>JAUMJL010000465.1:0-294251 GCA_033558185.1 Dromococcyx pavoninus
CTGAGTGACATCTCCCATGACCAATCGCGGTCCAACCAGCCTCGGGGGGGCGGGGCTCGAGGGCAGGCAGGGCCCGCCCAGAGCCGGCTACGCCCTCCCGCAGCCCGGCTGGCGAGCCGCGGGTTAGTGACAGCCCCCGCGGCCAATAGCAGCCCCGAAAGGCCGGGAGGCAGGCTGACTGACAGCCCCCGCAACTAATGGTCGGTTCAGACAGCCCAGGGGAGCAGGGCAAGAGGGCAAGCAAGGCCCGCCCGGAGCGCGGGTTCCCTCCATCGCCCCCGGTTCTGATTGCGGCCAGGGATAACGGAGAGCTGGTCCCGGCACCGGGCCGGGCACTCCCGCTCCCGGGACACAGCACGAAGCCCCAGACGCAGGCTGTGGGCGGGCCGTGAGCCCCTCTCCACGCCCACACACAGCTGACCCCAGTAATTCGGTTTCCCCACTCACACCGGGTTTGAATCGATCTAAGCTCCAAGTCAGCCAAAGCAGAGGACGCTGCTGTGGGTCCTCTGTAACAGTTCTTTCCTGGAACCAGAACGCCTATCAAAAAGTGTCCGAAACCAACGTTACCCACAGACAAAGTTTCGACTCACTCTAATGTAAAAGCAACCATCCTGAAATCCCAGTGGAACACGTTAAAAATCCTCATAAGCACAGCACAAAAACCCAACCAGTTAGTGTATCTGTTATAGGCCCAGAGAAGAAATTACATCAAACCTGGCCAGGTACGTACAGACATCAAAACCTCTGAAAATGCTTACACCTTCATACCAGATTAAATCCTTCCTATTCCAACCCAACTCCAGCTGCATCTGACAGCAGAGAAGGCAAAGGATGAGAAAAAAGTCAGGATAAGTTAAAGCCCACCCTGAACACCCCCTGAAGAACCTGCAGAGCCCTGACACTCGTTGGTGACAACTTGAGGCAAAAGAGCGCTGACGAACACCAGCGAGCCCACGCACTGCTAATTCTGTCTCTGCTTGTGCCCAGGAAGGGCCCTGCCTTGTATAAAGGCAGCAGATGGCAAGAAAGTCTTCTCATTTTGGAGAAAAACCTGCCTCTCACCAATATTGGCAGGTCAGCAGCTGGCACGCTTGTGTTCCACCACTCCTGTGTTTGCACACCTTCAGCTCCCCACTAGAATATTGGAGCTTAAAGCAAATCCCAGACCCCAGATTTCTATTGCAGGAAATTGGCAGAATGGGAAGAGGTTTTGCCTTGGTCAGAGACCAGCTCAGCGCAGTCCCCACGCAGAGGGGACTGGGGTTCCTGGAGTGCTCTGACCCAGGACCACCCAAACACCAGTGAGACCGACAGAGCTGCCGACAGCTGCGGAGATTGCAGCAGAGCGACCGCCTGTGCCACTGCAGCCATCGGGAATAAACAGTGGATCCCAGCCTTGGCCAACACACAGCATTGCAAATCAAAAAGCGAAGCATCTGAGCTATGTTCTGCTGATTCTAAAATAGTTTAGTTTCAGAGCTGATGAAAAAGTACCTGTCTCCAATGCCAGCCTTTCACACTGGCATGCTCAGGAAAACAGCAGCAATGACCTTCCCTCCCCAGGAAAATTTTCCCCTATTGTATCCGGTTCACCACCTCATCTTTCTAACCTGGCCTCTTCGGTTTTTTACCTGATGGAAGTTAGAATATTCTGCTGTTACAGCCACACCGAGGAACAGTTCAAATGACAAGGGCCTCAAATTGCACAAGGGCAGGTTCAGATTAGACATTAGGAAATATTTTTCACCAAAAGCGTTCTCAGGCCCTGGCAGAGGCTGCCCAGGGGGTTGATGGAGTCCCCATCCCTGGAGGGGTAGATGAGGCGGTCAGGGATGGTTTAGCAGTGGACAGGTGTGGTTGGACTCAATGATCTCAAAGGTCTTTCCCAATCAACCAATTCTATAATTCTATGTGTGAAGCAATGGAAAATGCAAACAAAATTCAAGCATAGTGTCTACCCGTCCTGCCTGCTTCCTGTACACATCACTGGTTTCTGTTCCTCCTTGAAGGATCAATATTACTGCCAGTAGTGTCTGGGTGTTCCACACAGCACGACGCTACACTTGCAGATGCACACCACCACATGGGCATGCAAATGCCATCAGCAAGCGGATCACTGCTGGAAACCCCTGAGTTCCAAACCCAGGCACGGAACCACAAGCATGTAAAGAACACGTTATAGGCTCCAAACACACATAAAGAAACTACTGCCAAGTGTCGTGTTCCTCTCTTCACGGGACAAAAGTACCACTACCTGGCCTCCATTAGTGTCTACACTTGTTTTAGCTGAAGGAGTTAATACACAAATTCTTAGAGAAACTGATGCAGCATTTCCAAGAACAATGATGGCATTTCCCCGAGCTTAGCAGTAGCGCAGAGTCGGGAAACGTTCCAGCAGAATTAAAGATGAAAGAGATCCAGTGTGCAATTTTCTTTAAATGTGCACTCACTTTGCCACCACCATGGTATTCGCTGTCAGCACATAAGGAGGGATGTCTCCAGGTAATGCTCACGCAGCAGCTCGGTGCGGAGCAGAACTCTGACCATCGCAACTCAGGGCAAAAGCAAGGCTGAACTTTGGGCAGAGGAGTTACCGGTGAATTGGGGAAAAGCTTTAAAAATACTAGCCCAGGATACTTGCACAACAAATGTCAGAAAAGTCAAACTTAGAGCAGCAATCGCCTTAAACTCCCTTCGAAAGCATGTGCTGTTCACTAACCTTGTGAAATAAGGTTTTACAGTTAGACTCAGAATTGCTAAAATACAAACAGACCAACAGCACAAGGGAAGAAATGAGCTGACTGGGGACATGGCCGTGCTGGGCTTTGCCTGCTGAAAGCACAGCCCTAAGTGCTTTAGGCAGAGCGCAGTGAAACCGGACACACTGCGAGTACTGCAGAGCTCCCCTGCTCCACAGACTTCAAACTGAGAGGGATGAGTGAGGAACTGTCAAATGCAAACACAATGAATGCACACTGCAAGAACTATCAGATGATCTCACCAGAGAAATGACTCAGATTTCTCAGAATGTCAGTTATGTTTTTCACTTCTTGCCTTACTGTGAATTCGGGCAAGATACTGCTCTTGCTCTTAAAAAAGAGAGGGAGAGGAAAAAGCAGCAGCAGAAGCTGCTAACAGTGAATTCTTGTAAGCCATACAGTGCTGCAGCTCAGGGTGGAATATAAGCAATTATAAACACAGTCCTCCCTATTGCAGCCAACAGGAAATAATTCTCACGTCCCTTTCAGCAGATATTTCAAAGCACACAGGCAAAGGCAGGCTCTTTGTGCTGCTCTGACAAACAACAACCTTTCTAGCAAGTGAGAGCCTTCTCATTGTTCTCCTTCCACTGTTGCACTGTTCTTCTGAAACGTGATATGGGCAGGGATAGAGCAGCAGACAGCTTAGAAAAGCCAAAGCGAAGAAAGAAAGAAGATACATGCAATGGAAGATTTTGTAAAAAATCGGTTCCTAAGCTGCATCAGCTGTTATGGGACAAAACAATACAAGGGTGGCAGAAAGAATAATGTATGGCTACATCATGTGGAAGCACACAGAAATGTTAAGCATCAGACACTAGACAAAAGAATAGAAAGAACAAATCGTAAGGGCAGAGCACTAATTCAAATGAGCCAAATAAGGAAGTACAATAAAGAATAACCGAATGAGGTAAAACAGAAATTAAATTAGGAACATACAAAAGCCAGAACACCCAGGGTCATAAATGATACACACAATTTACTACATTTCAACTTCCTTAAGCACCTCTTGTCAGAGGGCAAGTCCAGATCTCACTTACAAAACTAAGCTGCAACCCAAAGCACAGATAATATTTATCAAGTCAAATCATTTCATCAGGCAATGGAAAACTTCAACTCTGCCAAGATTTATTTACTGCCGCTTTTTTCTTATTTTAAAGTGTATAAAGCAGCTTTAAATGTTACAAACTTGCCTGTATTATGAAATACTTGAAACACTACATGACTTAATCATCATAAGAGACCATAACTGAAAGGCCACTTTTGGCACAAATCCTCCATATCCAGAGCGTGCCCAGAAACAGATTACAAACACCACTGTGTTTGATGAAGATTAACAAGCTGTGACCCTACAAGTTTTGGCCCCTGACCACAGGCATTCAGTAGTTTTTAGAACATGGAATGAACTTCCCCAAACACTGCACTGCTCTGTGAATCGCTCTCCCGTTATTAACTGTGCTGCAGAGTGCTTTGCTCTGCAGATTATAAAGGGACGTGTGAGCCAGACATTGTGGGAGTTAATGGGACGCAATCGCTGTCCCCTATGGACTATTTGGAGCAACTTTGGTACTTTAAACCTCATCCTGCAGACCCAACCCTGACTCCCCGGCAGAAAGTTGGGAAGAGGAAGACAATCACAGAATAGTTTGAGATGGAAGGGATCTCAAAAGCCCATCCAGTTCCACCTCCCTGCCATGGGTAGGGACACCTCCCACTGGATCAGAGGGCTCAGAGCCCCATCCAACCTGGCCTTGAACACCTCCAGGGATGGGGCAGCCACCACTGCTCTGGGCAACCTGGGCCAGGGCCTCCCCACCCTCATCGTGAAGAAATTCCCAAGATTCCCAAGATCCAATCTAAACCTCCCCCCTTCCAACCTAAAGCCCTTCGTCCCTACCGCAGCCGCGGACGTCCTGCAAGACCCGAAAGGCGACAGAGGGTGGGCACAGTTCTTCCCCCCCTGGCAGCGGCCCCAAGGGACGGGATTCTCCCGGGGGTCGTTAAAGATCGGTCCCGGGAGTCGCCGCAGCTAGGGTCGAGGCTGCGGGGCTAGGGGGGGCGCGGCCGGGGCCCCGGGCACGACGAGGCGGGGACAGCCCGGGGCTGGGACACGGTAAACCGGGAACAGCCCCGATCCCGCTCCCAGTGCACTGGGGCCCGGAGCTGGCGCTGAGGCGGGGAAGCACCGGGGCCCAGGCCGCGGCACCGGGACCGAGCCGTGCCCCCTGCCCCGTAGCCGGGCACGCCGCGTAGGGCCGGGCTAGGCTCTCGGCCGCCCTCCCCGTGACTCACCGCGCAGCGCTGGGCGCGCCGCCCGCCCGAGGCTCCGAGGGTCCTGCCCGGCCCTCGCCGCCCCCCGTACCCCTCCGCTGCCGCCCCGGCCCCTCCGCGGCCCCGCCGCGCCCGCGTCAACTCTCGCGAGAGTTCCCTGCCACCACCCCGGGCCCGCCGCTCTGAGCCAACTCTCGCGAGAGCTCGCTGTCACCGCCACGCCCGCCGCTCCCGCGCCAACTCTCGCGAGATCTGGCTGTCAGCGCCTCTGCCGGCCACCGCTGCTCCAACTCTCGCGAGATTTCCCTGGTACCGCTCCTGCCCGCCTCTCGCGGGGGAGGTGATCGGAGCACCCCTGCTCATACAACAGTAGTTACTGTTACGCAAAGTGGAATATTTTGATATAAACTAACGTGAAGTTTTATCTAACTAACTGTAGGTTTTTGAAAGTCAGGCAAGATGTCCCTCTGACAGCAGGTTTTCTCTATAGCGTGTTTTCCTCATAGCGTGTTTTTTTTCTAATACTGTTTTTCCACTGTTCAGAGAGAAACGATAACGCCTTGTGTTCAGTGAGTCTGCTGAACAGCTGTGTCTGCCTCTCTGATCACCTCTGTTTACTGCCTTTCCCTGTCCAAAATAGAAAGTCAGACAGAGCTGGCTCCAAAGCTCCAGTGAGCAGGGATTTGGCTGCTGTGAAGTTCACAGTAACATTAAAATTAGTACTTGGAAAGTAATGGAATATGCATGAGGTTTCTGGGAGAATTTTGGCATGTAGGTGGGAAATACCTTCTGTCCCAGCTCTTGTCTCATTATGCGGGATTGATGGACTCATTCCCTCATGTGTCCAGCGCTGAAATAAAGGATGCTGCTTTCTAAAACTCCAAGGGGAGTCTCTGAGACTTTTATTTGCCACCATTGTCCCTATCATGCCCAGTTTTTCCAACTGGAGAGATCCCGGTTATGAAGCAGCTGCCTGGGCCAGGCCTCAGCAGAGGCACCAAATAGAGAGCACTTTTTCCTGCTCTGAAGGGGATGCTGCCCTGGGAAGATGAACCAGCTTGAGGGGTTACTTATCTTTTTGACAGACTGCTCCCCACTCCCACATAGCCCAAAGACCCTGGGGTGAGGAATGTGGGGCCTGAGCCCCACACACATCACGGTGCCCAAAGACCCTGGGCAGAGGCTGTGAGCACACTGCCGGGTGCATCTCAGTTTGGGATTATTCTGGAACAAGGCCTGGGATTGCGACTACAGCCAAATAACACCAGAACTATCTCTTTGTGCCTCACAAACCATGTTCTGCAAACATTGCCTACTACCCTTCTCATTCTAAGTGCTCAAGCAGCTTGATAAAATATTCCCATGAGGTTATTTTTGGATGAAATTTGTTATTTAAACCCTTAGTAAGATCATTGTCTCATCCTAACAGCATTGTATTTCGGGGGCGTTAACTCATTCCCAGACTTGGGCGTTGTGGAAAAGGTGTGAATTCCCCCCATGCTTCACTCAAAAATTGGAAAGGGTGGACAGAAGGAGCTGTTAGAGTTGAGGATGTTACAAATGTTTCAAACATTCTTTATGAGGATGCTGAAGTGATTCATCCAAGATGACACAAAGACTGAAGAAATCGGAGCTCAATTCCAAGACCCTCCAAGTACCCCATGCTTGTTCCTAGAATAGGCTTACAGAATTTCTGGTTTCATGTATGCTCTCAAACTGAGGATTTTCAAGTTCTCAGCAAAACTTCGAATAACATCTTCTCATAAAAGTTATAGCAGCTACTTTTAGCTTGATTTTCAAAGTCAGACAGGACCAACAGCTGCCATTGAGTGATGGCTGCTTCGTGCGCCTGCAGCTGCCTGACTTTCAAAGGGCAGCCCTAGGAAATAAAACAAGCAATGAATTTCAGAAATAGCAGAGATCAAAACTTTGCAAAGATATTCCTGATAAATAAATGGCTGAGATGAACTTGCTTGCAAAACTATCAAGATAAAACATTTTCCCAGCTTGCAAACAAGTTAATGCTTTAGAAAAACATACAGCTCCTGTGCAAACGCAGCACAGCGTCACTACAGCAAACACTGGAATGCTGGCACGGCTGTAAGCATGGGTGAAAAAGGCAGAGACATTGTTTTGCCAGAGGATCCATGTCAAATGTTTTTTGTAGTCTAGGAATAGCTTGAATTTTCTATGACCGTTTGTGGTGATAAAATCTAAGCTGAGATTAGCTCTGAGTATTTTAAGGGTAAGAAAAATCTTGCTGTCTGACATTTCTTTTGGATACCTTTTCAAACGTCTCAGCAATCTGGAGCAGTAAATATTTGGGGTTTGCTATAAATAGATCAGAGGAATAGTTGTTAAAAACTCCATTTCTGTGTAACAGCCACTCAAGATTTAAAAATCCCACTAGGAACATTCCTGTTAACACTGTGGTACTGAGTAAAGACCATAGTGAGCAATGACACAGAGGTTAACATTGGTAACAGCAGTTATGGTGGTGCAAATGTTACTGAAGACAAACCAGGGTGATAATATGGGTCTTCCCTTTAAACTACGCACCATTAATGTCTGTGTCCTTGCAATGGAAACTGTTACATTATTAGGGCTCAGAATTCCCACTGTATGTCAGCTAAAGAGTAAATTTTTCTTGTGTTGCCACAGCAAACACATGAACTCCGCCAGCTGCTCCAGCTGAGCAGCTCTGTCGTGCATTCAGACACTACGTGCACATCCCTAATTTTAGTCACCATCTCAGTGCTGCCATACAGAGTGCACACACCTCCTCGCAGGGTTGGTGCAAGGAGCTGAGTGCTAACCAGGAAGATATTCCCGACTGCTTCTTTTCATTCAAAGGAATAAAGTGACCTCTCACTCTCACTTGCTGAGAGCATCAACACATGTGACTTCAAAGGCAGTTTTGAAAACTAAGTGCCAGAGCTTAAACTGGAGCCCAGGGGCCTCTGCCTCAAACAAAGGAGCAACTGGAGCTGTTGGAAGAGCTATTGAACTTAGAGAGGGTTCACAGCCAGAAAATATTTGCCCTAGCTTCAATTCATATCTGCTCTCTCTATTTGCAAACAGAAGTTAAAATCTTGTGAATTGACACAGGAGTAAAAGAACAAGCGAGTGTGGAGTGTGATCTCTGTTCCACATGCTTTGTGAGCAGTTTTACCTACAGCAGAATCCCCCTGGTGACGGTGCAAGACACAGGGTCAGAAAGTGATAGGATCTCAGGGGCAGCAGAGGCTGCAATGAGGAAAATGCAAGCTTGACTGGAGAACAAAAGTGATCCTTAATTTGTAGTTAGCTAATCTGTAGATGATAACTTGATGCAAAATTGCATGAGGGCAAATTCTTTAAAGCTTCTACTTAATCAAGAGGAAAAATCTAACGCCTGAGCACGTGAGATACTGTATCCAAGTATCCAAGACAAACCAGGGTGGATGTGATTCCCTGGAGCAGGAGTAGGAACTGCTTGGTGGTTGCTACAATCTGCTATCACGTCCCAGCTCTAACAGGAGGAACCTCCAGTCTTGAGTAAGCCCTTGCTCCATCAGCACTGGCGTCACCAGCAGGTCACCCTCTTGATGAACTTCTGAAACGTAAGCACTTTCTTTACAACCATGTGGCTTATCCCTGCTTTGCACGTGCTGCAGCCTCTGTGTCTTCTGAGCCACAGGCAGACGAAACTTTCCTGCTAGAGCGCTCCACGATGTCTGACTTCATCCTTTCTGTGCCCTTCACATTTGTTCCTAGGCCCATTCTCCTCGTATGTGAGAATCTATGATTGTCATGAACTACAATTCAAGACATTGCTGCAGTCACACAGCGTAACACTGCACGTTTTGTCAGGGTTGTATATACGCAGCCTGATGCATGAACCAAGAGAGGAAGCTTCCTCCCACAGCAAACAATCTGGACAGTCGCTGTAGGGAGTGCCATGATAGCCCTGATGCATTTTCTTGCAAGTTGAATATTTAATGCCATAAGACCTGTGACAGCTGTAGGGGAACTGACCTGCTCTCTGCATCTGTCTGAGATGAGCAGGAATAAAGTGGGTGCGGCAAATAGGGAATGCCAGGAATGTAGGCACAGTGAGGAGGGAACACTGGGAATGGGCTGTTGAGATTGATTGCATGAACACTGCCTAGAAGGTAGATGCCTTTTTTCTCACTTCAACCCTTGTTGTCCGCAGTGTGACACTCAAGCCAGGGACAGCAGCCATACAACCCAAAAGCATTCTGTTTGCTTGATGTTGAGGTCTGTCTTGGAGCAGAGGTTGCTTCACCAAACATACCCAATACAACAGAGCAAGATCATCACCTGCTCTAGGCAGATGCTGCCTACCACGAGAAAACCTGGCAGCTGGGTGTTTAAAGTCTGGCCATGCACAACAGACCTGCAGGCACCACTTACAGACATAAATGGCAATGAATGCCCCTCATCCGTAATTAAGTTTTAAAACTATCACCAAACAAGCTTGGCCAATTGGAGAAATCTCTGAAACTTGACCAGTACTGTAAAGTATCTCCAAAACCTTAATTCAAGACCTAGGTTTCTGGTCTAGATTCAGGATTTCCCTATGTGCCTGTACCTGGAACACTGTGTGACAGCACTAATGAGAGAATCGACAGCAAAACTAAGGGAAAACTTGTCCAAATTTGTTTTCTGTGTCTGTTCTTTAAAAGCAGGACAGCAAATGGATTGTGTAATGACTTTGACTGCTTATTGTCATTTCAGTTTGCAGCTTTGGGTTAGTAACAAAGGGAACAATATCAAAGATGTATACACGTGCACACAAAATACATTCTGCAGAGGTGTGGAGGGCTTGCCCTAAGCCACACAATAAACACCCCAATGTGCAACAGCATTGGGAACAGAATTCATCATTGCTGACTGCTGAGCCTCGCTGTGAGCTGCCGCCAGCTCTCCCTGCTCAGAACCCCACTCAACTCTGTGCTGGTCGTCTCACTTTCACACTGAAATGTTACCCCAAAAGTCTCTGTGCAGTAAATTAGCGTTGGTGCTTGTGACCCAGACAGAACAGCTGATCTGCCAGGACAGCTTCGCAATTACAGTCATTACAGATCTCAAGAGCAGATCTTGTGAAGCAGCTTAATGACCGTGTAAGACAAACTGGGACTGCTCTGACTGGGAGACAAGGAAAGTTAGCTGTGCCTCAGAACTGCCAGGAAAAAAGGTCCAAACCAAACCCACCCATGAGTCTTACAGGAAAGCTGAGCGATGCAATAAAAGCAGATTCTCTTCTGTACCACGTCTGTTTCTGCAGCCACAAAGAGGAGGACAATGTTGTTATAGAAATGACCGTGTAGAAAATGCTGCTCTACCTGGGAACGGTAATGGCCACTGCCAACGTGACAGCATCAAACAACAAAACAAGCTGGCTGGGGTCACCAGAGCTGCTCAGGCTCTGAAAGAGACCCATGAAAGGGAACCAGACCCAACCATAGCATGGCATCTCCCTTTCTTTAGCACAAAAGGGCTTCTTCCCTCTCCTGATTCAGTCATCTGTCATTTTCAGGACAGCTTGGAATTGTCAGTTCAATTACCTTTCGGTTTGGAGAAAAACAAAGCAGGAGCTGTTTATTACTAAAAGGCAGAATCTCTCTCTTTTGAAGATTATGTCAGCCCACTTGTTTTTCTTATAATTAGATATTGAGTTATGTGCATTATTTATTAAACAATACCCAGGAGCTCGGAAGTAAGATCACTCAGCTAAAATGAAACACTATATTCTTTCACCTTTAGCAGAGCTGTTGGTCAACTCAGCTACTGTGTTTAATTTTTAAGAACCAGCTTTTGTACCACTCTTCCCCTTTTCACTCCTCTTACCACTACACACATACCAGAAATACGGTCACTTCCTAGCATCTGTCATGAAATGTGCCGAGGGGTGGGGGAAACAGACACACAGCAGTCGCCTTTTCGAAACAATACAACATTTCCTCACCAGTTTAATTTGTAAATTAATTTGCACTCCTCTTCATAAATGCTGCTCATCAAACATTGATAAAACAAAACTTCAACTTCTTGCCGAAGCGCTTAACTTAAAAAAAGGGCAAAGAAAGCTTTTTTTTGCATACAGTACCTGTTTAAAGCAGATCCTACTCAAACGTTCATCCCTGCTCTACTGCAGTCACACGTTGATGGAGACTGAAAGGCACTCACGGCGAGGTCAGACAGTCCTTGGCTCTGCTGGGCGCCGCAAGCTGTCCCGTGGCGGAAGCTCCCGGCCCATGGAGCCGTGTCTCTGCCCATATGTTGTGGTCCCAACAGCAGACGGTGTGTCCATGTATCCCTGCGCTGGAGACACCAGGAGCGTGAAATTAAGCATTTTCAGACCATAGGTTTGCAGGAACTGTTTTGTTTCTGTAAACTCACCTCCTACCAAAATGGCACAGGAGACCTGTACACAGGGAAACAATTCCAAGGACAAGGAGGTGGAAAAAAAACACATAAGGAATAGTCGTAATAGCTATTTTGAAGCAAGTATGGGATATGATCTTAATTTGCAAGCAAAAATAACTGATATGACCTTTTCATACCCGATTATTGTACCTACCAGAATATTACATTACTATTTTATCTGCTTTTATTACATCCAGAAGGAGCATTACCTGATTTACCTTTAGACCATTGATTCACAGTTCTGTAATATTAAAAAACATAGAGGACAATGACTTAATGTAAGACAGGGCATTTTCCTGTAGAACAGGTCTTCAGGTGAAAGTCCTCAGATCCAAAAATCACCCCTGTTTGGTGCCTCTTGAATACTTCATACTACTTCTTGAGTACTTCATTTGCCTTGAGAGTTTTCCCTTTCTTACCACTACTAGAATGCGTGGGAAAATTCTCTCTGGATACCTGTCCTGCTTCTGAATCCATGGCAACACTGTCCAGTTCACAGGTGTTTCTGCTCTTCCAACCATCCCTGTAATAGTGCATTTTGATAATGTTTTTCACCCACTCTCACCACACTCTGCCAGCACCCTGAGTCACTGAGGTGAGCAGTTAGATCGGATTTACCAAGGAGGAGATAAAGGCACAGATAGGTTACGGGTCCGGTTTCTCAGCCCTTAGAACCACACATCTCATTGACAGAAATCACACGTGTGAGTGAAAATAGATTTTATTAGTGGCTTGCTCAAGACCCACAGGGAATCAGTGTCAGAGGGAAGATAATCCAGACTCCAGATCTCTGTCCAAGATGTACCTTTGCTCTGACCTTTTATTTAAAACCTTCTACTAATTAATTAGATTTTATTGGGGGTGGAACAATCTAAAGAGGAACTAAAGAGGTGCTTGTGTAGCACTGAGCACAACTCATCATCTTGTGTCCTTACAGTTCCAGTAACACATTTATGCTCTTCCCCTTCCTTGTACTGTCTCTAAATTACACCATAAAATTCCCCAGACCTGTTTCCTTCTCAGACACCAAACCCACTCCCAGCGTCACTCCAGAGCATCAGAACTGCGGGATTTTTTGTTCAATGATTCTAGGGAATGATTGTGGGTAACCAGATTCTAGGGAATTGTTCTGGGTAACAAGCAGCTCAGGAAAACTAGGCGTTCTGTGGCCTTCATTCTCCTCACTCAAACTGCATTTCAAGAGCTGCAGTCACATTTGCAGAACTCCTGCACGCTGTGCATACCCAGACCCTATGAGAGGAGCCTGTCGCAGAGGAGCATCCGTGCACTCCCCAAACACCACATTCTCATCCAAAACTGCATCTGCAGGGTAAACAGTGCTGAGCTTAAGTTCTTTGTAAAATCTATCACCATAAAATTGTGAACAACAGCACCAGGCTCTGGCATCTGTAGTTCAGCACACTAATGAGCGTCAGGTTTGTCAAGAAATATCTCACATGGGAACAGCTGCATCACAGCCTGGGACAATACCAGCTCTGTGGTGAATTACAGGAACAGGAAAGGAATTAAACCAGGGGATCTGCATCTTTTCCATTCAGCCAATCCACTATGAATTCAGAGGGGAAACCTCACGACCCTGCACAACAGTGACCATCCTTGCCTCACACCTCTGGTTTCCTTCCCAGAATCTGCAGTGGCTGAGATTTCTCTCTGGGTGTGCGCTTCCCCCTCCATGGCTTCCTCACGGCTCCTTTGGGACCTCCAGTAGGTTACTCCACAGCAAAAGCGACTTTTTAGGGTGAGACTCACAGGTGCCCCCTGCACAGTCCTGGCAAGGGACCCCTGGCCAGGGCACCCACACGACCTGGCCACTCTCGGTCTCTCTCCAACCTCTTTGATACTGAAAACACCATCGAATAAAGTCTCTTACACTCATTTTGGAGTTTTAGAAAGCAGCATGCTTCATTTCAGTGCTGGACGCATGAGGGAATGATTTCCTTCAATCCTGTGTAACAAGACAGAGCTGGGACACAAGGTATTTCCCATTTACATGCAGATGTATAAATTTTCCCAGTAATCTTATTCCTATTCTATTACTTTCCAAGGACTAATTCTATTGTTACCGTCAACTTCACAACAGGCAAATCTCTGCTGATTGGAGCTTTGGAGCCAGCTCTGCCTGCCTTTCTATTTTGGACAGGGAAAGGCATTAAACAGAGGTGATTAGAGAAGCAGACACAGCTGTTCATCACAGACTACACTGAGCACCAGGTGTTAGTGTTTTTCTTTGAACAGTGTCTGGTAAAACATTGTTTGAAAAAAACACTCTATGAAGAAAACCTGCTGTCAGAAGGACGTCCTGCCTGGCTTTCAAAAAATACAGTTACTTAGATGAAACTTACTTACTTTAGCTCAAATCAACATATTCCACTTCTTGTATCACGAGAGCTGCCACCTCCAGGCCGCCCCGCAGCTGCCGCCAGGGCGGAAGCTCGGCTTCGCGCGCCATCCGGCGCATCCAATCAGCGCGCGGCGCGCGGGCAGTGGCGCCACACCTCACCAATCAGACGCCGCTTCCTTGGCCCCGCCCGGAAGCTCCGCCGCGGGTACCCGGTGCCCCGCTTTGCCAGTAACCGCGATGGTGGCGCGGGGGCATCCCGGCGGGCGGGCAGGGGCCTCGCCGACACGGCCCGGCGCGGCGGGTGAGTAGGGGCGGCGGCGGGGAGGGGCGGCGGCGGCCCCGGGGGTCCCTCCTCGCCTGGGGGGGCCGAGGCCGCGGGGCCGCCGCGCCGCGCTCCGTCCCGTCCCGCTGGCTCTTGAGGAGAGGGAAGAAGGAAAGAGCCAGGAGCGATGCTCTTGCCTGAGCTCGGCCCGGCTGGCGCCCGCCAGCCCCCCACGGACCCCGGTGGGGAAGCGTTGGGACCGGCCCCGGGTTAGGAGGCCCTGGCTCAGGGTGCCCAGAGAAGCCGTGGCTGCCCCATCCCTGGAGGTGTTCAAGACCAGGTTGGATGGGGCTTGGTGCCCCCTGATCCAATGGGAGGTGTCCCTGCCCCTGGAACTGGATGGGCTTTGAGGTCCCTCCCAACGCCAGCCACTCTGATAAGAAAAAGCCTAAAAGTCCCATTACCTAAGGCACAAGAAGTTTGCCCAGAGTGATGCTACTGAAAAGATCGCTGGAGGGGAAGGGAGAACCCAGGCTGGAGCAGACAAGTGTTTTAGTTGCGAGTTTAGGACTCACTGAGCTCTTGCAGGACGCCTCGTGCCATGCAGGAGTTATCAAAGTTACTCTTGAGAGCTTCCAAGGCAGCAGCAAGTGGGCGCAAGCACCTATCGCCTTCCTGAGGCGGCTGCCACGTAGCACAGGTTCCACTCTCTCTGAGAGAAGGATACTGCTCTGGCTTGGCTGCCTAAAGTCTTACCGTTTCCCCCAGCAACTGTAAAGTTCCTAACTGAACAGGCAGCTCAGACACGATGGGATGTGATGTTGCAGTAGTGTTTGATCGCTGTGAAACACTTCAGGTTGCTTAGAGATGCAAGTTTCCGTATAAACAAAATGTTACTTAACAGCCACTGCACCGTATCGGGCTGCAGGGCTGCTCAGACGCAGCAGTGTTTGAATAACCTCGCAGGTAAGATGGATTTACTTTCTAAGAAGCTGCATAACAGAGGTATGCACACAACTACATGATGCTGGGTTTGTGCACGATCTCTTTTGTTCTTCAGATTAGCACTTTGGATTACTTTCTTGTCTTTTACTCAAAACACTTTACATAATATTCTTGACCATGACCTTCTAAATAGACACATTGCCAACATTTTTTATCTGGTGAGAAGATTAAGATATTAGTGCCTTTAGCCTAGGTCACCAAACAAATCAATATTGCTACTGCAGGTGGAACCAGGAAAACAAACCTCCTCCCTCTGATCTTTGTCTTACAGCTCTGAGTGAGTCCCTGTATCCCTGGAGCTGCCTTGAGTCTTTGGTCCAACCCAAACCAGCTGTTAGGAGCCACAGATCAGGCTGCCCCAGGCAGAAGGACAGCCCTGAGGAAGGGTGGTGAGGGTTTCTGTTCCTAGGGCTGGGTGAGTCTGCCCAGGGGCTGTGGGGCATTGGCCAAAGACGAGTTCTCCTGCAAGGCTGGCAAAAAGGAGGGTGCTGCCAGGACCTGAGCAGTGCTATCCTGCATCTGGGCCTGCAGGGAGCAAGATTTACTTTGGGTTGGTTGGGTTAATAGAACGCAGAGGACTGTTTCTATGCTGAATTGGGCACTTTGGATCTCTGGCCAGAATCCTTCTGAGTGCAGAGTGGTTCTCGAGGAGCTGCAGAAAGCTCCTCTGTTTTCCCTCCACGGCAGAGTGAGTCAGCTCACTGCTCTGTTTCTAGACACAGCTCATCAGATGAATGTTCATCATAAAACTTTCGTGGAGCTTGTTGTGAGGGTATATATATGAAATACCTGATCTGCTGGATGGATCTGTGGCTTGCTTGGGCTGAAGTGGGAGCTCCATCTCGTTAACGGCCTGCAGGTGCTGGAGCTACTTTGGGGAGCAACCAGGGAACACCTTTCCATAGGCAGGGCATTTGTTAAATGTCTTCAGCTGGCAGACACTGGGGCAAGAGTGGGTTTGCCTAGATTGGCTGTAAACTGTGCATGTAACACCCTTAATTATAAACTGGGATTATGAGAAAGCTGCACTGTTACCTGATTTATGTATGTCAGCAGAAATTGATTTGCTCCAAGGTCCTATAAAGACAGCATGAGCTTCTTCATTATGGGCTGCTGCCTTTTTGTGGTTTTCTAGCATTTCAGGACTTTTTTTTAACTGGAGGTGGTTACACAATCCTGGTTACCATCATCACCGATATTCTAACAGTGAGTGACAGCTGTCACTTGCATTGAGCTCTTCCACCCCTTGGCTGTGAAATCTTGTTTGAGGCACCGAGCCACAAGGCAGGTGATGCCGCACCTGGTGTGATCATTCCTTTGATCCTATCTGTCAGTTACTTCTCAACTCACCAGAACAAAATCAAAACAAAAATGAACCTTTTCACCTCGTTTTCCAATCTTGATCTTGCAAGTGACCAGGTGCTCTGACTCTTATGTGTGCCAAAGCTGTTCCCTAATCCCCTTCTCCCTCCTTGCTCAGCTTTCACCCTGAGATGCTGCTGCGCTGTGAAACCAGTCAGATGTGCAGTCCAGTAAGGTTGAAACAGCAATGTATTTCACCTACCAAAGGCACGTGTGTCAGTTGGAACGCAAACTTTAAGTTCATTTCAAGTTTGATCTTGTTCCTGATTCACAGTTGAATAAATCTCTCTCTAATTCCTGCCATTTAGCAGGGACCTGTGTGAAATCAGCTCCTGATTCTTCTCAGCACAAATGGGACATTTGGCCACTGCTGATCTGGTAATACCTGGCATGGACACGGCACTAATGCAGAAGATCTCCCTCTCTTTACAGGAACTGATTAAAGTATTTCTGAGTTTCTCTCTGAAGCAGGTGTGCATGTTCCTGTCTACAATCCAGGGTTATCAAGGCAGGGCATGTTTAGCTGGCCCACGTTTTGCCCATTTTTTTTCCTGAGCAGGTACCAGAGCTGAGCCGTGAGGCTGCCAGCTCCCTTGCTGTAATTGGTTGGCGCTCTCAGTGCGTCCCAACACAACTGGTGCTCTCACTGGGTGCACCTTTGGAAACCTATGGGTCAACAGATGTGCCTGTGTTGCAGATCATCAGGCAGGAATCATTTACTCATGAGTGGAAAGACCGTTTGGTTCTGCTGGTGTCAAACCCGACAGCTCTAATCTGAGCCATTTTCCCCAAGGCGGCTGCTGTTTTGGGTTATTTTCTGTTCCCCCGTGTTTCTATTTTCGGGGACAGATCGGGCTTCTGTTCCTCAGGAATTCACATTTGGCAGCAAGTAATGCTCAGGCTCTCTGTCATTCTTCACAGAGCAATGTGTGTTGGGAATTTTCAGTAAATACGTGAAAGCATCAGTGATCAAACACTTTAGGGAAAACAGTATCGTTAGGGTGATTTATTTTTCTCCCTGAAGATTTGTGGCTTCAGAAACGCATTTTTCTTCCGCATGTCTGCAGGCTGTGCTGTTATCTGATCTTTTCGCTTTGCTGGTTGTTTCCAGGTTCTGCACACAATGTCTCATGCTCTATAACTTCTTATTAAATTTCACCGCTGATACCTCACGCTGATGGGGTGAGGTGTGGCAGCCTGTTGTGCTTTGAAATCCTTAGATTCCAGAGGAGAGTCTGGGAGCACAGTGTAAATACCCTGACTGCGTACGACAGCATTATTTGAAAGATGATGAGGTAAACAAAGGTTTGAATGGGCCCTTGTGAAGCTCTGCTGCTGCTCAGGAGGGTGTTTGAACACTTGCTGATACTCAGATCAGGCTACAAGACTTTCTCTTTGCTCAGGGCACTTCCAAACAGAAATAGATTCCCCTTCTCTTTCCACAGGTGGTGATGTGTAAGTGTGGCCAAGCTCCTCTCTGCCCAGGAGACGTTCTCCGCTGAGGAGCAGTCCTCTCCTGCTGGACATGCTTACAGAACTGCATGGCCATGGACCTCAAGGAGAAGTGTCAGGTAGGTTTCCTGATAAGGTTCATGCTCAACTTAAATGTTGAGTCCTTTTAATTGTCCGTCGTTATCTGGGGTCAAGAGTCACCACTTGGCATTTTTATGGGGTTCTGTAACCCCTGATTAATGTCACAGCTGTCCTGTTCACGTTCCTAGGGATGGACATGCTTGTGCCAGTAGGCACGTCCTGTGCAGGGTCTGAGGCACAACGTAGGTGAAGGGTTCACTGTCACTTGGGCTGTGTCTGTCTCAAGGTTTCAGGTAGGACTCCAGGCCCCTGACACTTCCCTTGGCTTTATTTGAGAGGCTGCATACACTGAGAAGTTTTTTAAAATGAACTGAAGCGGTGAAATCATCCGAGCCCAGTTTTTCTGATGGTAAAGGTATGTGTTTCCTGGGCAAGTGCTGTCTCTCTAGGGAGAGCTGCCTTAGAAAGTACCAGGTCAGTCTGGATGCTGCATGGAGGGGGCGTTCTGCCTCTGCCTGTCTTGCTGTGCTTTGAGCTCCGGAGGAAGAAGAGAACTCTTCATGAAGAGCAGCTCTAGAGAGTAAAAAGGCCTGTGTGCTGTGTCCGACATGAGACTGGGCACAGGCTGCTGCTTTCCTCAAGAAAAATGATTTTGGTCACTTCAATGAGCACACTTCTGGTCACTTGGGTTTTAGCCACGTTTCGGCAGCCACCTGTGTGTTAAAAGTATTTCTCACTTTAAAAAGTTACCTGATCCTTCTGCTGGATCCCAGTCAGGAGTTTGACTCTGGAGCAGAATTTGGCACACACCAGGCTGGGGTGTGGTGAGGGAAAATTCTTGGCTTTCCTTTGTGGTGTCCCTCTCCCCACCACTCTGTCAGCTCTCTCTGTGCGGTCGCGCTCGCTGTCTCTGTTACTCCTCCTGCACCCTGTTCTTGCTCGTTTGTGTGCAGGGCTTCCAGAAGTGTTTTTGTTCATTAGTGCCCAGTACCTGTTGATGACCGAGCCTCAGGCCTGCTCTGAAAGGTTACTGCAGCACTGTCAGTGATGAAAAGGTGCTGAGTTTGCAGGGCAGCCCTCGCTGTGCTCCAGTGTGCAGGGTTTGTGTTCTGCACTGCTCACCCAGGGAGGCTGCGTTTGCTCCTGCCTGACCTCCGGCCGCTGGTTGTGCTCAGAGGACGCGTTTGAACTATGTTGTTTTATATCAAATTGCGGTGTTATTGTGGAGGTAACATTCCAGTGAGGATGATTATCTATTTATTCTCTCGTAAGTGACCTCATGGCTAGTCTGGTATTGATCATTGCAAGAGATGATGCCGTTGCCCTTCGGTGCAGGGCTGTGTTCTGCGCAGGCTCCGAGCGCTCCGGCACGGGCGCCGCTGCAGCCATGGCAGAGCGCGGCGGGGACGCTCTCACTGCAGGTCACTGTCTTTGGGTCATTTCTCTTTCTCCTGTGACATTCTTCATCGTACAGCGCAGGAAGAACGTATTGAATCGCTGCACAGGCAGCAGTGTGGGTGTGATTGTGATGGGCCTGTCAAAGGAAAGCATCCTGCACCAGGAGGTTATGGGGCAGTCGTGGTGCTTGAAGCCCTGGGCTCCTCTACTGATTTACTGGGGTTTATTCTCCCTCCTTTCTGAATGGGGGTCAAAAGAGAAGGCAGGAGATCAATTAAAAAACCCTGCATTTTACAACTTACTTTGTTTGGATTGTGAGGAAGGTCCATGGGTTTATTCCTGTTTGCAGAACTTTGAATGTTAAGGAGTTTGCTCCTGTTTTTTTTTTCAATACTGCATATCCTAGTTTCATCCCCTTTAAAGTAGAATCCATCTTCATTTCCAAAGTGAGGAACTTGGACACATTTATGCTGATAAGGGAACAAATTAACCTGCTGTGTAACCTCAGCAGTAAAGTCGATGTGCTAGATTTATTTTAAAAAGCTAAAAATAAACTGAACCCAAGTGAAACCATCAGTCCCAAATTCAGCTGCCAGCCATCTCTGTGCTGTGCTGGACGTGTGTGATGGACAGTTATCCCCCCTGGAACAGGAGACGCGCTCTGAGCACGGCCACAGCCCAGCCATCCGTCACTTGGTGGGTGAGAGTCTTCTCCTCTGGCTCCGGGCAGCTCTGTGAGCAGAAGGGGCCGAGGATCAGGGTTGGTCAGGTGTGATGTAGCCACCTTCCAGTTTTCACCAGAAGCCGCACACTGCAGAGGAAAGCAGAGTGTTTCAGGAGCAGTGCCAAAACCTTCTTAAATTAAATCTGCTGATAGTTTGTTTTTTCCTCTCTTCTCCTGAGTTTTTACTTTTCTGTCTCTTTCTGAAGTGAATTTGATACTTGTGAAAGGTGCCAGAGCCTCTGCTCCAGGCCCCCCTCAGCAGATACAGCAGCATCAATTACCTCAGGATGGTGCTAGGTCATGAGTTTGAGTTCCTCCAGGCGCAGACAGTATTTGCAGCAGCAGCACCTATTAAAAGTTATTGACATCACCTGTGTAATTGTTACAGCCTGGATACAGCACCCAGCCTCCCGGGATGTGTTTGGGGTGTGGAATTGCTGTGCTCCTTGTGGTTCCGGGTCTTGGTGCCCGGAACTGCAGAGCTGCAGTCCCCTCTTTGGACTGGAAGGCGTCCCAAGTCCTCTGCCTCTGCTCATCCTCCCAGTGACCCTTGGATTTTATTCCCCACTGCTTTCTAAAACCTCAGCTCTTCTTCCAAGGGCTTTTTCACAAACTGGCCCTTGTCCCCAGGCTGTGCCGCAGTTTCTGTATGGGCCTCACTCCCTTTTGCCTTTGTACTCAGCCTTTGATTTTAACCCACAGTTCTATCTTTGGCTCTGCAGTTTGCAGCTTCTGCCCTTTCAGAGACAGCACATTCTGTTGTTTAGTGCACAAATGCATGTCCAGGTGCAATTTCCTGACATCAGGAGGCTACATAGCACAAACCACTGCCCTGCACAGGACACTTTGGAGCAAGGGCTCTCAGCAGTGGGGCAGCAAGAAGAGGCAATTTGATCCATTTACATTTGTATTCATGACCAAGGCTGGAGTTTTGTGCTGGAAGAAGGTTGTGTGGGGACCTCTTAACTGCATGAAGCACATGGGTTATTGCAGGTGCTCCACTGACCCCAGGAAGTTGGTATATTCACTTTGTTTCAAGTCTGCAGAGGGTGCAGAGCTGTGGGGAGCAGCTCAGCAACCACTGTGATAGCAGGGGGGTTACACATTTGATGGGTGAAGGTTTGTCCATTCTTATCTGTGGTGGTAGTGTTGATCCTTTCTTTTTCTCCCTACATTTTCCTGTGTGATGAAGGGAGTAGGTGAGTGGTTTCTTAGCAAGAGAAGAGGACGGAAGGAAAAATTGTGCCATTAGGACATTTTGTTCCTCTCTGTGATTTGAAATTGTTGTCTAGGAAACAAAATGCCCTGCAGAAGGATGAAGGATGTCCTGCTTCTATCTCACTCTGGTTTCTCCTGGAGTTACATTAAATGCAGTATCTGCTTCCCTTTGGCTTTGCCTGGAGAGCTCGGTGGGATTACACCCACCATGTGTAACTCTGTGCCAACACAGAGGTGGGAACTGGGCCTGCGTTGGGTCTGTTGTCACTATAAAGACCCCTTAATTCTGGCTTTAAACATGGAACATGGGCTGTGCCTGTTGAGGCTTCTGAATCTGAGAGAGGGAGTGAGGAGTGTGGCCAGAGAGGGCAGGTGAGTCCTGACACCTGTACGTGCTCTTCAGAGCTGCACGGTGTGCTGGGACCAGACACATTTCCAGAGCCCATCTGCTCCGTTCTGGGCTGGCTGTGACCCCTGGTTGGCTGTGACCTCTGGCCAGCTGTTGACTGGCTCTTGATTGGGCCAGTTCCTCACCCCTGTCTGTGTGGAATGAAAGTGATTGGTTTAGTGATTGCTCTGCAGAACCAGGGAGCCCCAGACAGAATTAGGACAGCACTGAAGTAGGAGCTGTGTAAAAACCCACTCACAAATGTGCTCCTCTGCACCAGTGAGGAGGGTGCATTCCTGGAAATGATGTGAATGAGAGAGGAGGCTCATTCCTTCACCTTTTGATCCCATTGCCTATTCTGCCCAGCTGTTCCTCTCTGCACTACCTCTTCCCCTTCTCCGTGCCCCTGCCCGGGTGTTGGTGAACAGGGAGCCCTGGGCATGGCGCAGGGCTGCCAAGGATTCATGTGTGCCTTTTGGTTTTGATGGTGTGGGTCAGGATGTTCAGATGGATGCTGAGAAGGGGCTTTTGCTGCCTTCTCTGTCAGCAAGAGAAGAGGGAGGGGACACTTCAGACTGGACCTGTTTAAACTTGTCGAAACAGCAGATGCTTGTGATTGTAAATGGAGCTTGAATCCAAAGCTGTGGAGTCATCTGAAGACTCCTAGGGCAGTCAGTATTCTGGGGTCTCTGTCTCTCTAGCCTTCTTCCTTGCATGCTCAGGTGGTCCTTCCCATGCAGCAGGTTTTGTAGCACCTTGTCTGGTCTGAGTTGCCATCTGCTTTTGCGCACAGCCTGCCTGCCAGCATCAGCCCTCCGTGTGCCTGCGTGGGCATCTCTGCAGGCCGGGACAGGGCTCTGGGTCAGCTCTGTCTGATGAATACACCGCTCTTGCAGACATCTGCTGCTGTCCTGGGCAAACTTTCTTCTCTCTCTGCCTTTTTCTCTCCCTTTCTATCCCTCATCCCCCACCCCCACTCACCGCCTCCCTGCCGGCTCTGCAGTGTGACTGGAAACAGGCTGAATTAATCAGCAGGCTGGTGCTTCACTCCGCTGCTTCTGCCTCGCTCTCTGCAGCGCTGGGCTCTGCACCTCTCGCCCTCCCTCTTGGCTCTCTCCCTTTTGGAGGGCGGCAGCAGTGCAGGTTGCTGGGGGAGCGGCGCGGGAATTCAGCGCAGATGCTCTTCAAGCAGGCTGATCTCTGGAACCCCCACCAAGGCAAACGCCGCAAAGTAAGTTTCTCTCCCTGAACATTTCAATTCAAAATGGCTTTTCCTCTCTCCCTCCCCAGCCTGTGTCCTTCCTGATGTGATGGTGCATGAAGAGCTTTGAGGTGCTGGGGAAAGAGGTTCTGGTGGGACACGAAACAGTGAATGATGCTTTTAGCTAGGGGATGGCTTGGTGTTGGAGGCGATGGGAAAGAATGCTCTATTTTAATCTGCAGATTTAACCCTAGCACCACAGGAGTTCCAAACATGATTTTAACTGCTGGCTCCTGCTTTACTACCCCTCTGCATCATGACTTAAATTCATCATTTTCTTCTCTGCTTGATCTGTGGCTGTTGAACCCCCTGATCCATTTGAAATGTCTTGCAGTGCATCTGCTGGACCGTGGCTTAGTTTTAGTCCCCCGAGTCTTTAGACCCAGAATTGGAAATGGGGAGGAAACTGATGGGGGCAATGAAAGATGGGCTGAAGTTCTTTGGGTTCCTGAGCGTTGCTGGCCTGTGGGAGAGGATGAGCATCCTCTGGAGTGAGCTCTGCACTGGCATAGAGCAGTGTGCTGTGTGGAAGCCAGAACAAATCTGGACCCCTGACTTGTCTCTGAACTTGGAGGAAAACTGTCATTGGGTAAATTACAGTAATTAAAGCTCAATAATTGAACAGTACTGGTGGGTATTAAAGCACTGCATAAACGCTGTCTCAACCTGCCAGCAGCCTGGTGGGACAAGTGACTATGGCTCGGGATTTGCTGCTGCAAACAGGACCGAAGGGACAGACCAGGAATGCTCAGCTTGGAACTGGGCTGCTCCTGGGGGAGCAGTCACCTCTCTGCCTGAGGGAGCAGCAGGGCACTGGGCTGTGCTTACTGTCTGTAAAGGTTGGTCCTGCCTGGTGGCAGCTCACTCTGTGCTTTACATAAAATGTGCACATCATTGTCTGGATTGAAATGGGCTCTCTTTGCCCCAGAACACAGACGTGGTTCAGGTGGCTGCCCAGCATTGCTCTGCCCTGTCTCAGAGATCCGTGCTCCTGCGGCTGTGTCTCTGGAGCGTCAGCCCAGGCTGCCCTGGAGACCCTCAGGGCCCAGCTATGGGGGCTCTTCTGCGCAGGGCAGGGCGAGGCTGGGGCTGCCATTGGTGCTGGTGCTGCAGGTGGGGAAAGGAGGCAGTGTTGGCTGTTACTCTGTCCCTTAATTTAGGCACAGCTGTGCTGAAGACTGTTTCCTTTGATTTGAGACCACCAACAGCTGAGCTGTGGCTGCCAAGCTCCTCTCAGGTGGCATTAAAACCAAGTTTACGAGCTGTGTTCCTTGTGCCTTTTCATCCTTTTCCTGGTGTACCTAGTTGTGAAGGCAGTGGTCTCCACTGAGCTATGGAGCTGCCTGAATTCTGCAGCTATCGACAGGTATTTCTCTCTTTTGTGCTTTCCAGTAGTGTTCAGGGGGGGTTGATGGATATTGTCAACTTCACAACGACTCCAGTTGGTGTGGGAGTTGGTCATCCCATTATAGAGATGAAAAGCCAGGGTGCAGAGGAGCCTCTGATTTTCACACTGTGATGCAGAACTCTGTGGCAGAAGGAGGAACAGCATCCAGCTGTCCTGGCAGTCCAGAGCCTTAATCCAAAGCTCATCCTGTGGAGCAGGACTGTGTTACGGAGGCTTCATGGGCCTGTGTCACTAGAGAAGCAGCCTTGCTGGGAGTTGGGGAGCACATCTCTCGTGGAAAGAAACCAGGTCAGCACTGAGAAAGACAAAAAGCTTAATCAGGACCAAGGATGAAGATGGCAAAGGGAAACTTTTGCACAAGGTGGCCTCTGTTGGCTTTGCTGGCCCTGTCTGTGTGTTTTGAGGCGTGGGTTTGCCGTTCCAGGTAGCCTGAGCTGCAGCCCAAAACCCCTCTGTGTATCATGTTGTGCCTTAGCCAGAGCGAGAACCTGCCTTGCAGTGCTAAATGCAGGTACCTTTGTTAGAGTTACTCCTTCTTGAGACCCTGAACAATGCTTACATTTTGGGAGGTGTCATCCCTGAAGCGGATGAATAGCCTGCAAAACGTTATTGCTAAATTAAAACCTGCCTTCTTTTCCTGCTAAGGAATGCAAAATGCTCTCAGCAAAAGGAGGAACATTCCCACCTCCACCTGTTTAAATCTGAAAAGCAATGGAGCAGAAGTGCTGAAAAGGGCCCCAGTGTGTGCAGCCTGGAAAGAGGGGAGCGGGACAATTGATGACTGCCTTGGAGGGGTTTTCTCAGAGGATGCTCAGCCACTCTCACAGCTCCTGAGAGCTGTGGTGCCACCCACCAGGCTGCAATCACACCATGCTCACCCAGATTCTACCAGGCTGCTGGGACCACGGCTGAGAGGCTCTCGTGCTCTCCTGCCTTGCCAGGCAAAGGAAGAAGCGACTGTGCCTTTTCTCCTCAGGAGTTTTTCCCTTTAGTTGTGGGCCAAAGGGAAGCAGAGCCTTTCAGTGCCTCATGACACCCATCAGGGGTTCACTGTCACTGTCACCTGGAATTTACTGCGTTCTTTCCCTTTTATTTTTTCAGCAGGAGCCCCTGCTACAGCAGCTGGATGGAAGACATCTTGCTGGGTTTGTTTAGGCTAGAAAATTAGCAGATTACTCTTTGAACACAACTTTCCAAAGCAGAGATGTGAGTGTCGAGGTTTTTACTAATGAACAGACACCTCCGGTGGACGGCTACTTCACCCCGGGGTGCTCCCCTCCTGATTTGTGGCAGGAAGAGCCCCTGCAGCTGATGAAAGGCTGGCAGGATCCCTCTGGGGCAGCTTAAGAGCACCTGGGTTGGCTCTGCGGAAGGGTTTTCGTTGGGGCGTTTGGCAGACGCTCTGTTAGCAGCTGGTGGCTCAGCAGGGCAGCTCTTGCTGCGAGAGCCTGGCGCTGCCGCTTGCAGGAGCTGCTGTGGCTCTGCTCGCCTCTGCCTTTCACAGGTTCCAGGTGCTCTCCCTGGCAGTGGGTGATCCCAGCCACCCCAGCAGCCTCTCACTCACGTTATTGCAGTGTTTACCAGGCTGGCTCTGCCGAGCGCCCCATGTTTCAAGTGTCGGGATGGCTGTTTAGCAGTGCCAACCCTTCCTGCTGCCCTTCCTCCCCACCCTGCCTCACTCTGCCCTCCTGGCCTCTTGCTGCAGTCGCCAGCTTTTGGGGCTGCCCTGGCCCTGGCCAACACTACAGCAAGACAGGAGCCTGTGGGGAGCAGGACTGCATGTGTTCCAGGAACCTCTCTGATCACCGCTGCATTTGCTGTGATGTGGCAGCTTCTCTTGCCAGGCAGATGTTGGCATTCAGTGCAGCTTTCATTTCTGCCGTAGCTCTTGATGTGTCCGCTGGAACCAGCTCCATATCTAAATTAGTCTTGGCTTTTCAGTTAAAGTCCCTTTTATTATTGCTGCCTTTCATTCTATCTTTTGTTTATTTCTTTGCATTCCCTGTGCTGGAGAGAATGAGTGGTTTTGTGGGTGCTTTTCTGTGCCCCAGGCAGCCAGCAGTCAAGGGAGAGAGAGGAACCTTGCTGTTGCTTGCTCGATGGTGCTCGCAGCGCTCCGGTTCGCAGCACGGCTGGTGCAGCGAAACCGCCTGCCATCTTCCCTGGGAGCCTTTGGGAGACTCCTGCACTTAGCCCCGTGCTGGTGTTCTCTGGGCTGCTGCCAGGAACAGCACAGAGCTGCTTCTTCTGTTCCTAAAAGTGACACTGAGAACAAGAGCGACAGCAGGTTTATTTTTAGTTGTGTCGAAGCGCAGCTCGTGCAGCCTTGCTGTGCTCTGCCTGGCCACAGCTCCTTGTCTCAGGCTATCCCTCGTAGGCAGGTGTGTGGCTGTGATGGACAGGACTTTAAAGAGTGTCTCCCTGCTGTCCTTGATGCTTACAGTGGGGTTTTGGATTGGACCATCCGTGCAAATAAGTCCACAGTGTGAGATTAGTTTCCAGTAAATGTTCACCACGAAGATGCTGCGTTAAGGAACAGGAAGGGAAGTGCTGAGCTGCACTTGCAGAACTGGGCAGGTGCCTGCAGCTCCTGAGGAGCAGAGCTGCTGCCACCTGAGCCCCCATGGATGTGACGGGGCTGGGAAGGGCTCGGGACCGCCACAGCAGGGAGAGCTGTGTGTGCTGGGCTCTGTCACACTGGGGGACCCGAGGGGACGGCTCCAACCTGCTTCGTGCCCAGTGCTTCTGTGCGAACAGAGTGTCACAGCTGAACAGTTGTGACAGGCAGGATGTGCTGGGCGCTTACACCCTTGGGGTGTTCGTGTGAATACATGAAATGGGAGTGAGAGTTTTTATTGACCAGCCCTGCGGTGTCTTCTCATGGGCACCTGCCTGCTTTTCTGTGTCAATTCTGTGTCAATACCAATGATCTGGTACCACAGTACCCTCAGCAGTGCCTGTGGTCTGGGAGGAAGGTGAGTGCTCTCACCCCAGAGATGCAGGTGTTGGCCCCACTTCCTCGCTGCCAGCATCAGAGGACACGCTTTGGGTGCATCCTTGCAGATGCTGCCTCTTTGCTGAAGGGGGAGGGAGCAGTGCTGGGGACTGTGTGCTTCCATAGCCCTGTGGGTTTGCACAATTCAGCACTTAGATCTCCAGTCCTTTCTTCTGTAAAAGGAGGAGCTGGTGCTGGAGTCGTGTCTCGCCTGAACTGATGCATTGCCAGCACTTACACCTGGGGGCTGCTGTGTCGAAGTAGCTATAGAGACAGGATTTGTAACCAAAAATTCATGATGAGCAAATATGAGATATTATTAGGATTGCAGACATCCTACTACTTAGTTATTACTGTTACATAATCCATCCTGTATTGTTAGAATTCCACTGTAATAGTGCTGTTGTCTCTACAAGCTGACAGCAGTTCAGGCCTGCACAGCCTCAGAGCTGAGCAGCCCCCTTTGTGTTGTCCCCAGCCTCTGCTTTGCAGAAACGGCTTGGTATTGTGCTTTGCTGAAGTATTTCTCCAGCCCAGTCGGGACTGGGTCGTTTTCCTGATACTATCTAGGTGTGCTAATCCCAGCCAGCAGTCTAAAGTTCAAAGTAGGGAAGATGCTTTTGAGAAAATGGAGACTCAGGCTGGTGATGAGTGCAGAGCGTTCGTGCAGCGTGCTCAGTCAGCACCAGGAAAAAGCTTGAAAAGAAAATAGGAAAAGCACTTAACAGTTTGGGTTTTTGGCACCTTAGGATGAGATGACCTCCAGTTTGGGCCTCACCACAAAGAAAGCCCTCACAATCCTGAGAGACCAGTTGTCAGCTCTGCTGGAAGGGCATCAGAAGGAACGGAAAAAAGTGACTTCGTGGAAGGTGAGGCACCAAACAGCACAAGGCTGGGCACTCAGATTCCCCTCCTCAAATAAAGATGAAGTTTAAACAAAAGTTGGCTGCATCCCCTCCCAGGCTGCTGCTGTGGAGTGTCTAGGTGTAGAACTGCCAGAGTCCTTGGGAGCAAAGCAAGGAATCCACTAAGGGTCTGTTGCTCTCGGCACTTCTCTCCTTGGTGCTGGAGCTCTCCAGGAGCTTGGCTTTGCCTGTGAAGGAGCCAAGATTTTAGAGCCTGTAGTGGCTCGGGGGTCTGTACCAGGTGGAGAGAGAGCCGTGAAGCTCCACAGCCTCCCTTTGTCCACCGTGTTTCTCTGGCGAGTGTGTTGAATACAAAGTGCTGGTGTTTCTGCACAGCGCTTTGAAGCGTCCCTCGCCGGGTGAGTGACCACGGGGTAGCCTGGCACAGGAGCCTTTTCTTTCTTCCCAGCAAGAGTGAGGCAGCAAGCGTTCCCCAGCCTCACCACAGCAGTGCTGCACCATCCTCGTAGCTGATCTGGGATGCTTCCTGGCGTTTCCAGGGGATTTACTGTGTTGGGTTCACCCTGGAGTATCACCTGCAGCCTTCACCTTTTCTCACATGGCTGTGTCAAGTGTTTGACTCTGTATTTGGTGAATGCTGACTGTCTGCTGCTCTCCCTTCATAGGAAGTGTGGAGGAGCAGTTTTCTGTACCATGGTAACCGTTGTTCCTGCTTCCACTGGCCTGGTGCCTCGCTGATGCTTCTGGCAGTGCTGTTGCTGCTGTGCTGCTATGGGAGCCAACCACAGGGGAGGTGAGCGAACGTCCTGCTCTGCTTAACTGGAGCACAGGGGTGGTTTTATATCGCCTTGACACTGTGTGGCTGACATAACATATTATCCCTCATTCCGCCCACACTCACACTGGTGATTCTGTCCTGGTCAGTCTCGTTCTCAAAACTTCAGCCAACTGAATTCTACTTCTGACAGACCCATGGAGTGTCCTGTGGAGACACTGAGGTTTTTTCTATGGTGTTTGTAGATCTTGAAAAACACCAAGGCTGAAGTTCTTGGCTCACAGGGGAAGTTACTGTGCTGTCACACGTGCTGTAGCATGCCTCACTGTGTTTGTAAGGGATTTTTTAACTGAGACAGATCCTTTCTTACTTCTCTGGTAAGAAGGCACACTTTTTTTCTAGTGAAGATGTGTGATCATAGCGCTCTGGCTGTTCTCTTTTAGCCGTCAGTCTGTGGGATGTAGGGATAAACAACCGAGCGGGTGTGCATTTGTCTCTGTGGGTGGCTGGCTGGATATTCTGCTTGCTTACAAAAAGCTCATCTGCTTTCTGCTTCCTTCTGTTTTGCTGTGTGAAGCCAAGGTGCTGAGATCGTTAACGCATTGGCGCTCTTCCTCCTTCTCCTCCTGGATCTCTTCATGATTGGCCGTCAAGAGAGGCTGAAGTGCAGAGAGGTGGAGAGGAGACTTCAGACCATTGTTGATCACATAAATGGTAAGGTCTCGTTCATATGTCTCTCATTTGCATTTGTGTTTTCCTTCTGCTGGATTCCTCTCCACACCTGATCACATATCACTGAGCCGAGCAGCCTTCCGTTCGTTATGTGACCGCAGGCTGAGAGCTGCAGTTCCTGTGAGCTGTCGTGGCCGTGCGTGCCCAGTCTGTGTTGCCAGGTGGGCATCTGTTATGGCTGTACTTCAGAGTAGTTTGGATCCTCTGTGTCTTACAGAAATATCTGCCTTGCAGCCGATGATGAGAGGAGACTGCGTGGGGTTGTCCCACAGCATAGAGCAGAAGGCAGTAAATTACTGTGAGAGCACCAGCTCAGCAGGGGCTTTTGAACCAGAGGAAGCAGTTCATTCAGTGCAGCGGTTGTGAGGACAGTCTTCAGCTTTTTTGTCACACAAATATGTATTTAAGGTCATAAAATGACTCTGTTTAGTTGTAAATACTGAGGAAAACCCATCAAGAAGGAAGAGAGAGGTGATAAAAGATCGTGGAGATGGGCTGAGCTTAGCGTGGGTTCAGGCACTACAGGGTGTAAATCGATGGATGATTGGCCCCTCCACAACTGCCATCCCTCAGTTCCCTTGCACTCTGCTTTCAGATGCCCTTGGCAAGGAGGTGACGTGGCCGGAGTCCGTGTACCCCGACCTGCACATGCCTTACGCCCCGTCCTGGTCCCTGCACTGGGCCTACAGGGACGGTCACCTCGTCAACCTGCCCGTGAGCCTCTTGGTGGAAGGAGACGTCATTGCCTTGAGGCCAGGCCAGGAGTCATTTGCTTCTCTGAGAGGGATCAAGGTAACTTGCTTATTTCCCTGGCCTGTAACAATGCTTTTGCTGTTACTCTTAATTCCCAGTGCGTGGATTATCGGACTGTTTGATTTCTTCTGACCTTGACAATGGTTTGATGTTCCCGTTCAGTCAGGGGTGGTGCTTTTAGACCACCTGTAGCGCTGCTATGAGCTCCCAAACTAATGGGCTGGGGACAATGACGTGGTGCCAAAGCACCGTATTCCCCCTTTTCAGACTGAAGGGGAAATGCAGCGTGTGCTGCTGGTTGTCAGTGAAGTCAGGTAGCCCTTGGGATGATGTGACTTACAAACTTCAGCTTTAGCCTGGTTTTATGTGGAGAAACAAAGTTTGTCTGCTTTGACCTTCTCCTTGCTACTGCTTTATAAAAGAAGATAATATAAAATACTTGGGGTAGAAGTAAATTAACAAATCAATTACAAGACCTATGCAAATATTTTGCTGCTGGAAGAAAATTGGAAGAAGTTTAAAGCTTGACATTTACCTGTGTTGGTTTCCACTCCAAGTGCCAGTTTTTGTGAGCCAGATCTGCTCGAACGCAAGATTTTAATTTTGCTTCAAGTTTGAACTATTAATAATAGTTCAGCTAATTAATTTTTGAGAGCTGAGAGGGAACTGTGCCAAAGGTGTTGATGTGTCCCTTGCAGTGGGAGGGATCCTGTTGGACTGGAGCTCCAGGCCCTCGCTGCAGGGTTCCCTCAGGCCCCGGCTGTGCAGCCTTTGGTCTTTCCTTAGGACGATGAACACATAGTTCTGGAACCAGGAGATCTGTTCCCACCTTTCTCACCTCCACCCTCCCCAAGGGGAGAAGTGAAGAAGGGACCTCAGAACCCTCAGCTGTATCGTCTCTTCCGTGTCTTGAAGACCCCAATAATTGATAATGTCAGGTGGGTTAAATATGGTGCACAATGCTTGCACAGCTGCTGCCTTGTGTCAGCAAAGGGTGGGACTTACCAGGATGGACATTTCCAAATATGCTGTGCTGTGTCTTCTCCATGACCTGGGAATGCTCTGAGTCTCTTGCTGTGTTTTCAGCTGTCCTCCTTCACTGCTTAGTTGGGCTGATCCATAAACCCTCGTACAGGCAAGGTGCTACTGGTCAGCCTGGTACCTCCCAAATAAATTTGGACAATGTGAGGAGGACACAGATTTCATGACTGTGCTGTGGGAATTTCAGTATGCACTGGGGCGAAGGAGCCTTCCTCTTAATTGGGAGGGGAGACCGGGGAGTTTGCTCAGATTGACCCTGGCACGTGGAACGCTGTTATCATAGAACCTTTCTTCCTTTTGAGGTCACCCTCACAGCACGGGATGGGTGCAGTGTTCCAGTCAGCTCTAATGGGGGGTTTAATTCTGAGGAAGGGGCAGCGTTGGGGGCTTGGTTGATGAAAACTCAAGCTGTTTTCTGTTTTGTAGGTGGTGTCTGGAAATGGCTTTGTCCCGTCCCGTGACAGCCCTGGATAACGAGAGGTTCACGGTGCAGTCAGTGATGCTGAAATACGCTGTCCCTGTTGTGCTGGTAGGTCTCATTTGGAGCCTCTTGCTGAATACAGCCATGTTTCATCAATGAAGGTGAAGAATTTGCAGCCATCAACAGAAAATTGTGGCCAGGCCCTGACTCATGGAGCTGATTCTGTACCTCAGGTAGTTCGGAGGTGCAAAGATGCTGAGCTGTGTAGCCGTGGGAGCGAGGGGAGGAGCTGCACCAGCAGGCCAAGGGTATCTTCCAGACTTTCCCAGGGCTCAGAATGTTACAAGGCAGTGCAAACTCGTTCCCAGCTGACAGTGTCACCTCTGTTTGAATTGCAGGCTGGCTTCCTGATCACCAACGCGGTGCGCTTCGTTTTCAGAGCTCCTGGAATTGCTTCTTGGCAGTACACTCTCCTTCAGCTACAGGTAAAGGAGAGCTCTGAGCTCTGCTACGTCTCCTCCCCCGAGCACTGCTGGGACTGATTCCCTCCCTCTGTGACTTGCTTCACCAGGGTGGTCAGGCACTGGCAGAGGCTGCCCAGGGAGGTGGTTGAGTCACTATCCCTGGAGGTGTTTAAAAGATGGGTTGATGAGCTTATCAGGGACATGGTTTGGTAGTGGACAGGTACGGTTGGACTTGGTGATCTCAAAGGTCTTCTCCAACCAGATGATTCCATGATTCTATCCTGTGCCAGTACCCAGTGTGCACCCCCATGTGTGCTGGGTGCAGGAGCTCTCAGGGGAGCAGGACAACAGCTCTACCCTGGCCATTCCTCCTAGGCTGCCTTTATGTTGTTTGCCTTCTCTCCCTCTCACCATATTTGTGTGTGGGGGGGTATCCTCTGCCACTCACCTTGCTGCCAAATTCAGCAGGCAAACCAGCTGCGAGTTGGTGTGATTTATTCATGGCCTCCTTCATGCCAGACCCCTAAGGGTGTCCGTGTCCCCTTCTGTGCTTCTCTCTGCTTCCAGTGCAGGCAGACCCCTTCCTTCCTGACATTGCCTTTTCCCCACCCTCTTGCTGTGGAGGAAAAGCTGTTGTGTGAGGGCTCTGACTCCTCGTTGTCCCTGTGCTTGTTCTTTGCAGGTGAATGGTGTCCTGCCCATCCTTCCGTTGCTCTTCCCTGTCCTGTGGATTCTTGCTACCGCCTTTGGAGAAGCCAGAGTCTTGGCACAGATGAGCAAAGCCTCCTCCACCTCACTGGTAGGTATCTCCCCATCTCAAACCGCTGCGGAGAAAGAGGCAGGAGATGAGAAGGGCTCTGTGAAGTGGGCGCAGGGAGTTCAGCAGATGTGTCCACAGAACTGTAAAAGCTGTGGTTGTCCCAGCTGTGCCCTCTCACTGGAGCTCAGTGTGGCTTCTTCTTGAGTAGGTGTTTTAATTCTTTCAAATCTGCCTACAGATATCCAAGGTGAAGGAGGCTCCAGTGAGTCTATAAAGCTCTTCAAGGCTTGTGCCTTCTATCAGTCAAGTGTCAGAGGGTTTATCGTGGGGATAAAAGCCCTGTGGTGGCTGTCACTGGGGAACATTTAGCCCCTGAGAAGGAGTGAGATACAAGACCCTCTGCGTCCCCCTGTTTCACTGAACAGCCCTTTCTCGAGGCTCTGGGGCTTCACTTGCAGGCGTAGCCTTTGCAGTAGGTCGGGAAGGAAGAGGAATGCGTTAGGGAGCAGAGTTTGGCTGCCTGGTGGGTGTGTGATCCTGACCTGGCTGTGCTGATGGGGGTCTCCTGTTCTCTGCTGGTGGCAGTGGGGGTGGGCTGTGCTGTGCTCTGTTTGTCTTCTGTGCTGACTTCTGTTATGCCTGAACTTGGACAGAGTTTCTCTCTCCTTCTTGTCCTTCCTTGCCCTCTGTGGCTCAGGGTCTGTGTTTTCTGTGTAGGTTGTACATGACTAACGTTCCTGTCTCTTGGGAGGGACGACACACATTACCTCCCCCAGTGGCATTTGCACCTTTACCATCTCTTTTCAGTGTTTTCTCCACTTTACCTTTCCCACCCATTTTCAGCGTCGCGGGGTTGTGCTCCTGGCTGTGCCTGTGGCTGTGCAAGGCTTTGCTCGTTGACCAAGCAGCCCATGTTTGTGGGGGTGCTCTGGTCTCTGTTCCTGGACCCTGCCCTGGTCATGGCTTTATTAATGGAATACCCAGCGCTGTCCCTGCGTGAGTCAGTAACACCTCCTATTGCAGGGACTCCAGTTCCTGTCCCATTTGGAGAGTCCATTTCTAACATGTTTATTCCAGGCCCCTTTCTCCAGTGTTGCTCCAGTTTGTGTTAGAAAGCCAGTAACGTGTTTTGTATCAGGGCAGAGTGACCGAGTGCTATGTGTCACAAGCCTTGCTTTCATTGGTCGCATCTGGAGTTCTGTCAGAAAAGATGTCACGATAGTTTGATGAGATTTGTTGCTCGTATTTGACTGACGTGGTGTTTGCTTCTGTTATTCTGCTGCCTTTTCTGTTAGTTGAGTCCCACACCAGCTGCTCCATTCTTGGCTCTGAGATCAGTGCCTGGGGTCGGGCAGTGGTTCAGTTTGCTCTCCGCACCCTTTTTAGGCAATGGCACCACGTTCACTTTCTTCTGTTGTGCTGGGACTTACATCCATGCTCAGGCCTTGTGTGAAAGCAGCAGTGAGAGTGGGGCAGTTGCCCAGACCTGCTGGTTTGAACACATTTCCTTTCAGGAGCTGGCGTTAGGATGGGGAATGTTTCAGAACTCGCACGGTGTGATTATATCATGGAGTAAGGAACAGGGCATGGATTGAACACGGCTGCCTTGCCTGCAGGGACATTTGTCCTCCACAGAGGACTGGTTTTTGTTACCCACTGGTGTTCTTGTTCTTACTTTTTATGTTAATTTTTACTTCTATTTTCACTTCCACTCAAAACTGGGCTTTTCAAGTTTTACAATGGGATTGTTCCTTTTTAACATTTTAATATGGTTGAACAGCTCCTAATTACCCCTCATAGTTCAGTTTAAATTATTGCCAGCAGATTTATCCTGGCTGTTTTCAGCTTTGTTGCACTGATCCTATTTAAAGTGCCAGATGGATGCAGGATGTTTGGGGTCTTGTTTTATTTACGTACAAATGTAATTGCTGTAACCACTCACAAATCTGCTGAAATGAAAACTGGTTTTCAGGATGATACCTGCTGTGGGATCCCTTTGTGCTGGATGTGCACATTTTGAGTTAGTAAATCCCCAAGTGTTATTCCCAAGTGCCCTGCTGTAATTTCTTCCCATTCCCCACCCACCTCCCCTTCACATCCCCTCATTTTTTCGTGTCCCTGTGTTCCACGCTCCTGCTTTTACAACCACTCATTTTCCTCCCCTCTATTAACTGACCCACACGGCTGAAATCCAGAGCAGTGGTCCTGGCCCTTTCTCTCTAAAACCACCCCTCCCATAGGAGCCTCCTCGGGGCGAGTGGCTGTTGTTTTCGCTGTAGACTTTCAGGGAAGGACTGCATTCCTCTGGGATGTGCAGTGCTTGGACTGTGCATCGTGAGCTGATGAGGACATGGTCCGTTAGGGAATTGCTGTGCTGAGTTATTGATGTGCCCCTACGGCGACACCCGGGCAGCACTCCTGCTCCTCTCTCTCCGAAGGCACAGGATTTAGGGAAGGACATTCCTCATAACCCATTTCTGAGCATGGTTATAGTAACTGGTCTCTTCTCTTGCTACAGCTTGCTAAGTTTTCAGAGGACACTCTCAGCAGCTACACAGAGATGGTGTCTTCTCAGGTACTATTATTATGAATTGTTTTCTTCCATCTTCACTGCAGAATTCATGATATCCTTTCCCTTCCTCTCTGGACTCCTGCTTGTTCCTAGACCCTCTGTACTCGTGTCAACTGCCCAGTGTCTCCCATTGCTGCTGTAGTTTGCCCTGCATGCAGGTTGCATGTCTTCTCCCTGCACCTTCCCATGTGAACGCTGCTCTGCTGACCAGAGACCGAGCTGATTTTGTACTGAGTCCGGGTGTACCTTTCTGAACACTGCAAAGGGTTTGAAATCGACTTTTCCTGTCCTGAAGAAAGTACCAGGAGTGAAATAACCTGTTTATGGTGGGTGTCAGAGAGAAGGGAAGTATTTTGTCCATGCCAGAAAAAGCTTCTTTTCAAGCCAAAGTTAAGGAGCAGAGGGGATGGTGGGGACCACGGGAAGTTCAGGCTTTTAGAGTCTGTCCCTGTTTCATGGGCTCCTTAACAAGCTTGAGCACGTTACTGGTGCTCCCAAAGCCAGGGTGAATACACAGCGGGCAGAGCTTTTTCTGTGTCCAGCCCCTCTGTAAAGTGCATCATCCTGGTTGAACAGGGGAGCAGAGGAAGGGCACTTCTTCCTCTAATCTGGCATTAGGATTCCCCTTGCCAAAAGGAGGCAGATGGACTCCGGGAGTGATTAAAGATCTCTGGATACCGTTAAGAGTCAATTCATTTCTCCTTGCTTGCAGCCACCAGGTCATTGTCTTTCTGTGCCAGCTCATCATTTAGCTGAGATGATTTCAGGTGTTGAAAGGGAGTGATTTGAGCTGACTTTTCTTGTTGAAAAGATCTATTTCTTCCCTTTTGTACCTGTGTCACATTTTGCTTATGAGAAACTGGTTTTAATAAGAGCTTTTTCTCTCCTGCTGGTAGCTCGTAATTGTTTCACATTTGAGCTGCTGGCTGCAGTAACCCTTGGGGTCTGGGGAGCTGCGGGGATGTGCTCTGCAGTGATGACATTCCAGAACAGCAGCTGGAAAGCAGGAAAATAACCCTGTAATACAAATCCAGTTTTGCCAGTTCTCGGAGTGCACAGAGAAGAAGGTGCAGCTCTGCTGCTGGGCTCATTGCTGCCATCCAGGCTACCCCTGAAACATCTTCATGTGGAAGGTGAAGGGTGCCAATTTGACATTTTAATTTTGCAAAACATGCCCTCCTTTCAGTTCATTGCCGTGCTGATAACAATCTGTCTGTAGTGATGGAGTAGTGAGGGCACCTTGGCTGTGTTTCCAGCACTGTCAGTGCCTCAGTGAGTAAGCCTGGGCTCACCTCACTGCAGGGACTCCCCTTGCCTGGTTTGCAGCACGGTGATCGTGAGCTCAGGGCCTCAAGCTCTGCAATCCAAGGGGATGAGAGGCATTTTGGGGAAAAATATTAAGAGGTAACAACTCAGCCATCAACAACACCCTGAATGAAATTGCTTCAGAATTCCTTCCTCTGTTTTTGGGTAAACAAAGGCAGTTTTCAGTGAATTCAACAAGACTGTTAGCATCCGCTGGAAGGGGAGAGAAGTGCTTTTCCCTTGAGAACATCAGCACTGTATCAGTTAACAAGTTCCCCCGGAGGCTGGTGTTTGTCTTACAGTGTCACTGTGTTGAACCTGAAAGCAGGTAATGTCATGCTCCGTTTTTTCCTTCTCTGCCCTCATCTTTCGCTGAACGAGTCTTTAATTGGCTCCTGTCCTCTGCTTCCTTGGCAGGAAATGATACACTGTATCTGGAGCCACTTCCTCTGTGTTTTAAAAGGCAGATCCCCAACCCTGAGCTTCACTTCCAGCTTGCTCCACAGCCTGGGATCTGTCACTGTGAGTATTGCCGGGTTGTCAGAAGGAGGAGCCCTACATGGATGCTTCCTTTGCATCGTTCATGTGGTCCTTCCCTCAGCAGAGACTGTTGGCAGTCAGTCTGCTGTGCTGGCAGAAGAAACCCTCCAGGCACCTGTCTTTGTAGAAGTTTATAACTGTCTTGGCTTGCCCAGGCAGCCCACTGACAGGCTGCAACAATGGCTACAGGCACTCTGTGGCGTCTCACGGGACACTTGTCCTTTCCAACTCTGGTTCTGGTTGCATAATCTTCATGACTCCTGTTCAAGAGCCAGCTGGTTCGAGTCCTGATAAGGTACTGACTGGTGAAACAGGTTGAGTAGTTGCTTCCTTTCAATGGTCTTCGTGCCTAGTTTTGCAATGTCCTGAGGTAAAAATGGTGTTAAACAGCCCCTCAGTCCTACTAGAACAAGGATTTCTTGGAGGGCTATTAGGTGCAGTTTCTTGAGACAGAAGGTTGGCAAAGGAAAGACTTCTCTGTCCTTCTATGTGTCTTTTAAACTTGTGATATTTACAACTCTGCATGAACACTGATATGTTTTCACTGAGGCTTTGCTTTCCTGGCGGTGTTGTGGGGTGTTCTAGGTGCTCTGCTGCGTGGACAAGCAGGGGATTCTTTCCTGGCCAAACCCCAGCCCAGAGACTGTTCTGTTCTTCAGTGGGAAGGTGGAACCACCTCATGAGAGCCACGAAGATTTGACTGATGAGCTCTCTACACGATCCTTCTGCCATCCTGAGATGGAAGATGAGGTGAGGGATGTGCAGTCCGTGATGCCATATGTTGCCTCTAGTCGTAGTTTGACTGACACACACCGCGTGGTGTTATAGAGGGGGCCCTTAGCTGATAGAGAAGTCCTGTGCCATAATTCTTTGCTCATAAGAAAAGAAGCAGCGAGGGTGAGATCCTCTTCTGCAGGAGCCCTGAAGCAGCAGGGCAATCGGTAGCTCATGTTCACCCCCAAATCACCACTCTTTGTTTCACTGGTCTCTCGCAGCCCCATGAAAGGGACGCCTTGCTCTGTGCTCCCCTGGCAGACGGTGTCCACGTGACCAGTGAGCAAGAGAGGAACTGGTCAAGTGACCCTCCAAAGGCTCCCGACACCCACGGCCACCGGAAGCCAAGCAGCAGAAGCAAGCATCCCTCTGGGTCCAATGTGAGTTTTAGCAAGGACACGGAGGGTGGAGAGGAGGAACCTACCCAGGTGAGACATACTGAAGGGGCACACAAGTGGTCTTTTGTAGAGCTGTAAGACAGACTTGAACCTGCAGAGTCTCCCCTTTTCGGAATTTGATTGGGAATTGCCTGTGAGCCTGATTGGATTGGGCTCTGACTGCCCTGATCCAGTGGGAGGTGTCCCTGCCCATGGCAGGGGGTGGAACTGGATGGACTTTGAGGTCCTTTCCAACCCAGACCATTCTTCTTTGCAATATGATATGATTCTGTGTATTCATTGTAGTAGCTAACTTGCATGTTCCCGTCTGTTGGAGCAGGTTGTTGGTGACAGTGAGGTGTTGGCTTGTGAGGCTGAAGACTTCGTGTGTGACTACCACCTTGAGATGCTCAGCCTGTCCCAAGACCAGCAGAACCCCTCCTGCATCCAGTTTGATGACTCCAACTGGCACATGCACTTGAATTCCCTCAAGCCTCTGGGCCTGAATGTGCTGCTCAACCTCTGCAATGCCAGTGTGACTGAGCGTCTGTGCCGCTTCTCCGACCACCTCTGCAACATCGCCCTCCAGGAAACTCACAATGCTGTGCTGCCTGTCCACGTGCCCTGGGGCCTCTGCGAGCTCGCCAGGCTGATAGGTAGGGAGAAACTGCATGAGTGGACACAGAGAAATCAGAGCTGTCAGTAGACACTTAATCTCTAGAGAGCACAAGAGAAATATTCCCTACTCCTGGTTGCTGAGCAGGTGGAATTACAGAGCTGACTGTTGGTGTTCGGTTGCCAAAACAGTCTGTTGAAGAGATTGCTTTTGGCAAGTTCTGACATTGTAGACACTATCCAAGGAACACATGTCAAGCAAGGGCATTTCCAGCCAACCCTGGCTAAGCTGGGTGGTGTTCTAGCTCGAGTCTGACAGTCTCATCAGGAGACAGAGAATACACTAATGGACAGGTGGCTGCCCTGTCTGTTCCATAGTGCTTCACCAGGGGGTCAGGTGTGAATGATGTGAGGTACCTCAGCTTGTTTTATGGATGGGAAAGCCAGAGTGTAGGGGAGAGAAGAGGTTAGAGGGAACACTAGGATTCAAATCTGGAGCTCTTGAACTCGCTCTGTGCATATCCTTATGTCAGTTCCACTCATCAGTGAACCAGAAGCACAAAAGCTGCAATCAATAATAACACCTTGTCCTTCTGAACATTTTCATCACAGATCTGGAGCCACCTTGGTGTGGTGGCACAGTGAGCACAGGTCACCTGCCTGTGCCTGGGGAGAAGTCACAGTGAGCGCAGGGAAAGCTGGTGGCACAGAATCAGGAGAGAGAATCTTTCTTTTGCTTTGGTTAGAGCCTAATTTTTCTCTTTCTTGTGTTCACGTCAGGTTTCACACCAGGTGCTAAAGATCTTTTCAAGCAGGAGAACTATTTGGCCTTGTACCGCTTGCCAAGTGATGAGATGGTTAAGGAAACAATCCTGGGGAAGCTCTCATCGATCACCAAGAGGAGGCCACCCCTGAGCCACATGATTAACCTCTTCGTGAAGGACACCACCACCAGTAAGGCTGCCCCTTTCTTGGAGCATCCACTGGGCATGGGAGGGTCTTTTCCACAGAGCCTGGAAAATGTCAGCCTGAAAGAGTCTGGGGTCCCTGGATGCTTTCTGCTGCCTCTGGCCAAGACAGAAGGTCACCAAGCCTCGGGGATCAGTGCTGTGGTGTATGGAGGGGGGGGGGATTCTTGCCAGCTCTGGCTCACTCCAGTATCATAAATAACTTTAAAATGTTATCTTAGATAGCACACAGCAAACCCATTTTCTGGGATCAAGTGGCAGTGCAGAGCAGCAGGGGGTTTGCTGGGTTTTGAGTATACTTCACTATGGCAGTGAGACTGATGCTGCACAGGGCTGAGTATCACTGAGGGCTTTGGCTCGTGTTGTTCACCCTGCTGGTACCCCCAGCCATAAATCTCTCTCTCTCCGTGAGCTGCCCCGTGTGTTGTACTGCACACCCTATTCCTGTGTTGCATACTGAGAAATCACAGAAATCCCATGCAGGTTCGTGGCGCCATGGGTTCAACACCTGGCACCATTCTGGCTTTTCCACTCCTGCTCCTCCTTCCTATTCTGATAGGAATGGGCTGGGGTGGAGAGGATGTACAGCTGGGCACCGTGAGGTCTTAAAGCACCTCAGCAGAGTTTAACAGCTTGCCTGCTCGAGCTCTTAGTCCCTTCATAATACCTTAAACTGGCTGAACTTGGCTCTCTGGAGCTGACATATGTTCAGTATTGAATCTGAAATATGATTATTGTGCTGCCCAGAGACTTGAGCTGTCTGCTCCTGCCCAGCTCTTGCTGAACTCATACCTTAATCTGGGGAGGAGTTTTTCATTTGTCCTGATTGCTGCTACCTTACTTTTGTGAACAAGAATTTTTCTGATGCTGAGATTCTTAGTGTAGGAAAAACCTGTAATGTTGCCTCATTTCAACTCCTTATCCTCATTTTTAAACGGTTTAGTTTGGAGGCCGGAGCTCAGACAAATGCCTGTGTGACCTGGATTACACTGTCTAGAAGAAATTCTAGGGCTCATTAACTACTGGAACACCCCTTACGTGATAGTCCTGTCCCTTGAGACTTTCTGAAATATGTGCAGCCAGCACTGGGGTGTGCAGGTGATACTGGGTGAGATGAAGTGGCTCTGTTGATGCAGGAGAGTCAGGCCAGGTGGTCCTTCTGACCTATCTCGATGCATTGCTTATGAACAAATCTCGAATCCACCCACTTCCCAGATGTGCTGAAGCCAAAGGGAGACTCATAATGTGTTCCACAGCTGGAGCAGAAATAGGAGGTAGCTTGTCTGTTCCCTTGCTATTCCTCTGAAATAGTTGTCACCTGGCCGTGTTCATCCCAAATCCATCATAACTACCCGGAAATGGGGGGCTCAGCAGCACCTTCAGAGCAGTAGAAGGCCTGGCTATGACCCCAGTCCTCCTTGGCTGTAGCAGCACTCTGCCATTCACCTGCCAGTCGCCCCTTCCTGAGGAGTCCCTGCAGTCAGGAAGGGCTCTCATGCTCCCCATCCTGTTTATCAGTTGCCTCCCTCGTGCCAGAGAAGCCCTGGCCTTTACGTTTGTGGCTGAGCTTGCCCCGCTGGCAATGGGAGCTAAAAGGACTCCTTCCAGGGCGCAGTGTGTGTGCCGACAGTGTCACTTCCCTCTCGGAGAGGCTGGGGGGGCAGCTGGTTCTGAGTGGCCAATGGGCTGCCGGCGCTGCCAGGCGAGAGCGGAGGGCTCTGCTGTGGTAATCAACGAGCTCTTGCTCTCTGTCAGGGCGTGAATCAATAAACATCTCTTGTTCCCTCTTCCGTAGCAGGGCTGTCTGATCACAGGAGCAAGGTGGGGAGGATTAGGTGTTTATACAATAAAATTAAGCAGGTCTCTGCACAAACGCTCCTTTGTGTCCCTAAGTCAGGCTCCTTCCCTCACACACAGCTCCTGTTTGTCTTGGAGGTTTGTTATGCTGATGAGCTTGGCCTGTGAGGACTATTTATAGCAGAAAGCAGAGAGCTGCTGTGTTTTGGAAAAGCCTCCAGTGTCACCGCAGGTCCCTGCCTGCTTTGAGCGAGTGGGTATTGCTGGCTCGTGGTTCCCCCAGCGCTGGGGTGAGCGGCCGCAGTCAGCAGCGACGCCTGCCAGCAGCCTGCGGGCTCGGTTTTCTTGGCAGTGATGTTTTTTTCATTAGATCAGCTTTGAAGCTGCTGGGGGCAAAGTCCCAGAGCAGCTGGAGGAGGGAACCAAAGCAGAGCAGTGACGTGGGTGCAATGTTAATGAAAAGGAGCGGGAGGTGTGGAGGGGCAGGCGATCCCCTGTGCCTGGGAGCTGGGTCAGACAAGGGACGTCACACACCTACAGCAAACGCTTTTTAACACCCCTGTGTGCAAGAGGGAGTGAAAGATTTTAAGCCTCTATTAAAGAGTAAAGTAGTGAGGGGATAAAAAAAAACAGGACAAGTTGTGGTGTCTGTTGTTTTTCAGTCACCCCTGATCACAAAATGAGTTACTATTTTAGAGTCTGTAATGTTGAACTTGTGACCCATCCTGATTTAACATGTTTTCGGGGCCCTTTGTGAAAGAGGCTGCTGTCTGACAGGTCACACTGTTACATTATCTTCTGCTTCTTCAATAGAGAGCATTTAGAAATAGCTCTTACCTTTAGATCCACTCCTGGCCTAAAACTGAACGTGCTTTCCAGTGCAGGCAGCCTTTGGTCCCTGTAGGCTCATCGCTGGTGCTTCTGCTCCCGTGAGAAGAGGCAAACAGGAATATCTCCTGCTCTGTTGGATACAGGAGCAAGATGTTATCCCATCTTCTTCAGGAGTGGGATGGTTGCACAGCACAAGGGGGTGATAGGGACTGGCTAAGAGGCTCTCATTTTATCACAGCCTTGTTTGAACTCGCAGTCAGACAAGGAGCAGCTGAGTACCTGTCATCCCATTGTGAATGATTTCTCAATGGAGACTGAAGACTTTCCACAGAGGAAGGGGCACCTGGAGTGCCTATGAGGGCCTTTTGTGGGAACACTCTCTTTTAACAAATAGAGGAGAAGTTGGTGTGATATCCTTTTCCCTTTGGGAGCCTCTGTGTGTGATGCTGACTCGTTGTTCTCCTGCACTTCAGGCACGGAGCAGATGTTTTCTCACGGGACAGCTGACATTATCCTGGAGGCCTGCACGGACTTTTGGGATGGTACTGATATCTACCCCCTCTCTGGCTCTGACAGGTGGGCAGTGGTGTCCTGTGGCGCGTTCGGGAGCTGCAGAGGGAACCTGATCCTGCTTTGTTAACATTCCCTTTGCTGGTGCTTGTTAAGCTATTTAGTAGAAGTTTCCGGTATGTTATGAACATGAGCCATCTCTGCTTGTAATTAATTGTTATAATGATGGCAGTGTAAGGGATCAGACAGCAACAGGTAAGGCTGTGGCACCTCTTACTGTGCCTGTTAATGTGTGAGTGGACTCTGCAGTGTGTAGTAGGACTGTCAGTTGTGATTGGATCACACTGGTGGCAGAGAACTGTTGTTCTTCAAGAGAAAGGCCTTGTCTTACATAAAATGTAAAGTGACCAATTCTACCTGCTGCTGACAGCTTGAAACCAGCTTCAAACCCCCAGTCCCACTCCAATATCCAACAGCACCTGCTGCATTTTCCATAGGCTTCCTGCCTGCAGAGCAGAGCAGCCGTGTTTAGTTTCATCTAATAGCAGCCCATTGTTCTTCTGAGTCTGCTCGTGTTCAGGTGTAAGAAAACTCCCACTCCCTTTTCGGGATATTTGACACCTCGGAAGCCAGTCAGAAATCCCTGGTATGGTCTGGTTGGTTACCTTTGTGGGTTCAGTGGAGGGAAGGAACGTGACAGGGTTTTGACTGCACGGAGACTGCTCGTCGAGTTCCTGCGACCCCAGCCTCTGGAATGGGTAGGAGGGAGCCTGTTACTGGAACTGCCTCTGCCAGAGTTGTCAGTTCCTTCTTTGGTGTTTGATAAACTCTGAGTTAAGCCTGTCAGGTTCGTACTCGTCCATCTGTCTCAGGACAAACAGCCTAAGTTCCCTGCTGCCCCTGTTGGAACAGGTGCTTGTATTGCCCTGCAGTGCTTGCAGCTTAGAGAAGGCAGGAACAGTGGGGAAAGGCTGTTTCAGAGTCTCTGACCGCTCCTCATGGAATACCTTCTCCCAGCTCCCCGCACTGGCCGTTCCCTGTGGAGCTGCAGCGGGTGCTGTCGGCACTGGTGTTGCCGCTGACGGTTCCTGGCTCTTGTCTTTCCCCGCAGGAAGAAGGTGTTGGATTTCTACCAGCGCGCCTGCCTCTCCGGGTACTGCTCTGCCTTTGCCTACAAGCCAATGCATTGTGCCTTGTCCTCCCAGCTGAACGGCAAGTGCGTAGAGCTGGTGCAGGTGCCCGGCCACAGTGCCATCTTTACCTGCTGCGACCTCCCCGGGACCACCCCCATCAAGCAGAGCAGCCGCAGGAGCAGCTGGAGCTCCGATGGTGCGTGAGTGGCAAGGGCTGCTGGGCCAGGGCTGGGATGTGCCGAGCTGGGAGCACGTTGTGACTCACAGTAGCAGATGGAAACGGAGAGCCAAGGGTTTCTGAAGGGTTTACCTTTCCAGAGGCAGCACCAAGGTAGCAGCTGGTGCTTGTGTTTCTAGAGAAGGTACTGGTGCTTGCAGAGCAGTTCTGCTTGTGGGAAGCCTGTAACTTAAAGCAGGCAGCTGAGAGTCCTGACTTCTGGGTAGTGCCATACTTGGGTTGCTGTTTGTTTGATTTTATGGAAATCACCTGTGTTGGGTTTTTCAAAGGAATTGAATTTATGGTGGGGCGTGGCTGTTCATCCTTGAGGGATTTCCTTGCAGTGCTGAAGGAACAGATTCTCTTTATATGAGGCGTACATCTCCTCCCAAACAGCATTGGAAACTGAGGAGTAGGCACATACACTGCATAACTCTGGAGGCTCTCTTGGAAACCCAGTCTTAATCTCTCTGCCTCGGTCTCCCATTCCATAAAGTGTGCATAATGGGGTTTCCAACAGCTGAGAGTCAGTCGTGGCTGTGTGTTCCCAGAACATTTTTCAGTCCCACCCATGGCAAACTTTGTAACTGGGTGAAGTCATCACAGGAGCCTCTGCTGGCTCTGTAGGAGCCCCTTGAGGGAACGTGATCCAGTTCCTCTGCATCAGCCCCTCATACGCTGATGCCTCCCTGCCTCAGCCAGTCTGGCCGTGGTGTGTAGGCACAGTGTGGTGTGTTCAGAATGCTCGTGTGAACATTATGCAGATGTGCTTTACCTTTCTGCCCCAGCTCCTTGTGACTGATCCCTGCCTTCTGTTTTCTCTTTCTCCTTTCCATGCTTGCTGTTTCCTGCTTGTAATCTTGGTCGGGTGTGTGTGGATGTCCTGAAACCGCCTCTGTGCCTGGGTATGCTGGGATACACGGATGTATCCTCACCTTTCCTCCTGTATGTGTGTATCTGCACGTTTCCGTCTCGTTGGGGGTGATCCCGGTGGCCTCTCCCACCACGTGTGCTGTTACTGGATGCCCACGTGGCCCCTGTGTCTCAATGTCATTGCATGTTGTTTGCATGCCTGAAGAAGGGATTGGGGAAGTGATGGAGAAGGAAGACTGTATCCAGGCTCTGAGCGGACAGATCTTCATGGGAATGGTCTCATCTCAGTACCAGGCCCGCCTTGACATTGTCCGCCTCATTGATGGATTGGTCAATGCCTGCATTCGTTTTGTCTACTTCTCTCTGGAAGACGAGCTGAAAAGCAAGGTAAGCAGGTCTTTGCTGACCCCTGAGCTTGCTTGTCCCTGGCTCTCTGTCTGGAGAGTTCGGCTCCGGCACGATCTGAGGTTCATTCCTTTCAGGTAACGGGCCCAGCAGGTGCCTCTGTTCAAATACAGTGTCGGTCTGCGGCGCTCCGGCCTGCACAGCCATGCTGACATCTTTTGCCTGCTCACCCCCAGGTGTTTGCTGAGAAGATGGGTCTTGAGACGGGCTGGAACTGCCACATATCTCTAACGCCCAACGGCGATGTGCCTGGCTCAGACATCCCTCCTTCCAGCCCCAGCCACGCCGGCTCTCTGCACGACGACCTACACCAGGGTGAGGGAACTGCACCTGAGCTGCTTGGAATGCCACGTGTTTCCAGGATGAGTCTTTTAAACCCATCTGTAGGTTCCTGTGTCCTCACCACATACCTGATCCTTCAGAGAGTTGAGCACCAAGTCGCGTGGGCCTGAGGGGCACAGTGCGCGGGAGCCTTGCTCCCTCCAGCCTTCGTACCAGTCAGCGCGAGCAGGGGCTCTTGGCTGCGCGTCGCTCCTCTCTCTTGCTTCAAGTGGGATTTCTTCTAAGGGAGGAAGCAGAGCAGAGACACTATCGTGTCTCTAGGCTCACACATCTACCTCTGAGCAGATTAGTCATCTAAAAATACTGCATTTTAGATGACTGAGTGGGATCCAAGTGTTGCTAATCTAGAAAATCAGGCCTCACGTTTCCTGACTTCTGCAGTGCCACGTGAATATACCTGGTGGGTGGCAGAGGCAGGTTTGTGCTTATTGTTTGTGCTGTTTCTGCTCCAGTTTCTCGAGATGATGTGGAGGGTCTTCTGCTGATGGAAGAGGAAGGGCACTCGGATCTCATCAGCTTTCAGCCAACAGACAGTGATATCCCCAGCTTCCTGGAGGACTGTAACAGGGTGAGGCCCACGTTCCTTACACACCTTGTGCTGCTGTCACGGTCAGCAGTATCCCCTTGTTTATCCCAGAGGGAATTCCTCTTTGAAGCTGATTGACTGACTGGTTCATGCTGGGACTCCTGATTCTGCCCACCCCCTTCCAGCTGGATATTTAGAGCCTGGAAGTTTGGGATTCTTTCAACCACTTCTGTTTTTCTCTGAAGTTGAGGAATGGAGATGACCGCACACAGAGTGGCCTTGAGAGCCTCATCCCGGTCTGTCTGGGTTCCCTTCCCGTGTGCTGTGCAGGGAGTAGGAATGTTCCCACATTCCATGCAGTCAGAAGAAACTTTTTCTCTCCTCCATGAGCCATGGCTTCTGCTGCCAGGTAGTCAGAGTGTGGGAAAAGCTCTTCCTGCCTCATAAAGACCTCAGACACGCTCAGCAGAGGTTACAGGAGCACTGCAGAGAGAAGCAGATTTTATAAAGAAAAAACAGAAATCCATGAGGGGTGGTCTTAGAAAGCAAGAACCCTTCCCTTCCCTCGCTGTGCATCGGTGTGGCTGCAGCTGGAAGAGATGTGGCTGCTGAGAGACAGCACATGTTCCTGTTATGTTCCCCACACAGGTAAAAAGTCCTCGAGCTGAGTTTTACCAGACTGATCTTAGAAACCGTGAGGGTGAGCACAGACAGCTTGGAGAGTCAGGATAGAATTGTGGCAGAGGGCTTTTCACAGTGGCGTGGGCAAGCCAGCTTCTGTCTGCAGGGACTGCAGTTCTGTCTGATCTTGAAGTGCAGAATTCTGGGAATCACAGCGCTCGTTTCAGTAGTTCTTTTGAAATGCCTCTCTCGCACACGAACGCTCCCTGCTCAGTCTCTGCTTTCTCTTTTGCAGGCCAAACTCCCACGGGGGATCCACCAGGTGAGACCTCACCTGCAGAACATAGACAACGTGCCTTTGCTGGTGCCCCTCTTCACCGACTGCACCCCAGAGAGTAAGTGGCACAGAGCCTGTGTCCTGCTGCGCACGGGTGCCTTCGCCATCCAGGTGTTCTGGCTCACCTGGGTGTGGACACGGGGGAAGGGGACACAGTCCAAAGGTCTAGAAGGGCATTTGGATACTGATAATCCTCTGCTGCTGCCTGTGGGAAGCCCCTTTGTCTACAGAATTGGGCTGAGAACCACTCCTTTCCATTTTTGTGGAACACAAAAGCTAACATCTAGAATGCTCCTGCCTTTTATTAAGTAAGTGTTATCAGAGCGCCAGGAGACTGTGAGGCAGGTTCTGGGTATGAATCACAGCTCAGTTCCTGCAGGAGGCAGGTGTGCAGGGAACTTGGGCTGCAATAATTAGGGATCTGATGGTGCCCTTTGGGTCTCACTGTAGGTAATTGATCAATATCAGTTGGGGTAACTTTAAAAGATCCAGTTGCTCGTTGTCCAGACAGGACAGGGTGTGTGGAGCTCTGCATCTTTGTGTGCACAGTGAGGTAACACCATGTTTCTCTTTCTGTGCCTTTGCAGCCATGTGTGAGATGATTAAGATCATGCAGGAGTACGGAGAGGTGACCTGCTGCCTGGGGAGCTCTGCCAACCTGCGCAACAGCTGCCTCTTCCTGCAGAGTGATATCAGGTGGGGCAGGATCCGGACTCATCCAGCTGCCTTTGCCTCAAACTTAGTGAGTGCCCAGCTGTGGGTCTGGGCAGGACCCTGGGTTGTGCAGGGGGATGCTCACAGGTGCTTTGTCCATTGTCAGCTGCATTTGTCTCCATAAGGGACACTTAGGTGGTACTGGATGGGCTGATTACCTGGATCCCTTGGCAGACAGAGGTGTTTCTCTCCATCTTTGGAAGGAAGCTGTCACTCTTGCATGCTGAGCTGCACCAGCTTGTGTTAGAGATGCTTCTTGTGGAGTGAAAGAGTGGAAATGTCTCCCTGAGTCAACAAATCTGTTGACCTTGAGCCACAAACCCAAATATGTTCATTATTCTCTGAGAATAACCGAGAGCTTGGGGAGATCAATCCTAAACTCGTGTCACAGCTCAGGACTTCTCTCCTAGCAAGGCAGACAGAGGTGGCACAGCACAGCACGGCTTTACAAGCCAGAGTGCAGCGAACCCAGAGTGGAGCTCTCTTGTGGGATGAGGACCTTCACTAATGCTCCTGGGTTGTCCTTGCAGCATAGCTCTAGACCCTCTCTACCCATCTCGCTGCTCCTGGGAGACTTTTGGCTACGCCACCAGCACCACCATGACCGATGCCTTGGATGAGCTCACGCCGCTGCGGCTCTCGGGGCAGCTCAACAGCCTGCCATGCTCCATGTCCTTCCGCCAAGAGGAGAGCACCAGCATCATCAGGCTGATAGAGCAGGCAAGCCAGGCACAGCCCCTCTCTCGTACTCACCCCTCTGCCTGCAGCTCTCAGAGAGCTCCTGGGACCATTCTTGTCGACAGCAAGCTGCTGGCGTTAGCTTAGCTGTTCTGGAAGCACTGATGCTGCTCCTGCCTGGCCCTCCCAGTCCAAGGTTTGGGAATGGTGCCTTGTGGCAACAGAACATGAATAGCGTTCAACTGGATAAAGGGTAAACATGCAGGGCTCCCTCCCCAGAGAGCGGCACAGTGCTGGGGAGAGCTGTTACCCCAGAACAGCCAGGAGGGTTAAACAACTTACCCTTGGCTAAATCCTGACTCCCTTTGCAACATCTACATTAGGCAGGAGGCCTTACCCTCTTCCTTACAGCGTGTCCGGATCCCATCCCTCCCCTCCCACTTCCCCTGCAGGCACAGTTCTGCCCCTGACTGCCAGGAATTGCTCTTGGCTGATAACAGTTCCCATCACCGCGAGGGCTCTGAGGGCTTGTGCTTCCTTCCAGGCCAGGCATGCGACGTACGGGATCCGCAAGTGTTTCCTCTTCCTGCTGCAGTGCCAGCTGACCTTGGTTGTCATTCAGGTGAGTCCTGGCCTGGCTGGGGACAGCATTTGGCTCCGAGGACAGGAGTTCTAGCACTGGGTGTGAGTGGTTGCCATGGGACAGCCTGGCGAGAGAGGAAGGTGGCCTCCAGTCAGGTTTACACAGCAAGGTTGGGGAAGTTAAACAGAGACTGTGTGATCTCAGCCTGCATTGCCCCTTCTCCCTGGCCCTCCTACAGAGGTTTCTTTTCAACCTCTTCTTCCCTGGAGAAAAGCATCCCCTGGGGCACCTGCCCCAGCACCCCAGAACGTGGGGAGGGGCTGCACAGTGGCAGCCTGGTTACCAGCTCATCCCGGTGTTCTGGGGGAGGACAGTGGCATCCTGGGTGACAACACTGTCCTGGCACTGCTCATGCTCTTCCCTCTGGGTTGTTCCTGTCCAGTTCCTCTCCTGCCTGGTGCAGCTGCCCCCCATCCTCAGCACCACGGACATCGTGTGGCTCTCCTGTTTCTGCTACCCTCTGCTCAGGTGAGTCTGTCAGACAGGGTGGGCTCTCCTTGGCCTCACTGTGTTCGTGTTGTGGGTGATGTCAACCTTTTCCCAGTGTGCTGAGAAGCCTGCAAGGCTTATTGAGAGCACCTGCTTTGAGAATGTGCTTGGAAACACAGGTAGGAGTGTTTGTGTGCTGCTGTGTTAGCCCTGCCTGCTGTCCAAGAGCTGCTGTTACCTTGGGGTCTGAACCTCCATCTGGAAATTGTATTCTAATCCTGACCCTCGTACACTGGGAGGAGTGGGATGGAGAGCCTGGTGTGTCTGGTAGTGGCCATGGTACCATGGGTGGGCTTTTCCCTGTAACATCTTTGGGGGACGCCTCTCTCCCTGTCTGCATCTGACACCTCTTACAGCATGTGCCAAGGCAATGGCCAGAGAAGTGCCAATGCTCCAAACAGTCCAAGGAGGTTATTTGGGCTCAAGTGTTAGACACAAGAAAAAAAAGCAATGTTTGGTGCCTCAGCTTGTAACCAAGAGATTATCTTACCTTTCTGCAGCATCTCGCTCCTGGGCAAGCCTCCCCACAGCTCCATCATGACCATGGCCACAGGAAAAAACTTGACTTCCATTCCTAAGAAGGTGGGTGACCCATCACATTAAAATTGCTCACACGTTTTTCTCTTGTGTTGGTGAGTGCTGTGGCCGTGTGCCTTCCCAGCCCCCCTGGTGAACTGATCCATGGCACGAGCCGTGCCATCCAAAAACCTGACATGGCCAGGAAGGGAATCCCTCAGTGCCAGCGGGGAGATCCCCAGTGCAGCATCTCCCTGCACCACAGCTTGTCCTTTGCTGCCACCGGTTCCCCGCTGGCTCACGTGTGGGAGGCCAGGCTGGTGCCCTGCCCCATCCCATCCTCCTGCCTCTCCCTTTTCCACAGACCCAGCACTACTTCCTGTTGTGCTTCCTGCTGAAATTCAGCCTGACCATCTGCTCCTGCCTCATCTGCTTCGGTTTCACACTGCACGAGTCCTGCAGAGGGGTGAACATGACCGGCCTCAATCTCTCTGCCTGCTCCTCCATCATGCTGCACAGGTGAGGAACTGAGCCTGCACACCCCTGGTGCCTTTGGCCTTCCCAGGTAGAGCTGATTTCCCTCTCACACCCTTCAGACTCTTGCATGATCTCTAAGGGCTCTCCAGAGTGCTGGGGGCTCTCCCTGTGGCCCCAACAAGTCCACCTCGGGCTTTTGCTTGCCATTGCCTCCTGGTACCGGGACAGCCTGACTCCAAGCACACACTTGGGTCTCTCAGCTACCAGAGAAGGACACAGTTCTGGTGGGAACAGGTCAGGTATTAAGTCCCCACTGTTGACTTCTTTCTTGTGTCCTCTCATTTTGTAGCAATGCTGATGGTGCTCCTGACTGGTTTGGGACGTTTTCCAATGCTCTTCTTGTGGCCCAGAAGCTGACAGCTGGCCTGATTGTCTTACACACAGGTAATCCCTGGGGAAGAACTTCATCCTTTGCCTCTTTCTTTGCCCCTTACACCAGAGCACAAACTCCCCTGGTAGCACCAGACACTGCAGTTGCCTCTCAGTACAGGCCCAAAGCTCCTTGTCTTACTAAACATTGCCCAACAGATTAAAGACAGCCCCTTAAGAGCTGATTCTACCTCATAGAAGCCTGGTGAAGTGCTGATTCCTTTCCAGGCTCTCCAGAACAGCAGCATCTCTCTTTGCCTTCTTGCAAATCAAGTAACAGAATCCCGCAGCACTCCTAAAATTTTTCCTACCTCAAAAGTCCTTATGCATCTGCTCCCATTTTGTGAAACACCCCCTCTCTTCCCACCATGCAGCATTGGTGCTGGAGCTGGAAGCCTTTTTAATCCCTCTGGAGGGGTGGGGAGCCCTGCCTGACCCTCATCCCCTGCACGTGGCTGCCTGGCAGAGCAGGCCCAGCTGCACTCTGATGACCTTAAAGGGTTTCTACTCCCTTTCCACCGTGTCTTGTGGTGCTGTAGAGCAGTGCATGTGGGGCTGTGCAGGGTGTCCAGGCTGGCAGAAGTGCTTCCTGGCACAGAGGATGCCCTGCTTTGGAGAGAGATAGCGGGTGCTGCTGCTTTGCGGCCTTCGGAGCGTGAGGTGGGCAGGGATTCTCTGCCTGGCCTGGGGAAGATGATGTTCTGAGGAGTCCTCTGCAGTCAGCTCTGAGTCTCTGGCTGAAAACCTTTCTTTGGGCAGCAGCTTTCCAGTGGCACAGCCCAGAGACAAGGGACCCCCTGCTCCCCAGTTCTGGGCGTTTGCCTGATCTACTCTAGCATTGCGGGCTGGGAGCCAGCCCGGGCCTCCCCACAGTGAGTGATCCTGTGCAGCACTTGCTGCTCCCCCTGCCCTGCGTGTCTGGGGATGGGAGTGGCTGTGGGAGCCACACACCTTGAATGGAAGGTTAGTGGGGCATAAGCCCACATCCCTGTGCAGTCATAGGTGTCGGTCCAGGCGGTGAAGTGTTTGGTGTGTGATGCTGAATATCCCCTCTTCCTTCTGCCCCGCAGTGTTCATATCCATCACCCACGTCCATCGCACCAAGCCCCTGTGGAAGAAGAGCCCCCTCTCCAACCGGTGGTGGACGCTCACCGTGGCTGTTGTGTGAGTGTCGTCGGGAGGGTGGGAGGAAGGAGGCTCCAAGTGGGCTCCAGCACCAGTTTGCTGGTTCTGAGGAACAGGGTGGTACATGGCAATTGTTCTGCACTGCTGAACTAGTGAATGGTCTCTATTGTGAATTCTGGAGTGTCCTGGGAAGCTCATTAGCTCTGCTGAGACTCTCTGTGTTTGTTTTTGACTGTAGATTGCTGGGGCAAGTGGCACAGACTGTACTGGACCTGAAACTCTGGGAAAACCTCAGTTCTTCGTTGACCTTTAACCATGTTTCCATCTCCCCGGTCTCATGGCTCCTGGGTTTCCTTTCCTTGATCCTTGTGGTCATCATCAATGAGATTGTCAAGCTGCATGAGATCAGGTGTGGGGGTAGTGGGGAGGATGGGGAGAAAGGGCTGGAGTCCAGCCTGGCCTTGAGCTGCATAAAAATTATGCCCTGGGAACAGGGTGGGGAATTAAAAGGAAAAGGTGATTGCATTGTGTAAGTCACCTGGCTGTTGTGTGCAAGCTCATGTTCCACCTTGCAGGGAGGAAGTGCCAGGGAGGAAAGAGGGTTAGGGAAGGGCGGGGGCAGTGACTGGGAGCGGGAAGGGAGAGCAGGAATTCCTTCTCTCACACCAGTGAGAGAGGCAGCCAAGGTCTATGAAACCCCTCCGTGTGGAATTGCAGAGAGCTGTTCTGCCTATCTCATCCCGTGAGGACAGAGAGGCATTGAGTCATGGCAGGGGAGATACATGGCAGGGACTCTGAAGCCAAGGACTGGTGGCAGGCAGTGATGGGCTGTTCTTCCCAGCACAGGGAGCAGCAGAGCTGGGAGTTAGCGTTGACGAGCACTGATTCAGGGAAGGGGATGGTGAGAAGAAGCAGCGGGGATGCCAGGGAATCCTGATGGGGACAAAGCCTCTGTCTCTGTTCCTGGGAAGGGTTCTGGACCTTTCTGGTGGCCCTGGAGGTGGGACTTGGCTGGATGGGGTAGGACTGAGACCTTTGTTTGCTGTTTGCCCCTCTGTGTGCTGACTTTTTTCTTTCTTCTGCCTTCTCCAGGGTCCGGGTCCGTTACCAAAAGAGGCAGAAGTTGCAGTTTGAAACAAAGCTGGGGATGAATTCTCCGTTTTAAGCCCTCCCAGCTGGAGTTCCCTGGAGCCAGAGCCACGCAGCTCTGTCCTGCACTGGGCGAGTGGCTGCGCCAAGGGCTCAGGGAGGTTTCCCTCACTTCTGTGAGCAGGCAGCCTCCTTGCTGAACTCCAGCTACGCCTCCCAGGGTCCCCAGGCAGGGCACTGCTTGGGATCCCAAGCAGGTACACAGCCCCTCCCCAGCCTGCCAGGGTGCTCTCGAGGGAGCCTGTGAGCTCTGGTGGCTGCTCAGGCTGCTCTTCCTTTATTTATTTATTACTAGAGGGTCTGGTTAGTATCATGGTGGTGCTGAAATGAAGTGACTCCTTCCCTCTGTACGAGCAGATGGGTTTCCTGGGCCTGGCAGGAGGATGTGGGGTCAGCAAGGGGAGACATTGGGCTGCTGAGGCTTGAGATCTCTTTTGAAACCCATTTTGAGTTTCCATCTCTGCGTGGTCTCCTGGACACGTGTGTGTGCCTGTGTGTGTCCTGCCCCACCTCCCTGTGCCCTGGGGGAAGAAGCTGTTTCCCTTTGCAGCTCCCTGAGTGTGGGGTGAGGCCTGGAGCTCACATTCCCAAGGGGACCCCGGGAAGGGTCTCTGGCAGGGAGCAGGAGAGCCCCTGCAATGGCCAGGTTGTGCCAGCCCTGCCCTCTAGCGTTGTCGCTGGAGCTGTGCTCTGGCTGTTGAGGCTTCAGGAGAAGAGGGATGAGACAGGGCTTTGAGAAAAGCTGTCTGTGTTTGGCACTAGAGATCTGGGACAGGAGTCAGGAGGGCAGCTCTGCCTGCAGGGAGTCAGCACGGCTCAGCTGCCTCCAGCCCTGCTGAACTTGCTCGGATCTGCTTGAATAAGCCCAGAGAGGTTATTGACTGTCCTCAGTTCTGTGGTTTGAATTCCTGCTCTGCTCCAGCCAAATGCCTGCTTGAGAGGGCGACAGTGAGATAAAACCTGAGCCCTGCCTGTTCTGCCCTGGAGGGCGGGGAGATGTCTTTCCAGGCAGGAGTTCTGCATCTTGCAGTTGTGTCTAACGTGGAGCTGCTGCACAGCTCCATTTCCACACCTGCAATTGCCCTGCAATGCAGTTCTTGCTCTCCAAGGCACAGGGACCCCTCTCACCAGGTCTTTCTCTGATAGTGTTTGAAAGCCTCTCCCCTCCACACTGCTGCCCCCACATCTGTTCCCTCTTCTCGAGGTCTCTTCCTCATTTGTTGGGGGAACCTCCCTGCGAGGGCTGCTGCAAACCAGGATCTGCCCCAGGGTGGCACAGGCGCTCCTGTGCTCCAGACAGCCCCCAGCTGTACTGGGAACACTGGTGCTGCTGTGGGCTGGCAGTCATGGAGCACTCGTTCTGAAACCCTGGCTGAACCAGGCAAATCCTGGTGCTGTTTTGCTTCCACTGTAACCCTACAACATGTGGCTGCTGTTCCCTTTGGAACTCAGGCTCACAAACGGCTGCTGGTCCTGGATTGGGACCCCCAGCTCTGCCCTGCTGCTCCTCCTCATCTTCCTCACAGCACAGCAGAGCCAGCGCGTGCCCTGCTGTGGCTCTCAGCAATACCCTGCCCTGCCGAGGGGCTGGAGGCGGGCAGCTGGGGCTGTGCAGAGCCCTGGACCCTGTTCCTACCCCAGGACCTGAGAGATCAGCTTTCCTTGTGGGTGCCAGGGCAGCCCTGCAGGTGGTATTCGATCCCTGGAGTCCCAGGGCAGAGGGAGGACACCAAGGTGCTCCCTGCAGTGCAGCCTCCCCCAGAGTTCAGCTCCTGCCCGGTGCCACTGGTACCGTAATAAAGGTGGCAGCCGTCAGGGCTCCCTGCTGGCCACGCTTGCTTCTAGAGGAGGCTCTGCCACAGTTTCCTTCTCTGGGTGATCACAACTGTTTATTTTCCTGCACCCTCCTTCCCCTGCTGGACGTGGAGGGAGCGGAGGTGCACGACCGGAGCCTTCGGGATGGTCTCGCCAGTGCCACCCTTCCCTCGGCCTGAGGTGCGTGAGGGGCAGGGAGCACAGCTTCAGACAGACGTTTCCTACAGCAAGGTTTTTAAATGGTGTATATTTTATATTAATTTTTTTGGGATGTACGTAAAAAATATTTGATTTGTATTAAAAATTGTAAATTCTATAAAAAAAAAAAAAAGAGAAACCAAGGCAGCCCCAGGCACGTCCCGCCTGTGGACAGCAATAAATGAGTGTCTTGGCCAGCACTCCCACTGAGAGAGGGAGGGACTTTGTCTCCAGCAATGTGAGGCGGTACAGCTGTGCATGGATGTGTTTCAGGTGTGAGGTACCCGGCTCACCTGCGGCAGGGACCTGGCCTGGGAGCCTGGTGCTCCTGGCACCTGATCCCTGAGCGCTGTGCGGGGGCACAGGAAGGCAGCGCTGCTCCCCAGCGCCCACCACGGTGCTGAGACTCAAACCCAGCAGCAGCCCCGCTGCGGGCGACAGCAGGACTCACCGAGGCAGAGGAGCTGAGGAGACCTGGATCGTCAGCACTCAGGGGCAGGATTGAGCTCATCCTCCGTGGACTTCGACCAGGGCAGGAGACAAGTTCATGCAATTAGACACGAAGGAGACAACCAGGCAAAACTATCAAAAGGGTAAAATATCGCCCTGCTGTTTAATAGAATTTATTCAATGGCTGTTAGTGGAGAACAAGACACATGATTAACACAACCCGAGCAGATGGTTTAGAATCTGTTGTCAGTCTGGTGATTCCATGGGCTATTTTTTCCCCTTGCTGTCTCGCACGGAGCAGGCAACAGCTGGGGTCAGTCCTGGTTGCAGGGCACATAACTTACCATACAGTAGCTTCAAAATAGAGATCTAGAGCTTAAAAAATAGGCATTCTTCTGCAAAACCCAATGTTTAATTCCCTTATCGACAACGAGAGCAGCGTGGTGCTGCCCTCAGGTGGCTCAGACAGCGCCAGCTCCACCCCAGCGTACTCAGCCCTGACCCCAGTACAGGGTGTGCAGCTCTGGTTAGTAAATATATAGAATAAATCACATTTAAAATATATACATTGGCCTTTAAAAAAAAACCAAAAACATTTACAGTCTATCAACATTGGGAAAAAAAAATAACTGGGCTTATCCCAAGTTGACTGGTGAGAGTAAGAAACTGTTTGAAAAGGTTTTGGGAACCCTTTCGGTGAAGTGCCGCTGGCTGCAGCAGTGGCACAGGCGGGTGCTGAAATACACATGGGGGGATGTGTAAATCCAGCCAGGACAGAAGTTGTCTCGGCTGCCTCACTCTGACCTCGGGTCCCAGCCAAAAACAGATTTCATTTTTCCCAGGGCATTTGTCTCTGGTTTCCAGCCTGGAAGCCAGGCCGGCACCGCCCGCCTGCGGCTCCGGAGCGGGGACCCTCGGGAAGGGGCTGGGGGGCTGCTCCCTGGCTGAAGGGAACAGGGGGCTGTGCGCAGTCCAGGGCAGCTGCAGCCTCCCACCGGGACAGGGAAGGAGCTGCCTCCTCAGCAACCCCGGCTCCCACTCCAGTTCGGGTTTGAGTCAGCAATTTTAAAAAAAGGGAGACTGAGATTATTTTTGCCCCCTTTGTTTCAAATTTCTGCAGCAAACAGCACCCCAGTCCAATTCTCAGTTCCCTTCTGGTGCGCTGATGCTTTCATTTGCTTGGCATGCTGAGCGCACGCCAAGTTCAGGGCTCTTCGACATATTTAGCCGTGCCCTTCCGAGCAGATCCCGCGCGAGAAATCTGTGTTCGAGCAGTGCAGCCGTTGTGCCACCACACCACGGGAGCAAGCGCTGCTGCTCCCCTGCAGCCCGGGGCTGCGTGCAGGGTCCCCCCCCAGGACACATAGGAGCTGCTGCTGCGCCAAATGCACCCGGGGTACACGAGGTCACTGCGCCCGCAGGGTTTTAGTGCGGCAGGGAAGCATCTCGGTGTCCCCAGCGCTGCTGCTGTTTGACGGTGCCCACAGTGGGGTTTGAGCCAGCAGCTCCCTGCAGGGAGGGGGAGTGGGAAAAGGGACATTTTGTCCCCTAAAAAAGGGAGAAGGAGGGAAAAAGAAAGAAAACCAGCACTGACCACACTGCTACTGCGCCCTGGGGTGGCAGTTTGTGTAGGCACAGTGTGGGCAGGGCAGTGTGATCCAGCCAGACTGGCACAAATGCACAGCAGTGTGTGGCCTTCGGTGCTGCCATCGCCATCCTCCTCGCTCTGAGGAAGGGGCAGGAAGACCTCCATGTCTGGCAGGGCCATGGCAGTGTGGCTGCTGTGTCGCAGGCTGTGCCAGCCCCGTCCCAAGGGGTGCAAATCCCCCCGGAGGGGTTTCCGTCTGCTTGGATTACACGCTGCCTGGCGCTGACGCATTTGGAAAAGCAACAATAAAGCAGGAAGGTTCCTTCTCGCTCCTCAAGCTGCCAAATCAGCGAAAAGAAGACGGGGCTTGTCGCGCTGTCAGCTCGGGCCGGGCTCTGCTCCATCCGTGGTCCCTTGGCAGCAGCCGCCCTGGCAGGGCTCTCTGTGACACATTGTTGGCAGTGGATAAATAACGAGGCAGGGCTGGGTAATGCAGTGCAGAAAGAGAAAGGTCCCTTGTGGAGGCTCCTCAGCTCTGTGCAAGGGAGCAGGGGCTCTCCATGGCCTCCAGGGCTGTTTGTGCTGCCCTCTGGGCTCTGTGCCTGCTGCCCATCCGGTGGGAAATGCCTGACCCGCTCGGCAAACATCCCGGGCAGGGGATGGAGCCAGGGACAACCAGGAGGGGCAACCGTGCTCCCAGCCACGGCACAGACTGCGGGGAGGGAGGCAGAGAGACCAGGAGGTACCGCTGGGCACTGGATCCGCTGTCCTCTCATCCCGAGGGCACTGGGGAGCAGCTGGAGGTGCGGAGAGGAAAGGAGGGAGCCTCAGTCCAGCATCGCATCCAGCTGGTCGGCCAGGTCATCGAACATGTTGCTGATGTCTTCTAGGATGTTCTTGGCAGAGTGCACAGCTCCGGGATGGCTGGGGACGAAAGGGGAGGGATGGTCAGAACCCACCTGGAGACCTGAGATGCTGCTGGGTGGGGTTGGCCAGGCTGGACCAGACCCAGTGGCAGCTGGACTCGTGCATGTGTGCGCAGTGTGGCACTGTGAACCCAACAGGGCTGCAGGCCTCAGCCCTTCCCCTGTCCTCGGGGGGGCCTTCCCAGTTGCCCCTCCTCGCCCCCACTGCCTCACCTCTCTGACTCCTCCACCGTCATCTTCTTCTCAGCTACCTGTAGCGTGGTGGCTAGTGTGGAGCTGGTCTGCTCCAGACGCTGCTGGGCAAGGCCGGCCCCCGGCACGGCTGCTGGAGCCTTCGCCAACAACTTGCTGCCCGCATCCAGCGCCAGCGCGCCAGGACCAGCCAGGGCTCCAACCACATCCGGCACCGCCTGGGCAGCCCAGGGAGCAACAGTGTGGCGGGGTGGCTGCAGGACCTGCTGGTAGATGGTCTTGGGCCCAGAGAAGACCAGCTTGGTGGACACCACGGAGGTGTGCTTGGCAAGGACATCTGCAAAGGAAGGGGACTCATGGGACATAGTGGCACATGTCCTCCTCGCTTCCCTTACCAGCAGGAGGGTGCCTTGGGCCCCACCACCGTCCTGGAGCCCCCCACAAGCTCACGTACCTGGAGCAGGTGTCCTCACCACGGCGCTGCCGAGGAGCTCCGCAGGGCCAGGGGGTTTGGTGGGGCTCGGTGCCTTCTTGATTCCTTTTTCCAGTGACAAGATGCTCTTCTCGATCTCAGCAATCCTGAACTCCACGCTGTCGTCGTCAAAGGCATCACCAGACAGTGCAGCCCGTGGCGCAGGCGCAGCGGGGCCAGCGATGCTCACCGCCTGTGCCTGGGCGTACTGGGGCGCTGGGCGGTCCCCCGCCTCCTGCCCTGCTGCACCGAACGCCTGCAGCACCGCCTGCAATGGCTCCCGCTCCTTGAAGCGCGGCCGGCGCTTCACTGTGTCCGACTCAGTGAGGTTGAACTCCAGCACAGGTGGCTCCTTGCTGGCAGTGGGTGCTGCCAGCTCGGTCCCAGCGGAGCCAGAGGGCTCTGCCTCCAGCACGGCCGCGTCGGCCTTGGGGTGCCCAGTGGGCTTTGGCCGCTGTTTGATGGTCAAGTTGCCTTCTTCTGCAAAGGGGATGCACTCACTGGAGCTGTTCTGGGAGGACGATGAGGGGACTCCCGGCTTGGCCTCCTCCTCCTCCGTGTCCGAGCAGGCGTCCTCCTGTCCGCCCCGCGCAGTCTCTGTCATGGGAGCGCAGGGCTCGCTCACTGTCCGTCTCCGGGGCTTGCTGCTCTCAAAGGGGTCCCTGCTGGCCTCGGGAAGCATCGCACTGCTGGTGTCACTGCCGCCGTACGACTCGTGCCCATCTGCTCTGGGGAGACAGTCCTGAGCCACAGGCAGTGGTTCTGGGGCCAGGAGCGGCTTGGCCGCACTCGGCGTGGGTGTCCCTTCCAGCGCAGCTGCCAGGCTCCTCACGGTCCTGCTGTGTCCAGTGTCAGTGGGGCCAGTGCCCGCATCGGCCACGTCCTGGGGGGCTGCGGGCAGCTGCTTGGGGCCAGGGGACTGCTCACCCTCAGCCTCGGCCACGAGGGTGCTGGAGACGGAGCTGAGGCGCTTGGGCGGCGGCGGCGGGGGGCCCTTGCGCTTGGCGCGGATGGCAAAGGACTGGCTGCGCGTCACCTTGGCATCGGCCTGCGGGCAGCCCCGTGGCGCCTGGCTGCGGCCTGGCCGCCGCGTCAGCGTGGCGTAGGAGCCCAGCGTGCTGCTGGGCACCCCCTCCTCCTCGTGCTCCCCATCCGACAGTGCGTAGCGGTTCAGGCTGTGCGAACGCTTCTTGTACCTGAAGCCTTCGCCCCCGCTGTGCTGCTCCGCAGGCTGCCAGGCGCTCGGCGCTGCCCCCGCCATGGGCGCCGCGGCGGGCAGCTCTGCGGGGCCGCACTGGCTGTGCAGGTAGGAGAAGGCTTTTTGGGCCGACGCCTGCAGGCTGCTCTTCTGGCCGGAGGGGTGTGGATGCGCCAGGCCCTTGGGCTGCTCCGCTCCCAGGAGGGAAGGGACCGTCGGGGATTTCAAGGAGACATGGGGGTACATGAAGACGTATGGGGCTGTCACCTTGGTGGGGGTCTGGGGAGGAGAGCAGGGGGTGACCGCGGGTGTCCCGGCCCCTTTTGGAGCCGCTGGCCGCGTGTACTGATCCGTGCCTTCAGGCAGGTTCCTCTCCTTGAGGGGGCTCCCAGCACCGTTGGTGTAGCCATTCAGCCCCTCGGGAGAGCTGAGCTTCCCACAGGGCTCGGGACTTGGCCGCCCCGGCAGGCTGGCCAGGCTCTCCTTGCCGCGGGGCGGCGCACAGGACTGCCCGCTGCTGCTGCTGCTCTCGCCGCTGCCCAGGCTCTCCTGCGAGGGGCTGGAGAGGCGCCGGGACAGCACGTTGTCCTGTGAGTGCCCCGAGCCCCGGGACCGCACCCCGATGCTCTCCTGGCTCCGTGACATCCCCTGGCTGCTCTTGATGCCCAGCGTCTCGTGGCAGCTGTTGGACATGGCGCTCTGGAGCTCGTAGCTGAGCTCGCTGTCTTGGAAGGTCGTCATTTTGGGGGTGTGCGGGGACTGGCACTCCCCATTCTCCAGAGACTCGATGGTGACAATGTCCAGGGCACCGGGCACTTTGCGTCTTGCCAGAGTTGCTTCTGCTTGGTTGAGGCTTTTGCGCAGGTCTCTGAGCTTCTTGACAGCCAACATGATCTTCTTCTGGTGGCCTGCGGGAAGGGTGCAACAGGAAAGGGCCATTAGGTTGGCTCCGGCCCCCAGGGCCTTTGTTTCCTGGCCAAGAGGAGTCATAGTCACGTCACCAACCAGGGCAAAGGGCCCTGGGTTATCCAAACCCTACAATGGGAGGAGACAAACTATGGCCAGTGTCCCCCTGGCTCAGCCCAGCTCCAGCCTGCCAAGGGGTGTCCTTAGGGACAGCCGTGAAGGCCCTTTCCAGGTGCTCAGGACACGCCTGCACCTCCCAGCCCAAGGGAGAATGGGGCGTGGGGGACCTGGGTGGGAAACAACTGGGCCACCCCAGCGTGGTGGCAGGGACTCACCCAGCTTGTTGATGCCAATCTCTTGTAGATCCTCCCACGTCAGGTCTGTCACGATGGTGATGGAGTCATAGCCGTTGTTCACCAGCTTTTTGTGGTACTGGGGCAACCCGATAGCGCTGAGCCAGTCCATCAGGTCAGCCTGCGAGGGGCACGAAGACACTGCTGTGAGCAGAGGCACCTTCACCCATCTCCTCCCTGCCCGGGAGCTGTAGTGCTGGGCTCTCCCTGGCTGCAATAACCAGGCTGTTGCAGCACAGGCTTCCCTACAGCACCCTGTCCTCGAAGAAGGCAGCTCTGAGAACAGACCTGGGAAGAAGTGGGTGCCAGAGCAAAGTCCCGGTGCCAGCAACTCACCGGGATGTAGTTGGGCAGCCACTCGGCGATGCTGAGCTGCCCGATCTCCGTGGAGATCTTCTTCCTGTGGCCTGGCTTCGTCACACCGATGGCCGTCAGGTCCTACCGCGAGCAGAGCGAGGCTGCTGTCAGCAGCAGCGCAGGGCACACGGGGCAGCGTGGTGGGTGCTGGCTGGGGGAAGGAGCTGCCTTACCTCTGGGGTCATGCGGCTGATGGTGGGGACGTCGTAGCCAGCGTTGAGGAAGTTGGCGGTGTACGACTCCAGCTGGAACTCGCTCAGCCAGTTGTAAATGGCTTCTGCGTCCTGGGGAGAGCACGGGGCAAAGAGCCGCCCATGACGGAGGCTGCAGGGGCTGGAAGGACCTGGCTGCTCCAGGCAGATCTACAGGACCTCCCTGGGCAGGATCCTCCCGTCCCCGGTGTCCTCAGGATCCACTCCCCTGTGTCCCCAGAGTGTAGCCCTCCCACCAGGTCCCCACTTGGCGCAGTTACCTTCCCCTCCAGGAGCTGTTCAGGCCGCAAGAACTGGTGGGAGAAGACCTTGTCTCCGAGGGGGCAGCTGTCTGGGGTCTGGTGGCCCGGTGGCCCTGGCAGAGGAGAGAGCAGAGCTGTCATGGGGATACAGGGGCAGGGAACAGCCCCTGGCCAGGGGTCAACTGTCCCCAGGCCCCACGGGGTCAGGCCCTCCCTCACCTGCCGTGGAGGTCAGCTGCTCGTTGCGATGCTCCGAGCCCAGAAGATGCTGCTGGAGGTCATCGCTGGGGGAGGGCAGCGGCTAGGGGAGACGAGGAGTGAGCGGAGTAGGGATCTCCCTCCCAGACCATTAGGTGGGCACCAGGGTCGGCCACACCCCCCCAGGAGCAGGGAAGGGGCACAACTTCATCAAGCGAGGGGGCAGGATTTGGCCCAGGACCCTTTTTATCCTCTCAGTTGACAGTGGACACAATGGAGATGCTGGGTGGTACCAAGCACAGTCTCCCCCCTTCGAGTGGGGGCAGCTGTCCCACGGGGGACAATCGGAACACCCCAGGAGTGTCTCCTCACTGAGTCCCAGTAGCGGGTGTGTCTGGAGGAGGATGCTCAGCTCCTGCAGCCCCTTCTTTGTGGGGTGACAGGGGAGGTGCTGGGGCTGCACCTCCAGCCAGAGCAATGCCGGGGGAGTGCGGGGCAGCACCTACCCTGGCGTTCTCGATGAGGATGCTGGTGCTCTGCCCGTTGGTGCCCTCGGTGCTCTGGCCGCTGCCAGCGCTGCGGATGCTGCCGATGCTGCCCTCACTGCCCACGCTGTTCCTGTCTCCTGCTGCCCAGGGCAAGCAGGGAGGCATCAGGGCTGGCACAGGGCACAGAGCTCCCGGCAGGGACCCGGTGCCAGCACAGTGATGCCAGTAAAAACTACCCTCTCACTCAACCTCTCCAGCCCCAGACAATGCAGGGTTCCCTCCCACTATGCACAGCACAGACAGGGGACCTGGGCTGGCATGGGGTGCACAAAAGGGTCATGGGGACTTGTGGGGCTAAGGACAAAGGGAGGGCAGGGGCTGCTCTATGGGCTCCCCTAAATTCCCTTTCCTGCACCCACTCCCTCTCACCAGGCTCTTTGCCCACCGGGAGGTGGAAGGAGCCTCCCCCGCATCCCCCTGCCTGGGCAGGGTGGGTAGGGGAGGGTCCCCAGCTCCTCTCCCTCCCCAGGTGCCCCCCTGACCTGCGCTGTCAGGGCCCAGGGCCGTTCTGGTGAGGGTGAGGTGGCAGCCCACGGGGCCGCTCGGGTGAGGGCACTCGTCGGGGAGGAGCTGCCGCCCGCCAAGGGGGGGACCCTGGCGCTGCTGCGCGGGTGCCACGCGAGGGACAACCATGCCTGCAGTCAAAGACAAAACATGCATGGTCAGAGCTGGTGTGGGAGGCAGGGCTGGGAGAACCTGAGCCTCAAGCCCCAAATCACCACCCCAGCGCCCACCCAGTCCCTCTTTGCCCCCGTCTGCCAGGGCTGTGGGACCTGTCCTACGGGAAGGCTGGGCCGGTGTCACACAGGGCCTGGCCCCACTGTGCCCGGGGTGCCCACTGACCTGTTCGCTTGCTGATGACCTCGGCGATGGACGGGGGGAAGTACCCGACCCGGTCGGTGCCTTTTTGAGCGTCGTGGATGTGCCCCTTCCACCGCCCATCCGGATGCTGCTCCAGGACCTACCGCGGGGACCAGAGGGACGGGGTTGGTACCCAGGGTCACGGCAGGGCAGGGGACGGGGCGCAGGGAGCAGCCTCACCGTGATGACATCTCCTGCCCGGATGTTGAGAGCAGTTGGGTCATGGAGGTTCCAGAAGTCCTTAAGAGCTCGGACCTTCAGGATTCCTGATGCCTCTGAAGACAAGGGATGGAGGGAAGAAAGAAGGAGCCAAAGTGCAGGGGAAAAGAGCAGTTTGGGGAAGGTAGAGAGAGAAAACAACGAGGAAAGGGGAGGAGAGAACATTAATACTGGCAGAATGGACTCAATCCCTGGACACGGCGATAGGGGCACATCTGATGAGACTGGGATGCTGACGCTCGCAGCCAGGCTGGTTTAGGCTGTTCAGGACAAGCACTGGGAGCCCCAGGCTGGTCCCACGGGCAGAAGCCCCTCTCAGTGCCAGACAGCTCCTGGTCGTGTGCCAGCCCCACCTCACCTCTCAGCAGCTGCTTGATGTCTTTGCTGGCATGCGAGGTGGTGAACTGGTTCACGATGTCCAGCGCTGTCTGGTTGTAGGTGTTCCTGATGTTCACATCAACGCCTCCCTGCTCAGGAGGGGACGTGATCAGGGCCAGACCCCACAGCTGCCGCTGAACCCATGCGGGACAGAGGAGATGGGGGCAATGGCCGAGCCCCAGGAGCTCATCCCCTCGTGCCCCCCCCGTCCCCACCATGCTCACCTCCAGCAGTAACCGCACCACCTCTGTTTTGCCGTAGAGTGCAGCCTCGTGCAGGGCTGTGCCCGTCTTTGTCTGCTTGTTGATCTCGATGCCAGCCTTCAGCAGCTGCCTGGAAGGACAGAAGGAGAGGCATGAACGGGAGGGAGGACACTGAGGTTTAGCCAGGTGGGCATTGGTTTCTTCTCCCAAGTAACAAGCGATAGGATGAGAGAAAATGGCCTCAAGTTGCACCAGGGGAGGTTTAGATTCAATATTGGGAAAGATTCCTTCACTGACAGAGTGGTGAAGCCCTGGCAGAGGCTGCCCAGGGCAGTGGGGGAGTCCCCGTCCCTGGAGGGGTTCAAGTAGCCTGGCTGTGGCACTTCAGGATGTGGTTGAGTCAGCACAGTGGGGCTGGGCTGGTGATTGGACTGGGTGAGCTGAGAGGTCTTTTCCAACCTCGATGATTGACACCAGGGCGAGGTGGTGTGCTGCTCTGCGACAGGGAGGGGACAATCCCTTGCACCACTGAGGCTCTGGGGACGAGGGACCAGAGCCCGCAGCAGGCAGGTGGGTTTGAGAAGAAGTGGGACTGAGGCCATGATGGGTTTTTGGGGGTAGGGACACGCCTGGGCCAGTAGGGGATTACCTGATGATCTCCTTGTGCCCGTTCTTGGCTGCCAGGTGCAGTGGGGTGGTGTAGTTTGGGTCGGTGGCGTCCTTGGACTGTCCTTCCAGGAGGGCGACGCAGAGATGGCTGTTGAGCAGCAGCTGGGCCACCTGCACGGGGCACAGGGGTGAGCAGAGGGTGCAAGACCCCCCCCGGTACCCCCCAGACAGGGGCTGGCCCTCTGCTCCCCATCCCATCGCTCCCCTCCACCCGCAGCCCCGGGGCTGCTCCAGAGCTCAGCCACGCTGTCGCGAGGGGCTGCAAAAGGTCACAACAGCCAGAAATAGTCGGCCCATAATCGGGCTTTTCAGACCAAGACCTAACAAGCTTCAGTCTCTCCGAGCCCTGAGTGACTCTCAGTGTCTCAGGGCAGCCCGGAGGAGTTATTTTTACTGCCCTGTTCATAGCTGCAGATGTCCCAGACGCTCCAAAGATGGCAGTGTCCCCCGGCCCCCTCCCCGACGGGGCGCGGGGTGGTCTGGCTGGCCGGGCTCCAGCCCAGTGCCCGCCAGTGCCAGGGCCTCCCCATCCCCAGGAGCTCAGCGCTCGCTCAGCGCTCACAGGATCAGCCAGCTCAGCCCATCTGTGCTTAAACCAGAGCAAAGCTGGGGTGGGTGGGGGGAGGGTGCCAGGAACTGGGAGCGAGGGCTCCTGGCTCCTTGCCAGCCTGATGTAGCTGCCGCGAACTCAGGAGGCTCTGCAGGGTCAGGATCCGGCCCTGCCCAGCAGCAGAAGGGGGCAGATGCTGCCAGAGGGACAGTGCTGGTGGCCACCCTCCTGGCACTTGGCTCTGTAGGAGCTGGTTGGCTCCATAGCTGCCACGGACGCAGGGCAGAGCCCCGCAGTGCTCACCTTCAGTCGCCCGAACTCGCACGCCAGGTCCAGGGGGGTTTTCTTCGCCTTGTTGATGAGGCAGGGGTTGGACTGGTGCTGCAGCAGCATCTCCGACTGTGGGGACAGCGAGGTCTCAGCATCCTCCCATGCCCCTGCCGGGGTTCACCCACGCACCCCAGACACCGGGGTGGGTGCGTGGGGCTCTCACTTACCACCTCGTAGTGGCCGTACTGCGCCGAGAGGTGCAGCGGGATCTGCCCGTCCAGCGAGGCCATGTTGACAGAGGCGGCTGCACGCAGCAGCGCCCGCACTGGCTCCACGCGCCCCTGCCAGGCCGCGTAGTGCAGGGGCCGCATCCCTGCAGGGAACAGGGCTCAGCGGGGCTGGATGCGGCCCCGGCCATGCTCGGACAGCTGAGCCAGCTGCCGCAGGCGTGGGGTCGTGGCGGGGGTCACCCCTTACCGTTGCTGTCCTTGATGTCGACGGTCGCCTGCGCCTCCAGCAGCAGTGAGATGAGGTCCAGGCTGCCGCCCAGGGCCGCGTGGTGCAGCGCCGAGAACCTGTGCACAAGGAGGAGCTCAGCTGGCCCCGATCCCTGCCAAGCCATCCCTGCAGAGCCCAGCCCGTACAGGAACACAGCCGAGGGCTGGGATGGACACTGGCTGCTCATGACTAGGTCCCTCCTCATTCCCTGCTACCAGTGCCTGTTTTCCCACAGCAAAGCAGAGATAAATGCGTCAGTGCTGCCCATCCCAGGGCTCAGTGAGGGATGCCAGGATGCGCATCCCAAGAGAGGGGTCTCTGAGCCCCTTGCCCTGTGCAGGAGGGCTGAGGAGAAGCGCATCTCCTGTCGCCGCAGTGCAGCCGCCCCAACCCATGCTGTTCCCCACATCCAGCCAACGCACGGGCCCAGCAGCCAGTGCCGCCCCCTCCCCGTGCCAGCGGGGCTGCCGGGAGCCCACAGCTCAGAGCGGGAGGCTGCTGGGGATGAAAGAGCCCAGTGTCTCGGGGCTGTGAAAGGGGCCTGTCTGCCCAGTGCTCCCCCCATGCTGTCACGTGAAGGGCCACGGACGACCGAGGAGTCCTCATGCCATGGGGGATCAGCCCATGTACTGCTCTGAGGGACACAGGGGCCTCCAGGCAGCGCCAGCCTGGGGCTCCCATGAGCTCAATTGTGTCCCAGCCTCCTGCTGGGGACAAAACCCAGCCAGCACAGCTCTCCTGACCCACAGTCCCAGGGCACCCCCAAGCCCCTGTAGGTTTCTGAGTATCGCTGCTCCCTCCATCAGCGCAGCCATCATCTACCTGAGCCCACGCTAAAACCTCTGCCTCGAAGTCAGAACATAGGGGCACACAAAATCCCCCTCGGGGAAATCCTGCAGGGTCCCTGCGGGGCCAGCTCTGCCTCGGAGGCAGCTGCATAAGAATCTGCTTGCCCATCCCATTATCTCCAAGCCATGATGAATGCAATGCCCTCAGGGGTCCCTGCAGGCGCCCCAGGAGGGTGCACGCTGCAAAACCCAATGTGCCACCTGCGCTGTCAATACCTGGACGTGGCCTCAGACAGGGAATGGGTCCTTCACCCTCGTGCCCATCAGCAGCCCTCCTGGAGCTGCCCGAGCACAAGCCCTGGGCCTTATCACAGTCAGATCATTGCTTCTATTATTACATTTTTTTTTCTATTAAGCTCCATCTGCACAGTATTATTTTAAGACAGAGCCATCCTGCACATTTTCCACCCCTGACCAGCCTGTTAGGACTCATCACGGACACCTCCTCCCACTGCATCCTCAAAAAGATAACGTGGAAATTAGGTACAACAAGAGCACATAAAACAATACTAATAGCTCACAGGTCAAAGTTAATTCAATAAGAATAACATGCTTATTTATTTTATGGGCTTTTGTGGTTTTTTTAACTCCCAGTACCCAGCTTATTAAGTGCTTGGAGTTGAGAAGTGATGAGCTACACAAACAGGCTGTGGTCACTCAGCAACCTCATCTTTTCTTTCTCTACCCCCCTCCACAAACGAAGAGATGTTGCTCTTGGGATATTAAACACGGCACAAGTGCGTGTGGGCGCCGGGGCTGGCCAGGTGCTTCTCTGTGCTTCAACCAGCACTCGGGGTGCGGGGCAGCGGCCGGACACGCTGCGATCCCTTCTCATCCCAGCCCCATGAAGGGGGGGCGCAGAGGTTTACAAAGGATATTACAGGACGGATTAAGCACAGCCCTCAGCTGGGCTGTGCTCTGCCTCTGCAGGGCTTGCCCTGGTTTTGGGATGCGACACCCTCTCGGGATGCTGTTGTGCTCTCTGCTTTGGTACCCTCGAAAGCTTTACGATACCCAGAGCAGCAGAACCAACTGGGTATTGGGGAGAGCAAGCCCAACCTTGCTGGCAGCAGCACCCGCGCCCTGTGCGGGGAGCACTCACCCATCCGCATCCTGGTAGTTGACGTTCAGGCGCTTGGCAGATCCCAGGAGCTCTGTAAAGAGAGGAGGCAAGGTCAGGGCAGGAGGCAGAGCCTGCAGCCCCACACCAAGCCCGACCCACAGCCGCACCGACCTCCCAGTGTGCACACCAGTGCCTGGCCCATCCCGGTGGCCTCTCCTCTCGCTCCACGGTCACCTCCTCAAACCCTCAACGGGCTGACCCAGCTCGAGCTCAGACCCCTTCCTCCATCCCTCCCATGCCATCCCTGCACGCCGCCAGGATGGGTTGGACCCCGCAGCTCAGCGGGACAGTGCTTCCCTCCCCTTTTATAGGCAGTGGTGCCCCAAAAGTGCTGAGCATGGCCGTTTCTCCCCCCACTCGCTCCCAGTGCCTGCTGCTGCCTGGCCCACAGAACACATGGTCGGCATTCTTATGGCTGGGGCAGAGGCTGAAGCCTCTGGCCATGAATGTGAGGATTGTGCCACTTAGGGTATCCCCATCCCCTATCCTGTCCCTTCCTCCTAGTCAGGGATCTTTGAGCCAGGTGGATGCTCACCCCACCCTTGGCACCACGTCACAGGCACCCCCAGCTCCTTCCCGCAATTAATTCGAATGAATTCCTTCCTCCCACACAGAGAGGACATTTTATTCTCCAGAAAGGGGTTGAGAGCAGATTAACATCTCTGGAATTCACCCGCTAAGTCAAAAAGGAAAGAAAGAGGAAGGAATGCGGGGGGCACAAAACACTGCCACTCCTCCCCTGCCTTTGCAGAGAGCCCCATCCCTGGGGGGATTCAACGCTCCAAAAGGTTTTGTGCTGTTCCCTACGGAAAATCAAAGTCTGAGCCCGAGGTGAAAGAACCACTCAAACCCCACAGCCCTGCGGTGGGGTCCGGGGCCAGGAGCCCCATCCCTCGGCACTGGGCACCTCGCCAGGGCTGCAGCCCCCTCTCCTCCTCCATCCCTTCTCTGTTCTCCTCTCCAAGGCCTCTACCCACCTCGCATGGCAGATCCCATACAAAGCCTGCTCTGCCGTGGCCCCTCTGCCCAAAGCAGAGCTGAAGAGGCCCCGGCTCCTTCCTCCTGCAAGTGGATAAATTAAAGGAAACCAAGGACTGGTGTGTTCATTACTGCAATTTACAGTGTTGTGTAAACAGGCTAATTAACACAAAATGGGCTTGGAGTGGCTGCTGGTGAAGGACTCGTGACTCCTTGCCACAGCCAAGGGGATCAAGATGGGATCACCCTAATTACCTCTTCCAGCCCAAAGCCCTTCCCAATGAACCAGCTCCCAAAGCCACTGCTGGGCTGAGCTCCCACTCTTCCCTCTAAGCCCCATGTTGCCTGAGGGCTCGGGATCCAGGGGTTCCATCCTGCTTCTCTTGGCCCCACCAGCCAGGAAAAAAACAACATTTCCCTTGCAAACTGCCCATCCCTGATCTCAGTCAGAGAGTGACCAGAACTGCCCACCCCGCGGTGCTGCTTCCATGGAACCGGGATTGCACATGGGGCTACTGGCAGAGCCAGGAACAGGGTTAGCTGTGGTCGGCAAAGGCCTCATCCTGCCCCTTCAGAAGTCCTGGGATGGATCCCACAAGCAGGGTGCAGGAAGGGCTGGAAAGTGCTCGCTGCTGAAGGAATTCCAAAGGATGGGATGGAGATAAAATTGAAACTAAACCAAGGGTTCCACTGAGGCACGGGCAGTGCCTGTGCAACCATCGTCTCCTGCTCCCTCAGTGACCCCCAGCCCTGCTCTTTCATCGCGGTTTACAGGATGCTCTGTGCGGTGGGAACCCAAAATCCCCTCCTACACGGGGACTGGGCTGGCTGGTGGGGTGCAGCGAGCAGGGCTGGGATGCAGCAGGTGTCCTGGGATGTGGCAGGTGTCCCCTGGCCCTGGCCCCTGGAGCAGCTCTCAGCACCCACATGGCAAAACGCCTCTTTGCTCCTTTCCCTGAGCAACATTCCTCAAATTCATTCCCCACTCTGGCAGCCCAGCAAAGTCAGGACCACGCGGGCACGGCGTGGGTGGCTGGGAAAGCAGCAGGCTGAAATGCAAAAAGAGCGCTGAAGGGATATTTCCAAGGGAAAACACGGCTCATCCTAAGGCTTAACGTGAGTCCCTGTGCTCACCCCACTCCCCAACACAGCCCCTCCGAGGGTCCCACCAGCCCCTGTCCAGCTCTGCCCCCTCTCCAGTGCCTTTGCCATGCCTGTCTGGGCAGGATGGGGCTCAGCAGCGCATCCTCTTGCCCTGAGTGGTGGCAGAAGGACTGTGTGCTCTGGATGCACCAAACACATGCATACACCCTCTTGGCCACCTGGGAACAGTCACCACTAAGCCAATAAACCAGCTGGAGGAGCTCATCAGCTGCGCTCCCGCAGAGCACCAGTCTCTGGTGGCAGTTGCAGCCTCCTGGGGCTGAAGCAGAGGTGGCAGCTTCACCCGACCCAAACTGCCCCTGCCCAACCTCGACTTCTGCCAATGGCCCGGGGTGGCCCTGACTTGGCATGCTCAGTTTGTGCTCAGGGCTGAGGAGAGACTCGGTATCTCACCCGAAATTGAGACACACAGAGGTGATGTCTATCCCTCTTGTGCAGGAACTGCCATTCCTTGCAACCCCTCTGCCCACTGGCACGTCCACTGTGGCCACCCACACTGGCTCCTCCCACCAAACCGGCTGCTTCAGCTACCATTTCCCTATAGGATTGGAAGAGATTCGCCCCCTTCGACAGGGAAGGATCTCAGCCACAGGGGCGTTAAGAAACTCAACCAAAGTTGCCCAGCAAGGTTCAACAGAGGCTGGGCGAGAGCCAAGGGCTCCTGACCCTGCCATAGCCACCAGCCTGCACCCCAGACACCGAGCTCAGCGCTGTGCTGGTTCCTTGGGCAGGCAGGGAACCCTCTGTTTCCCCCGTGGTTATGGAATTTCACTGCCTGGGACACCCAGCTGAGCAACCATCCCTGCATCCAAACACCAAAAGGCCAAATGTGAAAGTTGTCCAAATGTCACGGGTGCTTTCCCACCTGCAAATGGCCTGTGCCAGCATTTGAGGCTTCGCAGTGTCCCTGCGAACGGGCTCCCCACCGACGCCAACAAACAGACCCTGTGCCAAGCCAGGCACTGCAGGGTGGGTCCAACTGGGGCAAAGCCACTGGGTTAATTGGCAAGGATGGGGAGGCCACAATGACAAAAGCGGGCGATTGCGAAGTTTGGGAGTCCGAGAAGCCCAAAGCTCCTTCCTTCCTGCCTCGGCTGGGCTAGGGACCGCAACAGGCGAAGGGAGTGGGGATTGGGGATATGGCAGCACGATATGGATCCACTGGGAGCTGGTTTCCTTCTTTGGGCAAGGCTAGGAACCTTCATCCCAGGGAAAACCCCAGCTGGCAGCAGAACACAGTGGGGACGGCATCCCCACACCACGCAGATGCTGGCTGCTCACCCCCAGCCCAGCTGCCCCAGGACAACCCGCCAGACCCCCAGTTTCCCCCTGCTGCTTCCCCACAGCAAAGCAGGAAAAAACAGGCAGCTTGTTCAAAGTGAAGGCTCCCAGAACAATGCAAGGAAAAGCAGAGTCGGAAACCCTGTCCCCATCTGTGCAGCTGGGAAGAAGGTGCAGCTCTTGCCTCTCAAGGTTTGACAGCTGCAGCAGGGATGTACGGGACAAACACCAAGGGAGTATCCCAAGAGTCCTCTGGATTGACCCCTTGCAAAAGCCAAACACCTGCTCCTGCTCTGAGTTTCTGCCCCCCAGAAGAATCTCAGCTGCCTGGTGGGATGAAGGGCGCTCGCTCCACTTCCCCACAATAACCTGGGGGTTCACAGTCACTGCCTGCCCCACAGTGATGGAACCCAGCCTGGCTCCCCTGGCAAGAGGATGGGTAACACCCCTTCCCCACGGAGCCGCAATTGCATCCTCAGCCTCAGCAAGGATGGAAATAGCTGGGAAAGGCTCTGGGTTGGGGAAGCCGGGCGGCTTCTTCAGAGATACAAGGGCTCCTTTCCCAGCTGGCCAGGGAAATGCGTTACCGGGAGGTGAAGTCACCGTCCCTGCTGGGACCTGGCTATTCCGCTCTCCAGGATATGAACTCAGAGGAGTTGTATTTGCCCAGGGAAGAGGTGGAGCCTTTTCCATTTCCCCCATCCTTCCGAAAGGACAAGACGCCTCCCAAGCGGGAAGAGATGGGGCGATAGCAGCAGGGGCTGGCGGCCAAGCACGAGCTCCCCCTGCGCCCGTGGTGTATCTCTGGGCACGCCACGGGGCCAGGAGCCACTGTGGGCTGCGGGACGCAGGGACCAACAGGTCCAGTGTTAACAACACACCCTGGCTCCTGCTGAACTGTTCCAATCGCCTCCCCTGGGTGCCCTGCAGCTACCCAGGCAGAGCGGCTGCACTCACAGACATCCCCAGCGCTCTCTTTAACGTGATACGAGGCAAATAGCACATTAATATAAACTGTGGAGGATGCTCACTAGAATGACGAGGGCAGAAATAACACAAAAGGGACTTAAGAGAGATTAGGAGAAGAAACTCAGGCAGATTCAACCTGGAAAAATTGCAGACTGCAGCATCTGGGGAAAATAATCTGACCGGCAGCCAGTCAATGGGAGGAAGAAAGAGGGGAAGCAGGATGTGGGAAGATGGTGAGAGCAGTGTGAATGTGGGCACGGAGGGAGCTCACAGCAAGGAAAACAACCTGGGTAGCCCTGCACAGGGGATGCTGCTCCTGGGTACCACCTTACACCGCATGCCCAGGGCTATGAACACAATAAGGGCTCAAAGGGGACACGAGAGGCTCTGGGGAACATGAGAGGCTTGGGAGGACGAGATGTGATGGCAAGAGCCACAGCTGAAGGGTTTGCCTTGTAAGGGAAGATTAGGGCAGGTCAGTAAGTGTGGATTTGCTGAGCAACAGTTAATTAGAGAGGACAGGCAGGGACACAGCGACCCACCTACACCTGGAGGGTTCTGACGCTCGTGAGGAACATGTAGCTATTTATTTTATGGTCCTAACAATGAGCCCCAGATAAAAATTAGAGCAGCCAAAAGCAGCCAGCAAAGCCCTGTGAGCTCAAGGGAGCGAAATGAGGATCCAACCTTGTGCTGTGGCCTGGATGGCTGCACAGCTATGGCACTGTCCCCATCGCTGCCAGCCTGGCACCTACACGTGGCAGCTGGGAGCTGCTCCAGCCGGTGGAGCCAGTCCTCGCAGCACACAGGGATGTGGTGGCTGGAAATCCTGCACTTCCTCTGGGTTTGGCCCCAGAGAAGCTGCCGCGTGCCCGGCCAGGGCGGCTGTCCCCACCCTGGCTGCTCTAATCTCAGCAACGCACACACAGGATGGGAGGGGAGGCACCGCGAGGTGAAGCTTCGAGGTCACCCAGAAGGTCGGCAGGTCAAGTGCCATCACTCCTTCCGTGGCTCCAGCAGCCAGGAACAGAACTTTCCCCCCTGTCTCCCCCAGCACCATCCCACGGGCAATCAGCTGTCGGGGCCAAGGACCAAATGTAGCTGGAGGCTCACACAGTTAAAAATACCTTGTGGATGCCTTTCCTCAACTCTGACCCCACGAGCCGGTGCTGCCATTCCCCTCAGGGACATGCTGGTGGGGTTCACTGGGATGGACCCAGCCTGATCCGTGCAGGAATGGGGGCAGATCCTGCCTGGAGACTGGGCTTTCCTTCCGATGAACCCAGGATTACCACTCCTGAGGGAAGTGGACCCTCTGTTGCCAACTCCAAACAACAGGATCTTTGCTTCCTCCAGTCGCTTTCCAGCAAGCGAGGTGTGGGCTCCCCAGCTCCATCCGAGTCGCAGACGGGATCCAAGCAGTTTGAGCAAATTGTTTCCTCCCCTCCTGGAAAGAGCCAAAATGTGGCCTCCAGCTCCCCCTGGTCCCAAGGGATGCTGGACGGGTGACAGCTCCCACAGAAGCCATGGCACTGCAGCCATTGGTGGCATCTGATGGGGAAAGAGCAAGAGGCTCTCACCCAGCTGCCTGGTACTCCCAAGCCATGAAGGATGGGAGGGATCCCTCCAAATCCCCTCTTTGGTGATGGCAAGGGCCTGGAGGGCACCCACCTCTCCTTGCTGCTCCCATCCCTGCTGAATCCAGCAGGATTTGCACAGCCGCTCCATGCTGTGGCCATTGGTAAGGGGAGAGGGATGCGTCTGTCCCCAGCAGGCAAGGGCCAGGCTCCCTCCAGCCTGGGACAAATGGCTCAAGAGACAAGCCCGGTGCTGTTCTCACTGCTGAGGGTGGCACAGCTCTGCCAGGGCAGATACCCAGCTGCCCACCCAGGTTCCCAACTGGCCAGGCAGTGCTGCAAAGGCAAAGAAGACATCACCAAAACCCTGCTGAGCACCTGGCTAGTGGCACTTTTCTTGTGCCTTGCCTGGAGTGGGATGTTCTCACCCAGCTGCAAAGGATTCCCCGGGACCCTGCGTGCAGCGGGGTCCTGTCTGCAGGGGACAGGAGAGGGACATGACAGCTCTGTCACCAGGATTCCTGCTCCACCCTGCGTGTCCCCACGTGGAAGCAGCATCCACAAACACATTTATCAGACAGCGATGCTATCTGGCCTAGGAGAGGCACCTCCCAGTCCCATGGTGGAAGCAGGAATGCACACCAGGACCTCACGCCTGTCTCGCCGTCCCCACCGGGGCCTCGGTGGCTGCAAAGCTATTCCAGGCACTGCGTTCCTGCCCCCTCCCCTCATCCCAGCTGCTCTGGGGCCAGCAGGGAGTACAGGGGGCTCCTCCCAGCACGGGTGCCGGGGTCGGCCGGCAGCTACTTGGGGACCAGCAGCGGTCCACGGTGACATGGAGCAGCCCCATCCCATGGAGGGGAACAAGGGCTGATCTACAGCAAGGCCAGAGACATCAGAACAGTGATGGATGGGGAGGCCGGGTTTGAGGACCCCCAGCCCATGGGCTGAGCTCCAGCTGGTAGCTTCCCACGCGAGATGGGGAAGGGGCTTGAGGGGCAGCACATCAACACCTCCAGACCCCTGAAGAGCAGGCTCACCTCAGCACCAGAGGTAAACTGAGGAATGGGAGGCATCCCCAACCCCTCATCAAAGCAAAGTCACACCTGGCTTCTCGCAGGGACCCCACCACTAGGTCGGCCCCCTCCATCCCATACCTCGGCGCTCCCCACATCCCAACCCAACCGAGCGGTGGTGGGATGCAAGCCAAGGCCTGCCCGCTCCCTGGACCCCTGCCGGCAACCCGATCTGTTTATGCCTTTCCAGCACGGCGAGTGCGTGTTGGGAACAGCCTCGGCAAGCCTGAGTTGGCAGTGGAGGCAGGACGTGGGTGCAGAGCACAGAAACCGCGTCTGCCGCCTCACAGCATCCCAGGGGCTGGCAGGAAGAAAGGAGGGGTGCATGGGGGAAAAGCATCCCTCTATCTCCCTTGGCTCCTTTCTGTAGCAAAAGGCACCACTTTTCACATCGTGCCACCCCTCCTGAGGTGTCCCCTGGCCCTCATCCCCCAGTTGCCTCAGCCTCAGGTGCTGCCAGCAAACAGCTTTCCAAGCTGCACCAGTGCTGCTGGGAACACGAGGGAAGAGCAAAGCAGCCCTGGAAGCTGCACGCCCTTCCCAGCCAGCGAGGCTGGCCTCACCGTAATGGGGTCGCAACGGGGGAGGTCCCCGGGAGGCTGTGCAGACTGTGAACCAGGTGTCCTGCCCAGGGAGAGAGGACACCGAAGGAAGGTCCATGGGTCTCCCAGTCCACGGTCTCCTTGTCGCTGTTTGCACCCAATTCTGCTCCAGCTAGAAAACCCCTTCAGTCTCACCCACGCTGTCCCGGCAGAGACACGAGGCAATGCCCCAAGATAGGCAGCTCGAGGCAGGGAGCAAGGGCCAAGAGCCAGCCAGACCCTGGCACTGAGCTCCAAGGGGCAAGAGGCACATGCAGAGTGGGTGGGAGAGCCCGAGCCGGCCCTGCTGCCACACTCACCCACTCCCTCCGCAAGCAGACAGGGCGCCATGCCCAACCGGCTGTGCCCGTGGCCAAGTGTGGCATCCCCAAACCCTGGGAGTTGTCCCCCTACCCTCACACAGCTGCCCACAAGAGTCGGCTGAGCTGGGCTTAGGCTCCCAGGATGGCACCGGACAGGGGCCCGGGCATGGCTGCAGCACCAGGGCCGCCCGCTCTGGGCACTGGGGCACGATGGGGAGCGGCGTTGGCACAGCTCGGCAGAAGCACAGCCGGACATGTTGCACCAGGCCTGCCACGTGCAGGTTTGCCCTGCTCCCTTATCTCACCATCGAAGCTGCAGCTCCAGCCTTTCCCTTTCTCCCTGGGGTTGCAAACGGCTCAGGGTGCCAGCGCACCCTCCCTGGACACAGACTGCTGCAGCCCCGGGCAGCCCACGGCAGAAAAAGGTGGGCAAGGGCATCCAGCCCTTCCCTGTAAGTGAAAGGATCGTCCCAACAGAGCCATTTCCAAGCAGCCTGGGCATCTCCAGACAGGTCTGTGACTCACCGGGACACCTCGGTGATGCTGCAGCTCCAAGGTTCAAGCAGGTCCCTCCCTCTCCATCCCAAGCACAACTCTTCCGGGAAGCCAAAAAGGGGTCTGGGGGAGCCACAGCGTTTGCAGCTCCTCCCCACCCCCCTCACTTGACAGAGCAGCCAGAAAAAGGTGGTTTGTTGTTATTTAGTTCCTGCCCCTTTCATGCTCCTTTGCCGGAGTCTTTGCCAGCGGCAGCCCCGGGTCTGGCATGAGGCCAGGCCAGCCGAGGCGCTTTCAAAACCAAAGCAGGGCGCGTGCATGCACACACACACACGCACGGCACCCAGCCCCTCTTTTAACTCTTGACTGGGTTATGCCGCATGGAAGATGGTTTCCAGCCAGCTGGGACCAGCTAGAAACCATCTTCCAAGGGGGATGCTGTCGATAGCTGCTGAGATCCAATGATTCACTCTGCCCTTCCCCGGGAAACTTTCTTGTAGCACCAGATTCCCAATGGAGAGGAGGCAGGATGGATGCAGGTGATGCTGTTGTGGTCCATGGGGACCTGCTCCTCCTAAATGAGGACGATGCTGTGACCCCTTTCTAGGTTGCAGCCAAGAGCTTTGGACCCAGCAGCCCCACGGGCATGAGAAAGAGCAGGAGGAGGAAAAGCACAACAAGGTTCTGATCTAGAAGCAACTTCTCTCCTGGGTGGCAGAAAACCAAGGAGCACCAACAGCACACACACAGCATCCTCAAACCCACGGGGCCGACTGCCTTTTTGCATGGGTTACCTGGAAATTCTTAACCCACAACTCCCTTCCACCTGCAGCCACCCCCGTGCACCCAGCACAGCCCCAGTCCCAGCCCGAGGACAGGATGCCCGTGCCAGCGGTGTCCTTGCCACGTCCCTCCTTGCCAGCCCCAGAGCAGCCCTAGGGAACACCGTCCCCGTTACGGCACCCGAGTGTAGGCACACGATGTCCCATGGCTCAGGGCTGCCCTCCCCATCTGCCTTTGAGCTCTCGGCATCTGAATTATCCCATGTTTCTGGGACAGGCAGCCGCAATGGCCTTTCCAGCCCTCTGGAATGGGGAGCTCAGCCCCCTGGTCTGGGCTGAGTCCCTGGAAAGTGCCCAAAGGATGGAAATCCCCCTCTTACCCCAGAACTCAGCCTCCTGCCTTGGGACGGCCACCAGACCAGCTCCATCCACGGCCCTGTGGGATCTCTGCATCCCTGGAGAGATGGGCAAGTCCCTGAGACGCCCTGGTACTGTCCTGAGGGAGCAGAGCATGCACAGTCCCAACAGAGCCCACCCTCATCTCCTTCCCCATCATCATCTGTTTTTTCGCAGCTCTTTTACCCAGGCAGGGACGAGGCAGAGGTGGCCCCGGCAGACAGCGAGGCCGGTTGCCCTGCCAAAGGGTTTCTAAAGGGTGGAGACACGAACACAGAGCTGGGAGGGGATCAGACACAGACCTGAGAGCAGGGGGAGATGGGGTGCAGAGGGGCGAGCGTTGGGTGCCCCAAAGAAGCCATGCCCATGGTGCCAGGCTATGCCCAGCGCTGCCTCCTCCATCTCCCTGCGCAACGCTGTTTGCTCACTCGTGCCTTATCTCCTGCGCTCAGCACGGTGATGTTGTCCCAGCTTCGGGCACTCTGGCAGCAGCCGGGCCCCTTTCCAAACACAACACTCAGCTTTGAAAAGCAACTGTTTGAGGCCTGCACAGAACTCTTCCTTCCTGGGAAGAGGCGCGAAATAAAGAAGTTGAACCTTACCACGAGCTAGGACAACTGGGATGTGCTGGGAAGAGTCACCAAGCGAACACCAGGCTGCCAGTGGGGTGGCTGGGAGCTGCGGAAGGAGGAGGGATGGCTGGACCACCTGTGCCATGCAGCTGCCACCTCCATCCCTGCAGAGCAGCCTCTGAAGTTCCTTTTCTCCCCGTCCCACCCCTTCACAGGTCGGCCGAAAACGGGTCTGGGCAGGCAGTGGGGACCCTGTGCCAGACCCCACCAGCCAGGCTCCCCTGGGCTCGGCGGAAGAGGGACTTTTGCCCCTTTTGGCAGAGTCTCTCGGCGTCTCTCCAGGTGTGCCCACGGCCTTTCCAAGGCAGCGTGGCTGCGGAGCCGGTCCAGCCCGTCAGACTTACAGCACGCGGTGAGAGGAGGCAAGAATGTGGCTGAGGGTGCCTGGGAATTCGTCCTCAAAACTCCGGCTTCGCAGGATGTGGCCAGGGACACCCATGGGCTCGGTGGCAGAGCTGGGTCTGGCCGCCTGCAGTGCCCAGGGCAGGATGGGAGCGGGCAGGGTGCCCAACCACCCCTCCATCACTGCCAGCAGGAAGAGCCAGCAGTGTAACAGAGCCCGAAACCATAAGAATCCTGCCCAAGGCTGGTCCTGGCTCTTCCCCACAATGCGGTCAGAGCACCCAGGGCTTGGTACATTGCTCCCTGGGGGGCAGCAGCAAAGGGGATGACAACCCTCTGTGATGAGGGGGGTTGGAACCCTGGACTTGCTGGCTGGCACAAAGGCGCACCCAGTATCACTGCAAAACATCCCTCAAACTGCAAAAAGGAGCAACTTCTTCCCCAAACAACTATGAACTGCCATGAGGGAAGGGACAAGCCTGGCAGGACACAGAGGGACAGCAGGGGTTCTGCAGAGGATGTGGACATGAAGTCCCAGGGGCAAAGGCTAACAAATCACAGAGATATATTAAACCTCATGCTTTGGGCTTAAGCTGATACAGCTACTACGGATTAGGGAGGAATATAAGGGGAAGGGAGGGTGAGAGTTATCCCACATCTGCCCACTGCAGTATCACAGCACAGGGAGCAGTGTTGTCCCCCTCCTGCCCAGCCAGACAGGTCACAGCAGCATCCAAGGGACAGAACCACTCTTGGAAAAACCTTGCCGTGCTTTGTGCTTCTGGGCTGCAGCAATGAGGGCACCGACCCAGGTGTGGGGATAAAGCCAAGCCCCCCTGAAAGCTCTGCTAGCATTTAACAACTTGCTAGGTCACAGCTCAGACACAGCTGGGTCCTACCTCTGTCCTTTGTACATCCAAGGTCTGGGGAGCCCTGATGTAGCTGGTGAAATGGGGCAAGGGGCTGGTTGAACCTGCCCGAACACCCCCCAAGGCAGGGGCTGAACCCCAACAGGGCTTCGCTCCCTGTCCTTGAGCGTTTGACGCCAGTTTGCTCAGCTGCCACCCTTTCTTTGCACTCTGCGCGCGTTCAAACAAAACCCTTCACCACTCCCTTGAGGAAGGCAAACAGGAGCCCAGATCCCGTCCCCTTCCAGGGCTCCTCTGGCCCCCAGCTATTGCAGGGGCAACTCCCCCAGCATCCCCTCATCCCCTGCCCCTCAACCAGCATGGCCAGGGCTGGGGACATGCACACCTTGCTGGGCACCATCCAGCTCCAGGAGCTGTCACCGCAGCCCAGGACTGAGTGCCCTGGCCGGGGGGCTCTGCCTCTCACCCCCCTGGAGCCCCAGCCCTGGGTGCTGTGCTGGCCCAGCCAACGGGCACGTTGTTGGCAAGCGTTACCAGCCCAGGGACACTAGTGATTGATCACTAGGGACAAAGGCCAGAACTGTGACCTAGCAGTTAACAATTTCAATTAAACTCCGCAGCGCTGTGAGCGGAGGGGAGGGCAGAGAAGGAAGGGAATTAAGAAGCAGGACATTGCCGCTGCTGCACCAGTGAACCTCAGAGAAGTGCAGCTGGCTGGGCAGGAGCAGCCTGGCTCTCCCAGGGGAGACTCCTCTCTCCGGTTGCAGAAGTGACCACAGCATCGTCCTGACATCCCCTTCCCACAGGCGCAACGCCTGCCCTCGCCTGCTCTTCCCCTCCTGCTCCTGCCACCAAAACTTTCTCCCTGCCCGCCCCACCACCCTATAATAATAGGTGCCTGACCCACTTGTGAGGCAGCGCTTGCGCAGGGAGGAGGGCTCTGCACGGTGAATATTAAACAACGCGTCCCTGAAGTTCCCGCTGCTGGGACTGGCGCTTGATTTTTGCTTATGTGCGGTGACTTTTTTAGGCACAGGAAGCCCCGGAGGGCTGATCACAGAGACCGAGCTCCCAATCCACTGAGACAGCAGAAGGACTCTTAGAGGGATTTAAAAAAAGAGAAATAAAATAATCAGCATCTCAGCCTGTCATATGGAAAAGGCGCTTTAATGAGTGGCAAACGCAGCAAACGCTGGGCTCAAATGGCATCAGCGAGAGGGAACCATAAGGGACAATGTGCGGCAAAGCCCTCCTCCCAGGGAACGAGCCCCCAGGACCACTCGAGCCCCCCACAGCGGGTCCAACGCGGGAGCCCCACGAGGGGGGCCTTTTGCTCCCCTCTCCTTATACAGCAATAAAATGAAAATAAGCAGAGGGAGCTGCTGACACCGCTGCAGCGGGGGAGTTAAACACTCATTCACATGGTGCCCCACAGCTGCAGGGAGGGGGAGATGCCAGGGAGAAAATGCAGATGGGGTTTAGCTGGGAGAGAGTTGGGGAGAGGAAACAGGAGCAACTTCACCCCTCCGGGTGTGGGGGGAAGAGCATGGGCACCCCAGCCACCCCACACCCTGGCCGTGGGACAGCAGGACTGCGCCAGCGGCAGGCAGGATGTTGCGTCCTGACGTTATTCATTGCCTCGGGGGTGTCCTTCAACCCACCCGCACAGGCAAAGCTCTGTGGCTCAGGACCCTGCACGGGCACAGACCCCCTGTACGGGCACCGATCCTCAGCTGCAAGCGGAGCCAGTGGCACCCAGTCCCTGCACCCAGGAAGGGGGCATCAGGCATTCCCATTTCGGGGAGGAGAAGGCAGCCCAGCCCTCCTGCAGGCCCAGTCATCATGGTTTGCAGAGGTTTGGCTCCAGTCAAAGCTTCCCAGCAGCTGACCCAGGAGAGTTTATCCCCTTCTCACATTTTAATCCACAGTCTAACTCACATTTCTCAGCACTGGCCTCTCCACACGGAGCTGCTCCTAAGAAGCCTCAAAGTCCCTTCTCCTGCCTGAATTTCCCCTCTCCCACACAGCTTCTTCCCCTCCAACTTTTCTGCACACACACTGGAGCAGCCACGATACACAGCCCTGGCAGGGGTCCCACAGCCCCCAGACCAGAGCAGCACCCACAGCCTGGGCAGGCACCGTGCATCTTCCCTGGCCATGCATTTACTGAGAGCTATTATTTACTTTTTCCAGTTTCCTCCTCTTGGCAGGTCATGAGAAGCGATGAGGAGCTCAGCTCTCCACAAGGGCACCGTGGCACTGGCTATGATTTGCTTCTCCACCTTTCCCATTTCCTCCAGACACTGCGCAGTGCCTGCAGCACCTCGGTGCCCCTGGGGACCCCCCTGAGCCCCACATTCCCTCTGAGCCATGCTTGCCCCTGACCTTTCTGAGAGCACATGAGGAAACCAGCCATGCTGAAGGGTTAAACATTACCAGGCTGAAATTCAAGGCTTGGCGATTGGTTCCAGTCGACTGGCTGGGATGATAATTTTTCACAAGATAAATACAGCCAGGAGTGAGTGGCGATCGCTGCAGACCCTTTGTAGCAGCATCCCCCCAGGAGTAGCTTCACTTCCCCTGCTGCTCCCATTCCCCTTCACCCATCCCCGCACAGTGGCCCACACTCCATGGCGCCGTGGCCGAGGGGAACCCCACACTGCAGGAGGATCACTTACAGCCCCGTCATTCATCCACACAGGCTGTGCTTTTGCTCCCACCGCAGTGTAACTCATGCACGGAGTACAGCACCAGCACTCGCACCCCGGCCCAGAGGGCACCAAGCCAGCCACTGGGATGGGCAGCAGTGCCCGGCAGGGGAGAGGGAGCCTGCAGCTCCGTGCCCAGGTACTCACTGCTCTTGGACGCCTTGATCTTGGCCACCAACTTCTGCACACCAAGTACGTCCCCGTTCTTCACGGCCTGGATCAGCTCCTGCTCTCGCCCCATCGTGGACAGGTGGGAGCCGCAGCGGCGCGGAAGGCAGAGACCCTCGGATCCCAGAGGTTTATAATGCCATGGGGATAAGCCTGTAATTCCTCAGCACACACCCCAATGGGAAGTGAAATCCAGCGAGAAAGATGCTTTACAATTCCATGGGACATAAAAAGCAGAAGGAAGAAGGTTTTCTGTTAAGGGCAGAAGTCCCTTTCTGCGTTGGGAGGACTCAGACGAGGTTTGCTTGAAGAACATGCGGTCAATGCTCCCGGCAGCACCAGGGCCCTGCAGCACAAAGCCAGGCAGCTCGGGGCATCGGGGTGTCCTCGGCCTCTTACAGCGCTCCTGCAGCCGGAGGTGTCGTGCTTTGCTCCCCTCGCCAGGCTCTGCTGCAGTGATGAGTCCCTAATTCTTCCCGAAGGGATTACAATCTCGTTGCCATCTGGAAGTCATAGATCCTCCCTCTCTGGTGCTCATTAGCCCCTTCGTTTCAGCATTCCTCTTGGCGACGGCGCTGCAGCCACACTGGGGAGCCCCGCATACGACCGAGCCCCAGGACCTACAGAGAGGAAGAGCAGAGTCAGCCCTCGAAGGCCATTTACCTCCCGGCTCTGTTGTAACAGCTTTTGTATCCACACCGAAGAACAAATACTTTGACTATATTTAGCCCTGGCGGGACTTGGCTCAGTCTCGTGTTAAACAGAGAGGGAAGAACCTGCAGAGAAACTTCCTGAGGGAGTGGGATGTGGGCACAGATCCTGCCCCATCCCCTCTCCGGTAGCACACAGGGCTAAGGGCACCAGCATCTCCCCCTCTCCTTTCCCAGTGGCAGCACCCAAAGGATGGAACTGGGAGGTCTGGCCGAAGTCCTCTGCAGCCCATAAGTGGGTCAGCCTACCTGGGACTTCTCCCGTGCAGGGGAAACCCTCGCCCTCTGAATCACCTAGAAAGCTCAGTGCCCTGGGATACCAGACACTCTTTAACCTGTACAAGAGGTCTCTTTGGCCCAGGTATAATTCAGCTTAGGAGAACAGGATCAAGCCTGTATCCCACACAGCTGGGACACCCTGGAGAAGGCACAGGATTCCACAGCATCCCACACCTCCCAGTCCAAGCTGTCCCATTGCACCCAGGCCGCCCCTCCTCTTTCAGGGCCTTGTGCCTGGCAGGTTGCTCTGTGCCTGGGGAGGAGTGTGCGTACAGGAGGGCAGGGAGCACACACCATGCCAACTGCAAGGCCATTGCCAGATCACCACACAACTGCCCCCATGACAATCCAGGCCAGAACAGAACCGGCTCTGATTCCCCAGGCACTGCAGCCACGCTGTCTCCCTCCCCAGGACGCTCACCCTCAGCCTTTTACGTAACAGCGGGGATTGCTTTCTTCAAGCAACCGAGGTCACTGTTTTAAGGATGGAAACCACAGGGGAAAGAAGGCAACAGCAGAAGGAGATGGGGGAAAGCAGAAGGGGCGTCCCGTGGCACAGTGTCACTCAGGCCACCCACAGCAAAGCTGGAAGCTGCGACCACCCATGAGTGCAGATTCTCCCTGGGTTCCCCATGCTCAGCCCTACCCTGGGGCAGCCAGAGGCGATGCTGGCTCAGCTGAGATCCTTATCCCAGCCTGGGTTCTCCCCACACCGTTGCTCCCCGGATCCAGCTGATGAGCCCCTCAGCACTGGGGGAATCTGTACCACGCGTGGAAGGCAGAACTCATGGTGAGCCCCTCCTGCGACACCTGCACCAGCTCATCGCCCTCACAGCAGAGCTCCAGATCCTTGGCTCAGACTGCAAACAAACCCCTTCCCGAAACCTCCCGCCTTGCACCACCTTCCAAATAACTTTCACTCAATCCAAAACACTTGTATCCAACTTTGCCCTGCTCTGCAGAAGCACTCACAGAATGGGAGCACAAGGATGCTGAGATTATTTACTCATTTATTAAATTAGCCCCTGTGGCCCTTCTCGGGGAACGTCCCTGCGCTGCTGGACACCTCTCCTGGAGCATTCGGGGCTCAGCGAGCAACTCGGGGGTTCCGAGAGCTCCCAGCACCCATCCCCACATCTTCAACTCCGAGGGAGGAGCAGCAGAGAAGGGAAAACTCAAGGAGCGCGCAAAGCTGGAAAAGCAGCAGCAAACCTCCCACCCGCGATCCACCTGGAGAACTCAAACGCCCCAACGGTGGGGAGAAAGGAGGGAAGGGAGAGAAAAAAACCCAAACGATTCTGTAAGGGAAAGAGGAAAGATACAAGAGAGGCAGGCACCGAGCACGGGGCAGGTGGGGGGAGTCCCCTCCCCCAGGAGCCACTGGCGGGGGACGCGCAGCCCCGGGGGCAACGGGACCGCTCCCTCCCGGGGAGGGGGGGGTCGGACGGTTCGTGCCCCGCCGGGACGATGGTTCCGGGAGCGACCCCCACTCACCTGGCAGCGCTCCCGGCCAGCCCCGCGCTGCACCAGGGCAAACCGAACCGAATCGAGTGGTGCCGCTCCGGATCAAACTAAGCCGAGCCGAGGCGAGCTACAAGTTGCTGAGCCGTGCGGTACCGCTCCAAACCGAGCCGAACCAAACCGAAGCGAGCTGAGCCGTGCCGCTCCCGATCGAGCCGAGCGGAACCGAGCCGAGTTGCACCGCTCCGGATCGAGCTGAACCGAACCGAGCAGCAACTTGCCGAGCCGCGCGGTAACGCTCCGAACCGAGTCGAATCGAGAACAGTCGAACCGAAGCGAGCCGAGCTGAGCGGTGCCGCTCCGGATCGGGTCGAACCGAGCGGTACCGTCCCGTCCCGAACCGCGCGGTCGGTCCCGGTGCGGGGCGATCGCGGTGCCGGTCCCGGCGCGGCGCTCGGCAAAGTCCCGCCCGGGCCGCCCCGTCCCGGCAGGAAATCCCTCCCCGGGCCGGGCTGATTGGAACAGTCGGGAGGGCGGGGCCGGCGGGGCGGCTGCCACTCACACACCGCCCGCACCAGGCCGGGGCAGCGGGGCTGGAGGGCGATGCTCTAACCGTCGAACGGGGCTCCGAGATGAGAGGCCGATCCCAATTCTCGATCCGGGATAGACCCGGCGCTCCAGGACCGGTCCCGGGGAGCGATGCCCCAGTCCTCGGACCGGGACCGACTCGGTGCTCCAGGACCGGTCCCAGGGAGCTATCTTCCCATGCTCGACCCGGTGCTCTGGTACCCGTACCGGGGGCTGACCCCATCCTCGATCCAGGACCAACCCAGTGCCCCAGTACCAGCCTCAAGGAGCAATCTCCTACTCGCAATCTGGAACCAACCCAGTGCTCCAGTACCGGCCTCGGGGGGTGATCCCCCATCCTCAATCCTAGACTGACCCACCACTCCAGTACCAACCCCAGGGGGTGATCCCCCATCCTCGACCCAGGACCTCCCCAAGTCAGCCCTTTGCCCCCTTCACCCTTGGCTACCCCAGCAGAGGGGCTGAGCAGGCTGCTGATGGCCCCCATGGGACTAAAACCAACCCTCTCCCCAGCTGTCCAAATTAGGCCCAAATTAATCAAACTGTCACAAAGCACTAAAACCACCAAAAAAAATTCACCCATTTCTGCCAGTCTTCAACAGAAACACCAAAACCAAGAGCTCTCCTGAGCACAGGTCTAGAACAAGAGATTGACCAATAAAGCTGGACAGCTTTTGCTGCATGATACCACTGGATTATCAGCACCTAATCAGATTAAAAACACACGGAGGCTTTGATTTTGTTCACTTAGTGCCCATCCCACAGCACCCTGCGGGAGCAGCAAAGACCTGGCACCTCTGCAACTCAGGCCCCAAGACATTGCACCCAATGATGGTTTCGTGAGCAATCCCAGTCAGGGCAAGCCTTGGGGAGGAGGAGGAGGAGGAACTGACGTTTCAAGACACACCCTTGTCTCTTCAGTTTGGGAATAAAGAGATTATTATGCACATCTAATTATAAACATCAACGTTGTATGGCTGCAGTGTTGAAGTGTGAAGCTGTAAGAAGCCCTGGTGGGAAGGGCTGAGAACTGAAAGGTCTCATTCTTCCTCCTGTGCATTTTGCCAGAGCTTGTAAAGTGCAGTGATGTTTTATAATAATTCCCTGAATTTATGTAGCACCTTTTGTCCTTTTAAGTATCTCAATTAAACTTCGCAGCTCCCTGAGCACAGACTAAACCCTCTTTGCAAAAGCGGATCCAAGGCCCTGAACTTTGCAGGCAGGGGTAGGACTTCTTCACCCCAACGACCTCCAGCAGCTCTCCGTTATGCTGCAGTGAGGGCACACTGCACCAATATTTCCACACAAATGTTATGGCTCTCCAGCTACACCCCTGGGGTTAAAGTTGGGTGGTTAGAGCTTTTTATCTCAGGCGTTCCACAGCGTTTTGAGCAGAGGGTGCCACTGTGGGTCTTACCCCAATTTCATAGAATCATGGAATGGTTTGGGTTGGAAGGGACCTCAAAGCCCATCCAGTCCCACCCCAGGGGCAGGGACACCTTCCACTGGTGCTCCAAGCCCCATCCAACCTGACCTTGAACACCTCCAGAGATGGGGCAGCCACCACTTCTCTGGGTAACCTGGGCCAGGGCCTTCCCATGCTCACAGCAAAACATTTCTCCCTAAGATCTCATCTCAATCTCCCCTCTTTCAGCTGAAAACCATTCCCCTCATTCTATCCTTGATCCACAATTTCTAGCATGGTGTTTGAATATTAACCCATGTATCGGCACTCCTGTCTCTGCACCAAAGCCCAGTCTACATGTCCCAGCTCACAGCAGAGCAGCAATGAGCAGGCAGGAGCCTCATTTCCTATCTCGTACATCACCGCTTTCCATCAGCTCTTAGAGGTGGGCGATCGCTGCACAAAGACCTGCCCGTGGCTCCAGCCGTGCCCACCTTGCGGAGCCAACAGAGGCACCATGACATTCATTCCCCTGTGTCCACAGAGCAGATACTGAGAGCATCAACTGAGTTTCCACTGCAGAGAAACCCCATCTAATGCTTTGCTACCTCTCTGCCCCGGAGCAAGGCATTGCAGTCGACAGGGGTTTGGAGTGCGGGTCCCTTCGGCTGGCTCCATCCTCAGCCCCGCAGAGAGGTACCCAAGGCAGCACCCATTCCTGTTCCCCACTTGGGGTGCAGGGCCCCTACTCCTGCTTACTGCTCTTTAGGTCGATGTTGCCATCTAGAGGCCCCTGCTACAACGATCGTCTCCTTGCAAAGTCCCGGGGAGGAAAGTTTTTTAAATCAATGCAACATCTCAGAGCAGCTTTTTGGCGTTAGGGGCTAAGGGGGATGAGTAGATCAGCTGCTGCTACAGCTCCAAACACCATTGCTCAATGTTGTGCCAGCTCTCCCCAGCCCATGTCTCGTACAACTGACCAATGGCTGCAGCTCATCCTGGCGCGTCTCACAGCCCAGCAGCTGTTCAAACCCTTCCTCTCTGCTCTGAGATTGTATTTTTACCCCACCATCAAAACAAAGTGATGCATTTGCTACCAGGGAGGGAGGCAGTCCTGCTGGTAGGAGTGATGCACGCAGCAGCATCTGCAGCAGCTCCAGCACTTGCTCCAGGTGAGACCAAGGACAGCTGCCGTTCCAAGATCCAAGAGTGCAAGACTCCTGCTCCCAAGTCTCACCCATGAAAGCCAAATTTGGAAAGTCACTGCCATGTCATCCCCACCAAGAGGGTAGGAGATCTGCAAAGGCCCAGACCAGACATCCAAAACGTTTTAGGCACGCTATGAACCAGCTGGATGGAAATACTCTTCTCCCCCCTCAGCTGCCACTCAGGCTTCTCCCTTTGCTGCTGTTTAAAACCACAGGGAATATGCCTGGCTCGACCCAAAGGCTTGAGCAGGATTCCACTGGCAGACAGGATTGCTTTCTTTGGGTGGGTGTTCAGAGACTGCTGTCTGGACACTCCCAGTTCAGGGCCAGAGCAGGGCTGGAGGCTGATGCCTGCACACCCACAGGGGCAAAACCACTGCGGTGGAGGCTCTGGCACCCCACAACAGTACCATGGATTCTGTCCTGCAGGTTGAAGATGAAGCAGGGCAAGGAAGAGCCTCTCCTGCATTAATCAGGCCACAGCTGAAAGCAGGTTATTGCCCAGATTTAACACCACCCCAATGAGCCCTTCCTGATGTTCATGCCTGGCTTGCTGAGCACTGAAAGGTGATGGGTGCCCCCACTGCTGGGCTTTGGCCCTGTTTGTGAGCAGCCCAGCAAGCCTCAGTCTCATTCCCAGTGCTCAGTAGTCACATCCCATCCCTGGGGACCCTTTCCTGTGTGAGGGGACAGATTGCTGCACATTAGATCTGTTTCCTACCTGGCTCAGCACTCCTCACTGGCTGCAATGTCAAGGGCAAAGCTAAAGAAGGACAGGTGATCTGGACACAAAAGGTGCATTTACTCCATCGCCTTTTATAGACCTTCCCAGCCAGAGCTGCTGCTGGAAAAGCCCAAGAAGGAAAAGTAGGGGACTTGATCAAGAGGCAGATGTGCTACCCATAAGGGAAGAGGGGGATGCTGCGCCACCCAGGGACCAGGCACTGGCAGAGGGCTTTGGGGCTGGTTTGTTCTCAGTCCTGCCCTCCCACCATGTGCAGCAAAGAAACTGCTTGCACACACGTGGCCTCAGGTAACCAGCCCTCTGTTACATCACTCCATGGAGCCCAGCTCCGAGTTTCCTCAAAAACAACCTCGCAGCCTCAGCTCAAACCCACGTGAGCTGGAGCTACAGCCTGTGCCAGCCTCTGCCCTGGCACGACAACCCCTACGCACAATCCCTTCCCCTGCAGCCGCGTGGGAACCTGGGCAGGCCCCGGCACAGGGCTCTCGGTAGGAGCAGCTTCCCACATGCCAGCGCTTGGTGCCACCGGCCTCACCTCTCCCTGGCACATGTGCACTGCTGCCCGCGCGCTCCTCGCCTCTGCCACCTTCCTCCAACTCCACGAGCACCAACAGCCACTTCTTTCTGGTCCTGTGCCTTTCCTTTCTCTCAGTCTCCCTTGCTCAGTCCCTCTCTCAGGAAATTAAAGATAATCCTCCCTTTTCTTGCTGCCGGATTCCCTGTTTAACATTCGCTGCATGTGCTTGCACTGATTCAAAATGGGATTAAACTTTCTGTTGCTTTGATGTCAGCTGGGCTGGGGGGGGGGAACAAAAATGTCTGTTAACAAACCTCTCGGCTTCTGCCCATCCGCTTACACCCAGGCTGGAAACGGAGGTCAGGAACATTTACTGGAAGAAACTGGTTTCCTTCCAGGATTAACCCCAGGGTAACAGACCAACCTGCAACCCCAGCACCACAGTCCCTGTGCTGGATATTATTCTCTGGGAATACCCAGTTTCCACCTCCTCTCTGTTATACCCAGTGCTGTGGGGGCTGAATGGCTCCTGTCAGGAGGGAGGTGTCATTAATCGTTGGAAAACCACAACTCGTTGGCTGTCAGTGAATCTCACAGCCTCCAGCTGCCGCGCAGCAGGCAGCACATGGGCCACCGGCATCGCTTCAGTAGAGACCGGGGCTCACAGCTCTCCACCGGGAATACCCCAAGCCACACAATTCTAAGGGAGAAGCAGGTGCTGCAGAATGGCCAAGATGGAAACTCATACCCTCCTCCCTGTAGTGTGACACTTGTGCACAGTCCACAAATTCCACATTTCCCTCCGCTTCCTCAGGCCGCAACACCTCCCTATGGAGCACAAGGACGTGGGGTCATTTTCCCTGGCCAGTAGCCCCTGCACCAGCCCAAGGCAGGTAAAGAGCATTTGTTTCATGCTGTCTGTGACAGCCTTGCTTTGCCTCCAAGACGCAGTTCCTTGAGTTCACAATGTCCCAGCCATCCTGCAGCACAGTTTGGAGCTGGGGCACCATTTCCCTCATCTCTGCCCTGCACTGATCTCACACCAGAATAAAAGAGCCTTTTACACAGCATTCTGCAGAGCTGTGACCAGGGCTGGGATCTGATGGTCCTTTATCTCCTGCTCATCCAGGACTTTCCTGGAGTCTCCAGGGGCTCACAGGTGGTTTCTGCTGCCTGATGTTCTGGCTCCATTCCCATCTGAGCTTTGCTCCTCTGGAGAGGAGACCTGGGGCTGCAGAACTGGAGATGTTCAGATCACCTGGAACCATCCCAGCATCTTCTGCTGGTTACTTGGGAAAGCGTTCCCATGGTTGAGCACAGGACTCACCTCCCTGCACTGTCCCCAAAGAAGGGCACAGTCAGTGCCTACAGAGCAGAAGCAAGGATGCACCTAAGCTCTCCCTGGGATCTAGCAGCTGTAACCCCTCTGTCACCCATGCCACCGTGCTGCAGCCCCAGCTTGCACGGCCACCACGTCGGGCATCCTCCAGGATTGCCCAGGGGCCGGAGGAGCACCTCTTCCAGCAGCCTGGTGTCTAATCCATTTTGCCCAGTGCACACACACAGACTTGATTAATGTCTACAGTGAGCTCCATCCATCATTGGGGAGTAAAGGAGATTAACTCCGCAGCACGCCTGCCTCGCGCTGATCCCATTCTCCAGGCCTCCTGATTAATGGCGAGGCCGCCTTATCTGTCAGGCCAGGAAACACGAGCATCCAGGCTGAGCAAGGATGAAGGGAAGCTGTGGGTGCTCAGGCTGCCAATGGGGCATTGCCAGCTCGGCCGCAGCACGCTCTGCCATCGAGGCTGTGCCAACGCACCCCTGCTCCCCATGCTGCCCAGCTCCCCTTTCCCATTGCTCCCTCCATTCCCATTGCTCCCTGCCACTCTGCACCCTTCCCTCCTTCCTCGCAGCCCTTTCCCTGCTCTGCTGGCAGGGATGGCCGGGGGGTGAGCAACAACAGGAGCACTGATGTATCCCTGCAGCAATGCAATGTCAAAACCCAAAGTCTGGGGCTCCATTTCCCTTCTATGGTCAGCAAAGAAGATGTCACGCCCCATCCACAGAGGGAATTCGGATGGAGAACTGGAGTAACCCAGGCAAATCTCCTCAAAGGGCCGCAGCAAGGCTGCAGATGACCAACGCGGTGGGGGGAGGCCGCACCGCCGGGCTCTTTTCGAGAGGTCACGCGTGTGAAGGGGATGCAGCAGATGAGCGCTGCCATCTGGCCAGGCTCCAGCTCCTGCCCCTGGCTCATCACTGATGCTTCATTAACAGCTCCCTCCTTTCGGCTCCCATCTCCTTGGCTTCTGCCGCGATCAGCTGGGCTGGAGTTTTGTTGTCTTGGTTTTTTTCCAAGTGGAAATTATTTCTCGTTTCTTTTAACAATCAGGACACAGAGAAAGACAGGAGAGGAAGGAATTTCCAGGAGATGAAAGGGCAGGATTAAGGACACAGCTTTCGCTTTGTTATCCCTCCAGTGTCGCTAAGAAATTCCTTTCAGGAGAAGGCTTTAATTAACTCTGTTTTTCTGACAGGAAAGAAACTTGGACCAAGAGACAGGACTGGTTTCTTGGGTCTACAATAACCCCAGCTGCAGCCTCAGAGCCCAGATTCATAAATACTTTTACACAAAACCTTGCACAATACATTTCAATTTGCTTTAAAAAGGCACTGACTGTCACCTCAGTCTGGAAAATAAGGCATAGAGAAAAAAACAGGCATTAGCAAGGGTACAAGTGCCCAGTGCCAGTGTGAAAAAGATCTCACTGCACTGAAACACAGTGCTACAGTGGCTTGAGATGTGGAAAGGGGCCTCTGCACAGAGGAATTACCCAGGGCAGGAGGCAAGAGAAATATCTCCATTGCCTTCTAGACCAACAGCCCTTCTCACACAGCAGGAGAAATCAGCAGGGAGAGGAGAGAAAGAGGCCTGGTGGCAAACTGGGACATTTAGAAAGCATTGTGCTGATGTATCTGCATCCTCTACTGCCGCAAAACCCTCCAGGAACTGAGTCAATCAGAAATAACATTTGGCATTGACTTTTATCCAGATGAACTCTCTCCAAATATTTGAAGGCAACCAGCAAAATGGCAAATTTTTGGTTTGGTTAACCCTTCTCCCGAAACCTGCACTGAGTCTGAAAGAAAGCACCATCTCAGAACACATCTTGTTCTGCGAGCTTGACCTGCAAACCTGGGCACTGGGCATGGTACTGGCTCTGCACACCCCCAGCACCATCCCAGTCACCCCTCTGTACCCTAACTCTGCCCTCTTCCCTTTGGTCCTTCTGCCGCTTGACTTTCTGTGGAGACCTGAACGTGAAAGACTGAAAATCCACAAGGTTTGCAGAGGAAGCCTCATCTCCATCTTACACAACAACAGTCGCTCCTGCCAGGGAAACATCTCACCTGGTCCCTCCGAGAACCACATTTGCCTTTTTCCGAGCCACGTTAAACAGGGAGCTCGCACCGAACCCACGCCTTGCTCCTCTCCCACCTTCCCAGCTAATGAACTCCCAGCTGATAACAAACACAGATTGTTGCTGCTGAAACATCTGCCGACTCTTTGCCTTTAACAGCCCAGGGGGATAAGTGGTTTACCAATTCTTGCTTAAATAAATAAGTATCATTTTACTTTTTCGCTATCATTTTAAAAGGTTCCCGCCTCTTCCAGTGCCCTCAGCCGCTGCCTCCAGTCCCGGCACAGGGCACTTATGGTTGATTCACTGGGGGCAAACGGATAGGAAAGAAACATCTGGCTGCTCTGGTGCCTCAGCTGCTGAAACGAGCAAAGCTTTTCCTGGGCCTGCAGGTCCATGTCAGGAGAGGTTTCTCATCCCATGTTACCACCACTAACAGCCCCTCTCTCGACAAGAGACTTCAGTCTCACTTGTGATTTATTTCTTATTCATTTGACAGGTTTTGTGCTTCTCCACATCTTCTCTGGCCTAAGAATTTCTTGGGATGCGCTGTATCAGAGAGCACAGGGAGATTCAATGCACCACAGCTCAGATAATCAGTTCTTTCTGCTTTCCACCCTCCTGTCCCAGCTCAGCATCAGGCAGCAGGATTGCAGTCTCTGGTTATACAACACCACCTCTTTTTTTGATAGCTCTGTCATAAATCCTCACACTTGGATTTGCAATTTCATCTGACAGCTCTTTCCAGGCACTGAGCGGAGTTGATCTCATCTCCCTGACTTGAACCTCTCAGGGTTTTTAGTTTTGTTTCAACTCAGATCTGTAATTTCCATTTCCAAGTTCAACACCATCATTCTCATCAGAATGTGTGGCAGAGAGCTCGCTTTGGGCTGGTCAGACATCTGCTCTTGGCCATTAACCCTCCTGCATCAATCTTCCTGCCCCATGCAGTTGTCCACAAGCTACAGCACTGAGCCAAAACTTTCCCCCCCTGTTCAGACTCAGGAGGAATTCAGGTTACAGCGGCCTCTTCCTTGTGCTAATGCCTGTTCTGGTAAAAGGGAAGCACAGTGACTAACACCGTATCCCACGGCAGGATTTGCGTCCCTGGGGACTCCTGGCTGCTCCTGTTGGACACAGAGAGCTGCCAGCAGCTTCTTACCTGCGGTGATGGGACCTGCCCGATCCACCAGTGACCCCGAGCTCAGCCGGCAGCCACAGAGCCCACCCACTTCCTCATCACAGGGCAAGCCCTGCTCGAACCCTTCTTGTTATTTTTGGCTGTGCTTTTGTCTCTGGGATCCTCTAACCTTTAGCAATGAAAACAAAACCACAGAAGGCCACTGCCCTGGCTTTTGGCTCATTGTGAGCCGCCAGGATGGGCAGAGGCTGAAGGCTAAAACCTCAATTAGCAGCGTGGGTCTGGAATGAGCCAGGATTGACCATGAAGCTAGGATCTCTCACTTCCAGAGCAGAAAGCCTGCAGGGAGAGAAGAAGTGGTCATCTGGTTTCAGATAAATGCCCACTTTGTGCTAATTAATTAGAAATCCAGCATGGATAATGAGATGGTTTAGATGATTGTTTAGCTAAGTATGCCTGTAAAGCCACGTGTAACTGTCAAGAAGCTGAAAAGGGGGATTCACCCTGCTGTGTTCATCAGACTACACACGCATATAAGAGAAAGCAGAGTTTGGGAGTCCAGAAATCAGGGCTCTGCTCACAGTTTAGTCTCAGGCCTTTACTCCATGTTCATTAACACCAGCTCAGGGCAGCACCAGAACACACAGCAGCACTGATCTGAGTCGAATCAGGCATCAAAACATGACAGCAACTTCTTTCCCAACAGCCAGACCATACAAGCAGCCCACATCTAGATTGGTGACAGCAACCTCTGAGACACCGTCAAGTTGCCTTGGTGAAGATACACCCCCAAACCTTTGGGTTTTCTGTGGGTTTGGGTTTTTTTAAATGAAATGATTACATTCAGCACACATCCCTCCATGCGGATACAAACACTCATCCTCTGATAGTCATTGCAGAAGATGGATCATACACTGCCTAAGCCAGTGCTGTTGTACAGAGAATTACTGTCAATTTTCAACCTCAAGGCTCAGCATGCGGCTTTAGGGAAATCATTTAACTTTGCTACATGACATTTTCCTTCCCATTATATGAGAAGCGATGGCAAAGACTTACTTCCAGGATCAAGGGAGGCAAAACGAATCAGTAGCTGGAAACTACAATATTGCCTGAGAAGGGGCGAGATTGATGTGCAGCTATCGACAGACACAACAATATTCAAGTACTCAGCCAGTACAGAGGGTTAATGCACCACATCTAACATATCCTGAATGAAATCATCCCTACCCCTAAGGCCACTGCAAGGGCAAAACTTCACCCATTAGGCTACTTGATCAATATAAACAAAGAGCTAAGCAATAAAAACACAGAAGCCCATCCTGTAGCTGTGAATAAGGAGAACAGTAAGTTAAGAGTGGAGGATTTACAGCCTGGCTTTTAGCAAAGGCTCCTCTCTCCAGAGCGCAAATCAGCAGCAGCTAGGTGCTAAATAAATATTTAGCAAATGAGAAAGTCTGCACTTAATGAGAAATTATTTGGTGAAATGAGCTGGGGAAATGGTTTCAGCAGCACGGTAACAGAAGCCAGCACTGCGTTCTGCCCCACGGGATGCTGTGGTTCTACTCGCGTTGCATAAGGCAGGATCTCTAGCTGGGACAGACGCAGGAAACATCTCATTACTGAAATGCAGAAGCCTTTCAGGGTTAAACCACAGTTAGACCAGACAGATTCGTTCCCTAGTTGCAGAATTTGCCTAGCAGCAGCTTTGGAAGATGACTTTCTTCCTAACAGAGGTGTTGCAGAGAGGACAGTCTAAGGACAGTGGTGAGGCCAAGTTCATAGGAAGATATAATTTTTTTCTTTTATGTTCAAGGGCTGAATTCCACCTCCACGCTCTTATCTACATCATTAGGCTGTCGAGATGGCAGTTCCCTGCTTAAATATTAATTATTATATCTCTCTTTTAAGATGTGTTTTCAAGGGCTTAGTACCTCAATCTTCCTTGTAATTACATGGAGTGGTTAGTAGAGCTCCTCGGCTCCATCCCAAGATCCTTTGAGAGCACGGTCCTGCTGCAGTTTCCAGTAGAGAAGCATCCACAGAACCAGTCCTTCAGAGAGCTGCTGTCTTCAAGTGTTCAGCGAGATAATGAGCCGATTACTGTGCCTGCTCCTCCTGGTGACAGCGAGCTCTGTGTACAGTTGGACGGGGCATCACCAGTGGTTGCAGTTAATATTCCTCTCCTTCCCTCTATCCCTTCAACTTGGTGGCACTGGTTTTACAGAGACCAGCCCCTCCCGGGGGCAAGAACTTCCATAAATTATTGACATAACAAAGAGGGAGACCCAAACCTCATTAAAGTCTGAATTATAGAAGCCCAGCAATAAAGCAGTCACATGCTGGCAAAGCGAGTCTCAAGAGCTGAGGACAGATTTGTCATTGCAGCTATGACACGTCTGCATCACGGATGGAGTGGCTGTGGGTCATCGTGCCCCTACAGCCGAGAAGGAATTACAGCTTCCTTAAATGCAAGGTGGTTTCTAATTGAACAGCAATATTTCAGATTGCAAATTAAAAATAATGTTGTGCTTTGGGAATGGCTAAATTTAAATGCCAGGTTTTTACTTTGAAAGCTGTAAGATAGCTCATTTCTCTCCAGGGAAAGCAAGTAGGAGCTGGTCTACGCGGAGAATAGCAACTGCCCACCAGTTTCCTATGCAAACACTCTGTACTTCAAGACCAAATTAAGCAAAATTACAGTAAAGGACTCCCTGCAGAGCATAGAGCCCTGTTCACAACAGCTCTCCTGCCTTAGCTCCATCATCCCAGTACACAAACCGTGCCTGTTTTGCAGTCGTCACCCCATACAAATGAGCACAAATATTTGCCCGAGATGTGAGGAAAAAGAAGTGTCTTCTAAGAAATTACTAAGTGACTAAGGAACTTTGCTTTTTCACAATTTATGCAGGTTCAAAACTGTCTTATTTACCACAGATATTTGTCAGGGAAAAACCTCCTAGGCAAATCACTGACTAAGGCAACTGCAGAGACTCAGCAAAAACCTCGTAGCACAGCAGACAAATTGGCCCCAGCCTGTCTCCAGTTCCTAACAGCTACGATGCCTGGGTGAAGCGAGCCTGCTTCAGATTTCTGTCTGCCACTGGTCCACTAGAGGACAACCTAATAATGATGAACTCCTTTGGCTCACATAGTAACGGTCCCGTACTGACAATGCTGCTGCCAAACCTGGTTTACAGCCCGTGCTGGGATTGCTGCCGGTACCATTTTTAATGGTACAGGTTGCTTCTGGTTCCAGTTGATACAGACTTATGAAGCTGCAAAAAATGGCCCTTACAGTCAATGTCAGCCTTTGCAGCTACAGAGAAAGACAGAAGCAAGTGAGATTTGTAGGCAGACAGATGCAGTTTTCACAAAGCAAATCCAGTCTAACACAGCTGCCTGATGCTGCTGGCTTTTGTGCAGAAATCTGACATGATATCATGCTTTTTCAGTGCAGGAAATGCTCAGAGGTACAGAATGATTCTGTCACCCTAGTAGCAGGTAATTTATCAAACCATAATGGAGGAGCCCAACTTGTATAAACAGTGGGCAGGAAACGCAACCAAATTGTCAGCTCAAAGCCACAGAAAAGAGCAGGCTGCTACTTTGGCAAAGCAAAGAAAAAGTCCAAGGCAGTTTCTCAAAACCCAAGGGAGTTCTTGCCTAACATTTTTAAGGCCAAAGAAAACAGAATACAAATAAAATCTGATCTAGCAATAGAGCTAATTTCTGGAGCTAGGAAAAAATGAGCTGTGGCAAGAAGCACAACAGCAGGAAACAGCAGAGAATTAATTACAAGTAAGGTGTCTCAGGTTGGAATTGGAGTTAGAGAGGTCAGAGGATCAAAGCAACAGAATTTCAGTGGGTAATTTGGTGCCTTGACATCCCCCAACACCATAAGTGGGGATGTGCCCATGACTCAGGGATGGAAAGTGCACGTCTCTACGAGAGAGAGAGACGCTGGATACAGGAGACCAGAGCTATTTAACAGACAAAATCTACTGTTCCTTTCCTCCTGACTATAGCAAGAGCACAATCCCAGCCACTCCTTTACAGCGACGGCGAGTGATCCGAGAGGGGCTCTCACCCTACCCGAGGTACTGCCCACACCCTGCCTCCCACTCGTGGAGGGCAGCTCCTCCAGCTCCCTCCCACCCCGGCGCTGGAGGGATGCTCCTAGAGGATGCGGGCGGCAGAGTCAGCTGCTCTTTGATGTCAGTGCGTGCTCAGGGCTCGGCGGGAACAGAGCCCAGCCACAGCCCCCTGCTCGCCGGCTGCAAGGGGGTCCTGCCGGGGAGAGGGGAGCCCCCACCCCATAACTACCGCAGACCACCGAGGGCACTTGCCCAACTTTCTCGCTGCCATGGCCCCCGCCAACTCCTCCCGCAACTTCTCAGCGCCGGGGGCTCGGAACAGCTCAGGTGAGTGGGGGTTGCGTGGGGAGAGGAGACCCCCAACGCGAGGGGCGCAGGGAGCTTTGCGGGGGACAGTCTGCCCACACGTAGAACGGTTTGGGTTGGAAGGGACCTCAGCACCTCCAGTGATTGGGCAGCCACGACTTTTCTGGGAAACCCTGTGCCAGGGCATCCCCACACTTGCAGTAGAATCATAGAATTCTGGAATGGTTTGTGTTGGAAGGGACCTCAAAGCCCATCCAATCCCATCCCTTGCCATGGGCAGGGACACCTCCCTCTGATCCCAGGGGGCTCAAAGCCCCATCCAACCTGGCCTCGGACACCTCCAGGGATGGGGCAGCCACGGTTTCTCCGGGCAGCCTGTGCCAGGACCGCCCACACAGCACACGGCTCAGCGGGGCCGGTCAGTGTCCCCCGAACTGAGGGAGGCTGGGCATAGCCCGCCCCCCCCGCCCCAGCACCGACCCTCCCGGCGGGGACAGCGTGTTCAGCACCCGCGGGCAGACAGCTCCGCGCTGCAGGGGGGACCGGGAGGGGCAACGGGGCTCAGCCCCGTCCCGGGGAGGGGGTAACGGGGCTCAGGAGCTCCGCGGCCAGAAAACCGGGTAAAAGGGCTGACTCCGGAGGGGAGGCACAGCCCTCTCTCCCAGGACACCCCACAGCACCGAAAGAAAGCCCAACCAGCGCCGCTGGCCCCAGTGACTTGAAGGGATTCGCTGCCTTTGGGCTGTGGTAACTCCAGTCTTGGCTGCAGAGAGGAGACGAAGCAGCCCAGCGAAACACGGAAACAGGTACAGAGAACAGCAGGCAGCGCTAGAGGGGGAGACGAGATCCTTATCAGTCTCCTGTTTTCTCCTTGCTATCACTGATCCCAAATCAATAGTTTTGGATAAGGCTCCACAGTTCTTGATGGTGCAAGTTGGTGAAACTCTTCAACAGGAGGTGTTTTATATGTGATCTTTGCCTCCCTCTCCACCAACACATACTTTATAAATTGAATATTTGTCCTAGATGCTTCCTTCTGAAATGCTGTAAAGATGTGGTTTCTTACATTTTAGGCATGGCAGATAACAGTGACCTTAGAGATAAAATAATTTAGGCCAGGCCTCCTTCAGTTCACACAGTGCAGTCCCCTCTGGGACTTTTTAAAAAGAGCAACAGGGCAGCCAGAGAACTACAGTGAGGATAAACCAATGCCTGAAGTAGCTGTGTCAGTAAGCAAAGTACAGCCACTTTGATCTGCACAGAAACAGCTCTGAAAATTCAGGTACAAGAATGTCTCAGTATGAAAGAGGCTTTAGAGAAGTGGTAACTTATGAATACGATGGTCATGCATTTCTGACTCCAGCCTGTAACACACACACATGATCTACAGCTTCACGCTTGCTTCTAGCTTGAAAGTCCTGCTTGTAAAAATACCAACAGCAGGGAAGTTGCCCCAGGACTACACAGGCTACTATTCACATAAAGCCTTCGGGATTGCACATGTTTTGCTTTAAGGCCAGCTGAGCTCATTCCAAATATTACAGGATCACCACAAGCACTGTGTATTGATTACACACTTCAGGAAAAGGACATTTTGTCCCAGTTTCCAGCTAACCAAGTGGCTTTTACATTTCACTCATACAATCCATTCCCACCACATTCATAACAAATTTGGGGGCTAAAAGAGGGGAGAGCAGAACTCATAATAGCTACGTGCAGAACAGCAGGACCACAGTCATCATCTTCCAATTTCTAGTCTATCATCTTCAAGCATTAAGGGGCTGTGAGATCTGCTCGGGTGCTCAGGGGATGCACAGGCTGGATGGTGACAAGTGCCAGGTCTCAATAGTGTGCTGATGACAGCACATTCTCTACCAAAAGCCATGAAACATGGGGTATTAATGAGCAGCCAGGAGGAACCAGAGACCATTTAAATCCCTAGAAATGGCCTGAACCAGGCTTTCTTGTCTTATCAATGAAGCCTGGCTCTCACCTTCAGGCCCCTGCCCGCTCTCCTGTGCCTCACTGGCTGCTCTCTCTCACCTGTGTAGAGGTTTTGCGATGAAATGTTGCAGCAGCCACTCTACTGGATTCCAACTTCAGCCTTGCTTATGCCTAAGTTCGCTGCTTCCTAGGCAAAGGGCTGAGGCAGCAGCGGCTCATCATGTCCCACTTCTCAAAGCACTGAAATATCACAGACAGCTGATGTGGCGCACACTTTTCCCGCCACAGCCAGGGTAGTGGCTAGCCCTGGTTATCCTGCCAATTCAAGCTTCTCTGTCACACCAAAGTAAATCTGGAGAAGTTTGTAGTCAAGGGTATCCTGAGCACCTGTGCTGATAAGCCAAGGGTTACCAGGCAAGAATTTTGCCCTGAAAATCCACCTACATCCAGAACTCAGAGACAGCAGCTCCAATCCATGTTTTTCTCCTTGTAGAGCTACAGCATTCCCTGTTGAAGGCCACTCTAATCATACCCCCAAAACCCTCTCTGACACACACACCTTGGTTTTCTTCTAGAAAAGAAACTACAGAAAAAGAGAGGGGTGGGGAAGGAAAATGGGGAAGAGTTCATGTTCTGGCCTAACCCCAATAGAGCTGGGACACAGCCAGGTATGATCGCAGATCTCACAATTCAGATAAGCTTCAGATATCTGCCTGCATGGTCAATGAACTCTGTCTCATACTGTACAATAGATGACCCACCCAACTGAGGAGCTGAAGCTGCCTGACACAACAGCTTGAGCATTGACTGTATCCAAATTTTGGCACCCACACAGAGGCTCACTTCTATGTGGAAAGCACCAGCTGTCTCGCCCACTCTGCTCGGAATGACAGGACACCCAGCACTCCCTGGGAGAACAGATACTCCCTGTCACCTCTGTGTCAGACACTGGAAAGGGCAGAGGCACCGCCACCCTGATGTGAGACCCCCCAAAGAGAGATGGAGAGGTTCAGGTCAGGACAGAAGTACATCAGGTGAGCTGAGGAAAGATGTCTACAGCTGGCCAGGTTTGGACAGTGTGCTGCATGTGTTTGGTGGCATAGGAGGAAGAGTCAAACCTAGAGCTAAACCTCTCCAAGTATGGCAGAGGGTCTTAAAACGCCATTCCAAGCTACATCTTTGAGGGGGACCCGGCTGCAGGGCAGGACAGGCACACAGAGGTGTAAGCAGGTTACCTTTGGGTTACACTCATAGCTTTGGTTTGTTTTCACAGTAGCAGAGAAGCCAGCAGCGTACACTAATGTGATCATGCCCAGCCTCTTCAGCATCATCTGCTTCCTGGGCATTGTGGGGAACCTCATTGTCATCTACACTATTGTCAAGAAGAAGAAGCTGAGATGCAAACAGACCGTGCCTGATATTTTCATCTTTAACCTCTCCATTGTGGACCTCCTCTTCCTCTTAGGCATGCCCTTTCTCATCCACCAACTCCTAGGCAACGGCTCATGGTACTTTGGAGCTCCCCTGTGCACAATCATCACCGCCCTGGACACAAACAGTCAGATCACCAGCACCAACATCCTTACAGTGATGACACTGGACCGTTACCTGGCCACCGTCTACCCTCTAAAGTCTACCTACATCCGGACCCCATGTGTTGCAGCACTAGTTATCTGCTTGGTGTGGCTCCTCTCCTTCCTGACCATCATTCCTGTGTGGATGTACACAGGTCTTATGCCTCTGGAGGATGGGACTGTCCGCTGTGCTCTCTTGCTTCCAAACCCAGAGACAGATATCTACTGGTTCACCCTCTATCAGTTCATGCTGGCATTCGCTGTGCCATTGATTGTGATCTGTGTGGTCTATTTTAAGATCCTCCAGCACATGGCCACCACTGTGGTCCCACTGCCCCAAAGGAGCCTCCAGGTACGTACCAAGAAAGTCACCCGTATGGCAGTTGCCATCTGCTCCGCCTTTTTCATTTGCTGGGCTCCCTTCTACATCCTCCAGTTGGTTCACCTCGGCATCGACACCCCATCCGTGGCCTTCTTTTATGCCTATAACTTTGCCATTAGCTTGGGCTATGCCAACAGCTGCCTCAATCCCTTCCTCTACATTGCCCTCAGCGAGACCTTCAAGCGCCAGTTCTTGGTGGCCATCCACCCTGCAAAAGAGCGGTGTCACAACAGCAGCTCTGTCAACAACAACAGCATGACAGAGGCCAGTGTGTGCCTCAAGCTGGCACCAGAATCCACCCAGCAGACTCAGTTTCTGGAGGACTTTTCCCCACGCTCTCTCCCCGTGACTGTGGCTGTTCACTAGGGTGCTCTGAAGTGACCACAGCAAAATGCCTTCAGATCCATAAGTTGGTGGGGAAGCAGCAGCTTCAGGCAGTTCTTGGTGAAGCTCATGAACTACAAGCTTACACCTCCAAGAGTCCAGGTGCTTTCCTTCTTCACTGCAGGGCTCTGCTCCCCCACTGCCCTCAGCGTGTGAAATGCTGCAGATTGCTGCTTCTTTGCATTCCTGCACAGGAGGAAATCTGTCACACAAGATATCAGGCCCCCAAAGAGGATGGATGCAAAAGACACAAAGGACAGAAAAAGGATTTCAAGGGGGGAATGCTCATGCTGGAGAGGAAAACCTCTATCAGCAACACTGCCCAGAGATTCCCTGCCTCTTGGCCTGACCAGGACTCCTAAGCAGCATCCAAATATAAAGCTTCTTCATTCAAAGCTTAAGCCTTTGAAACATAATGCCATATTTATTTTTGGTAAGGAACCTGACCTGCAGACTTTGATGGCTGTGCTTAGATGCAAACAGCAAAGAGATCTTGGGGCCAGAAGTCTCACCCAGGTCTGCTACTTGGCCTTTTGGTCCAGCCCCTCTGCCTTCACTGGGCTGTAGTATTTGGCAACCAAGATATTTTCAAGAACTGACTAATTCTGATGTTAATTCTAAGTATTTCAAGCAAAATGAGGTAGATAATTCTACTGCTTCCAGGGACTGCAGCTAACACCAGCTTTGTGGCTTCTCATGCTAATGAGCCCATTTCCACAGTGCCAGTTCGTCGCTGTCTGCAGGGCCATCGGGGAACCCCAGGCAGAGGGGTTTAAACATGACTGAAAACACAATGTGCGGAGAGCTGTAGAGTGAGAGGCTGTGAAAAGGCAGCTCAGAGGAAGCGGAGTTACTTATGCAGCTTCCTCAAAATAACAAATGCTTCACAAAGTTAAGAGGGAAAATTAAACGTCTGTGTTTGTATACGTGGCTTTAACAGTTGGCGATTAAGAAATAACTTTGCTCATTACAAAGACCAGAGAAAAGAGAGCACAAATCAGCTGAACATGGGGGATTAGACTGATAGTCTGCAAGGGCTCCCAGGGGACCGCGCAGGCATTGTTCAACGCTTTGTCAAACATGAGGGAACCGGTTACTGTAGATTAATTTAATTTAAAGCAGCATTAAAAACATCAAACAGTACAAAAGACTTATCACGCTCATGGTTGCATGCTGTCAGCCACCCACAGTGTACCTAGAACAGAAAATCACCCTTTTACGCAGCCAACCTGTGTCACCTGCACGGGACTTCCCAAGCCACACATACTTCCAGGTGCTCCTGATGCGCACTCACAAGTGTTTAAGCACAGCCAGTATTTCAGCCTACAGAGAGCCATCCACTCACCTCTGGGAGTCACAGCAAGCTGGAGCACAACACCAGCACTTCTGACCTCACCAGGCACTTCTGCAGCCCCTGAACAAGCCTGGCAGCAGGGTCTCTCTGTACCTCCCTCCAGGCTCTGTCAGGCTGCACCCACTGCCCCTGCACCTCCACACCGTGACAGTACCGTATCTTGTCAATTTTTCACCCCCTTTCCCTGGGCAATGGAGCCAGACAGACACGAACGGAATTTCCCAGTTTTACGACTGTAAAGCTTTGTCCAGTTTTAAGGGCCAGGCATTTTCACCTGCTGGTTTTCATGGAGCTGCTTTGCTCTTTGCTCAGGGCTGGGGGGCAAAGGTCGGGAAAAACGTCTGCTGTGCCAAGGCAGGTTTGCTGTCAGGACAAGGGAAGCTATTGTGTTCCCTGTCTCCCGTAAGGAAGTTGGGGGGGGGGGGGGGACGGGGACGACTGGCACTCTTCTCGGGAGAAGGAGGTGGTAACGGCTGGGTGGGTGTTTTTCCTCCTTTAATAACAGCAATGAGGAAAGTGAAAACAGACTGAATTGTCCGGGCAGCACGTTGAAGATACTATCTTGCTTACAGTAAAGGTGTTTATGGTTGAACCAGTCTGTTCCTGTCTGAAGTAAGTCAGTCTGAGCCAGCACGGCCATGCCGTGTGCTAAAACCCGCGAGGGCACAGTGGGCAATCCAAGAAGGGAGCTCAGCAGCAGCTGGGGAAACACTGGAAAGGCTCTTTATGGAGCAGACCTTTTCCAGATCTCATCACACTGAAGCCAAGGCACAGCACATGGGCACCTTTCCAGGTTGAAATCCTTTTAGATCTCATTTACATGAAGGGAAAAGCCATGCTAGAGACCTGACTCCAATGCTGGGGACAGGGCTTCCCATTTAGCTGGTGTCCCAGCCGAGGCACCCACCCCTTCCCACCACCCTGCAAAAGATCACGGTTTCCATTCCATCATGTTCCCCCTACCTGTCCCCAAGAGGCTTCCAGATGTCTGAATGCCAGCTGTGGGGTCCCCTCTTTCCATATTTACCCATAAAAGCAGTGGCAAATGAACCTCAGGAAGACAAGGATGTGGATACCTGTGGCTGTGCTGGGGCTTGGGAAGGGAAGGACAGACAAAGCGAAGTAGCAAAGAACAGAGCTTTTTGCCATCTTCCCCAAATCACTCCAAAGCATGGAGGAAGATGAACAAAGGCCTCTCCTTTGAACACAACCCTTTTGATCAAAGGCCTCCAGAGGTAACTCCTGCCTAGAGAGTAAGAAAAAGACTTCCAGTAGCTGTACAGTCACCACGCACCTTGGTGTGACCTGTTCCTGTACTCCTGCTTTCCCAGGCAGCAACAGAGCCCTCTTGGCTGGTTGCTGCAGGAGGCAGCCCCTGGCCCACCCTTCACAGTTACCCCTTTTTCCACTGTGCAGTCCCCCCATGTCCCCACTTGGGCAGGAAAATAAACCCCTGCCTTCCCCACAGTCACAGCTCTGCCAAGCCAGAGCCCTGCCAGGCTGGTGGCATCCTCCCCTGGATGCCTTTCTCCACCTGAAGCCCCTGCACAGCTAAACCTACCCAGGAGTAAGAGGCAGCTGGGATGGAGAGTGAGTAGAACGCTGGCAGCTGCGGGGTAGGGAGGAGGGAAAGGTGGGGTGACTCACTGGCCCCTGGGACACAGCCAGAACCTGACTAATCATGTTTCATAAATCCTCCTGAGCTGCTAATTGGACACATTTCATTCAACAACGGTAGGAGAGGAGCCACGCAGCAGGTACAGATACGTTCCCAGCCCACTCACTCCACATCAGTTCTCCTACCAGATGCAGGGACCACACAACAATGCCCTTTCTCACTCACCTCCCATTAGCAAAGCAACACGGCTGAAGCCTCACGCCCCCTGCAGCCTTTCCACTTGCTCCATCCCTGCTGCAGAGCTGGGGAGGGCACAGCACACAGGAAAATCTCATCAACAGCAGAAAAGTAAAGGTGGAGGGATGTCTCCGTCTACAGCCCCATCTCCCTCTCTCTGGTAGCTTCAAGCACCAGGAAATACATTTTGAAGCTGTATTTAAATGTATTATGCATCATTGGAGGGAAAACCTTTGGTAGGAGATGCAGACCCTCATCACAGGAGGGCACAAGGGAGAACACTGCTCAGAGCCTTGGTACCCTACCAACATTCCATTTGGAAATAGTTCCTATGATCCTATAGGGCCCAGTAGTTGCTCCTCTCACAGCATCTTTCTGCTGGTATAGTTGTGCTGACTGTGGAAATCATCACTGCTGATCTCCAGCACTGGCCTCTTCTGAAGGGTAGAGCTGGGCTTCAACAACTGCAAAGCTACCCTAGAGAGGTGTCTTAATGCTTTACAAGACAGGATGATGCAGAGTGGAGCTTTCACAAGCACTTGTGGGCATGCTGAGTATACGGGTGTTAGAAAAGCCTCCAGGGCTCTCAGCTCAGTACATTTCACCATCTCCATACGCTGCTGGGGTCACATCAGCACTCCCTAAGGTCAGGCCTTTGCATGGAGGGTTCCTCCTCCAACCCAAAGTCAGACCACATTAGCATCACCCTCCCCAGCAAAGCAGCTGAACAACACAAGCATCACTGAAGGTTCCAGACCCCATCCTGCAGGTACACACAGGGTTAAGGCCCCTGGAAAAGAGAGTCAAGTTCACACCACAGCAGCCAGTGGGTTTTTAGCACAACAGGGAGAAGACTCTCTGCCCTGGGTACTGACTGCATCATCACCCAACACCGTATGAGAGAAGATCTGCAGGGTCTGGCTCCACAGAAACACCTTCGGGGCAGTGACTTTTCTGAGCTTCAGTCAACCACTGACAACCTGTTTTGGTTTGGGCCTTAAACCTTATTTATTAACTTAAAACTAAGTTAAGAGATGAGTCAGCCCTCTCTCCAACCTGTACTCTTCCATCCCCTGAAGGTTTCCATTCACAGGGGAGGCAGTCAGGAACATCATTTTAATTATTCTGGTGTTTGGTTATTCTTAAACTGCCTTTGCTAAGTCTGAAGGAGCTCTTACAATTTTCTTCGCACGCACGCTGCTGGGAGCTTGGCGACACCCGGCTGCCATGCCCTGCTCTGCCAGACACTTCAGAGAAGACAGCAGAGCTCCCCTGAGGCAGCCCCAGCAAGAAGACCCCTGCCTCAACCAGGAGCAGTGCTTCTCACACCTGCAACCCAGTGCAGCCTCAGGGATGCAGTCTTCTATCTTTTCTCCCTTGGAGCTTGACCATAAAAAGCCAAAACACTAACACTTTTGTGCACATTTTAACATAGAGGACAAGCACCATGATGGAAATTGTGGGTGAGGTTATCAGCAATGAGAACTTAAGTTCTTACTGACTTATTGCATTAGGAAGTCAGTTTTTGAGAAGCTTCTCCAGCAGCCAAGTCCCCCCTAGCAAGAAATGGAAACATGTTTTGAAAGGCTTCCCTCTGTCCTCCTTCCTGCCGACTTATAAATGAAGACTTTGGATTTCAACCGGCACTTAATCCCTCCCTCCCCTTTATTTTTTTAAAGGTCAAGTTACTGTAACCCCAGAGACCATAACCCCCAACTCGGACCTCCAAGTGCCCTGGCAATGTGACTTTGCCACATTTCCAACATGAAAACTGTTTCGGAAGAGATAAAGAATAAAATGTCATTTCTGGGTGAGAACAAGTTGCCTGTCCCTTGCTTTTATTCAAGCCTAGATACTTTTCCCAGCCAAATGTTGCCACTGAAGCAAACAGAGAGACATCACTGGCAGGCTCAGGACCACAGATGCTGGTAGCTCAGTGAGAAGGGACCATTTGCTGGAATTAATATTCAGTCTTTCTGCAGCAGGGAAACATCAATTGTTCAGTGTGAAATAAATCAGAGTCTTTCCTGGGAGGATTTTAATGAGACCTCTCCCCTCTTTTCCTGACTCAGGGTAAAAGAAAAAAAGTGAAACAACATTCCAGCGTCTCCCCATCAGTTCTGCATCCTAATGGCCCAATCAGGATAATTAGGATGTCTCCTGCGTGCTCAGGGAGGCTTTACCCAGCAGTCCAGCCCCCTGTTTGTTACATTGCTGCAACACAGCTAATTACTCCAGGTTTGAGAGGGAAGGGGAGCAGATCAGCTTCGTGTGCAGTTGCTGAGTACAGCTGGGTCTTGGCTTGACCTCTGGATCCCAGATCTCCTGGTGAGCTGAAGACTACAGGATGGCAGAAACAGTTAGCTTCGGTAGTTAGTTCTTAGAAAAACCAGCAGAAGGACCTAAATGTCCTGGTCACCTCTTTAATTATCTTCAAACCCCTTTGGAGCAGAGAGGCAGCTCCTCTGCTCTGTGGCTCCAGTGCCCACTTGAGCACAAGTGAGACCAGAGAAACGCGTGTGCACAGAGACCTCTCTGCAAGGACATCGGGCAGCCCTTTGGGCAAGAAAGTGTCACACACTACCACAGGTTGTGACACAAATGTGAGCCTTTCCAGAGGCTGCTGGAAGCTGGATAGGCACTTCATCTCCCTCACCTTCCTATTCTAGATCATGGGTACAGCCATGATCCCCAGGTGTGCATCCAGGTTCAGGCTGGCAGACCCTATCCAGACCCTCTGCCATCATGTTGATGGAGTCCATCACTCAGCAAGATGTTCTGGAAGCATCTGCACCCATTTTCCAGCCACTGGCCAACACAGCCCACATCTCCCAGCCACCGGTCTGATTTATCATCTTTCCTGTCCATGTGGTATTGTGCCCAAGCTCAGGCTAGCTAGGAATGGATAATAGGTCCACCGTTGATATCCTGCTGTTGTCTCATCTCCAGATTTGGCTGAAGCACAGAGCAGAAGTGTGTGGATGTAAGCCTTGGCGCAGTTTACATCAGTGTCTGCTTATTTCTTTGCAACAGTTTCCAGACAGGCCTGGCAGGTAGACTCAGCCCCTTGTTTGAGGGCTCTCTGCCCTTTTCCTTTTCGCTACCTGAGTTTCCTCGAGTCTAGAAAAGCTTCTTTGTCAGCAATAACTCCCAGCTCACACATTGGTGAAACTTCTCTTGAAAGAGTAAATGAGAGGAGGTTACAAACCAAGGTCTGAATGCAGAAGCTGTGATGTACGTTGCTGGGGGCAGGTATGGGGCAGACACCAAGCACTCTGCTGTGCTTCCATATCCTCTCTGCCTTCTGCACATCCACAGTCTAACTCACTCCTACAGCAGGAACCTGCCTTGAAAAGCCAAACACGCCTTGGGACCAAACTGACCCTCCAAAGGGGGTGAGTACCACCCAGCCTCAGCAACCACATTCAGACAGGCATTTAACCACTCCCCTACACATTGCACTCACAGTTAATAATTGGGCAATCACGAGCACCACCCAGTCCGTGACCGCACAGCGACACGGGCCAGCTGCAGAGGCAGCCTCAGGCCTCCTTTGCTGCAGGAGGAAATCCAGAGTCTGTTCTCCCACACCACTGCCTCCACCAAAAACTGATAACATGGGATTAGAGAAAAGCCAAGCAAAGCACTGTTTGAGTCATGTCTCAAGAGTAGAGTTTTACATCTTGGGGTTCTGATTTCACCACCAAAACGAGCTGCCAAGAAGGACACCTCAGCAACATTCAGAGTCACAAGCAGAAAATCAATGTCACATTTCTCCCATTACAAGAAGTTGTTGGGTGACGCCTGTCAATTCATTTGCAAAGGAAACTTTCGAGATGCATCTAATTCTGGAAGAACCAACAGTCCCTGGTTACAGCTGGAGAAAACCTGCTCTTCCTCACTCTCCCATCAACGGGAATGAGATAACTCCTGAGGATATCAACCAAGTTCTAAGCAAGTTCTGCAGTTCCTTTACTCTGCTCCTTCCTCACCTTGTGGGTTTGATCTTTCTGAAAGAGACCCCTTCCAGAAATCAGCTCCAGCAACTTTCTCTTCGGGAGGAAAAGAAAGAAAAAAAAAAGTTGATTCAGTGTCTTTCAAGTAGACTTTGAAAATAGAATTATTGAGCTAAATAAAACCAGAGGTCAGTTTTACCAAAATCTGTTGCAGTCTGATTTGCCTGGCTAGCAGCTCTGTTAGCACAGTCGATTTTGGTTGCTTGTGAGACAGCTGCCTACAACACCGTTCAGCAGGCACAGAGGTTCCAAGATCTCCATTCAGCACCTGTTTAGGCTCCTGCCCTGGGCACACCCCGGGCCCTGGTGTTGCCCAAACACCCTGAACAGCAAAATAAACCGAACCACCAAGGCAAAAAGCAGCATTCAGTGTCAGCAAGGGGATGCTGGCAATGCAACCATCTAACACAACAACAGAAGGTGCTTCCTGAGTCTGGGAGATCTTCTGGGCTGAGCACTTCCATCTCAATTTCCTCCCTGACAAAGGCATTTCAACTGGTCAGAATGAACCTGGCGTTCAGAGCATTGCTGTTGAGATCTTCCAGAAGCTGGGTGACTGAGCAAAGATGTAATTTTCAACTCTGGACTTTAGAAAGGTCCCTGCCCCCATACACATCGACCTGAAGGCAACTGCCAGGTTGCGGGGCTGAGCGTGAGCCCACCCAGCAGAGACCCCTGAGCACTCACCGCAGGCACGGCCACCAGCGCTGCCACACACCCAGCCACACCTCTGTGTTCACACAGGTTTGTTCCCCCCTTCCAGGGTCAAACAGGGCACTTTTTCAGCAAAACTTCCCTTTCTTCTGCAGATTTGTTATTGATGTTACTATGGTTGCCACCCTCAGCTCAGGCCTTAAAAGCAAGGAGCATTGTGTGTGCAAACTGGGGGAATTTTCCAGTCGCGAACTCCCAGCACAAAGGGACACTGGCTTTTTTCATGCCTTGTTTGTATTTATTACATTTGTGCAGAGGGACAAGTTCTCATTGTGCTGCACAGCCCTCAGAGCAGCGGCACTGAAAGCACAGCTCGTCAGAAGGCCTTCAATTTAAAAGCTGAATGAATTTCAGCCGATTGAACAACTTGCACAGCTAAAACTAATTGTACAATACAGAAAAAAAAGAAGTCCACCCACAGGTTTCATTTTCTGTGAAATGAGAAACAGACTTCAGTTGGTACCGTTGTACAGAAAGAGAGCCTGGACTGGTGAATCAACACCTCCTGAATGGATTCCCCACAGCTGCACTCACACTTTTATTTACTTCTTGCAAAATTCTGGGCAAATTTACTTTACTTGGATAAACCAAAGCCTGGTCTTATTCTTCCAGGTGTGTGCGCAAGAGCTATCCCTGCTGTTCATGCACGGTTGAGTCAATATAACAGAAGGATTAAATATTATGTTTTATAATGAGCACAACTGTGCACACACAGGCCAGGCATGGACTGGCAGACAGCGTCCAGCAAACCAGAAATGTGCGCTAAACTCCTATAAATGCTGTGATTACTCAGATAGATACAGATAGGGCCTCCGCACCAGGGAGGCAGATCTGAATAGCTACAGCACAATTATAACCCTGCCATTACGCTGGATAATTTCTGAGCAGACACGAAAGGCTCCCCCAGCCTTTGTGCCAAAGATCCATAAGCCAATTTACATAGAAAATTAGGAGGTGTCAGAAGAGGCAGAACCAGACAGGTCTCAAGGATATTAATTCCGGCTCCCTTAGCCTTGAGCTTTCAACATACCATTAATTTAAGACCGTTGATGTTAGACTGTCGTCAAAGCCATGAAAAGAGGGAATACTTTGCTTCTGTTGTGCTTGTGCTGAGTGAAGATAAACCAGCTAAAGAATCAACTCGTGCGTGCAGGTTAAAACACTTCCCAACCACCACGGGACCCTTGCTCTGACAGCAAACAGACCACAGCTCACTCCGAGCTCTGCCCGCAGGGCTCACTCCAACCCACGGCAGCTCTGCGTCACAGATCCCAGCTGCCTGCAGCAGGGAAGAGATGACAAGAGACACCACACTACTTCCACAGAGAGCTGTAAACTTCAAAGGTTACCCAGGACCATCCTCTTCCCATCTCCTCCTCCTCTGAAGCTCCTTGGCCCAGGCTGTAGGCGCTCAGGGCGGTGGTGGCTTTGCTCTGCAGCACATCATCTCCCTCCCAGCACTACGAGTTGTTATTGGGAGAGTTTGATACCGAGGGGTGTAGAGGTTACCCAGTGCCCTGCCAATCTAGTCTACCATCTATGAATTTATGATACATCTGCAAGCAATTTGCTCTGGGCCAACAAAGTAGCAGCCAATTAATTTGCAGCCAGGTGAAGTTACATCAATAACAAAGCAGATAAGGGAGGCAAACTAGTAGTGCCTGCTATGAGCAAATTAACTGCCCGTTTAGGCAGAGCAGCATGCAGTAATGAGCTGATAGCCATATCAGTGAGTCATTAGACAGGAGGCTAGAGCTCCCGTTGGATGCTGTTACCACATTTTGGCTCTTCCCAGAAGCTAAGGCTTTGCACAAAGGCAGGGCAGGAAAGGCCATTTCCATCTGGATTAACAAATACAGCTGTGAGACACTGAGGGTTGCCCACAATGCTTCCCACAGAGTCTGCAGCCCATGGTTGAGGTGCTTCCCAGCCCAGCATCCCTTGCCAGTGGTGTCCTGTGTGCATCCATAGAGAGACGGCCTGTCTTCCCTAGCTCTGGGATGTAGCTTGCCAAGGGCTGTGCCCCAGGGCTCAGCAGCATAAACTCAACAGCACTGGGTGCCTCCTGCCCTGCTCAGCAGCACACAGCAGCCTCTGCTCATTTGTTGGTTTGAATTCAGACACCTGGGGTTGTTTGCCCCAAGAAAAATCTGGAAGTCCAGAGGATTGTTTACTTATTGGTTGTCTGACATGGCAGCTCCCACTCCACATCTCCAGTTCTGGCCTCTGGCTTTTTCAAGAGATTCAAAGTTATCCAAAGCCACAATTAAGGCTTAACTTCTCATCTTCTCTATCCTTAAAGAGCTGCAAAACCAGAAAATCATTCTCATCTGAGCAGGGTCAGGTCATCCTACATTAAAGACAGAGCAACAGAGCTGCATTTGTGCAGAAGATAATAGCTCAGGATTAATTAGCACAGCCTGAACCCAACCCAGGCCAGTCCCCAGTTTGCTGAGCATCCACATGAGGAGGAAGCTGTCTTTCAGCAGCAAGCACCTACCAAGACCTTTATGGAAGGACAATCTTGACCTCATGTGGTTTAAAGTTTAGAGCCCCCTTCAGTTCCCCCCTCTTGCTCCGATGGGGGGCAATGCTTCCCTCCAGCCAAAGGACCCACGACTCTGTTATGAATCATCAACCGGCCACCAGGCTGCACCAAGCCTTGCACATGAACAATTAGAGATTGATTGTTATGCTAAGCAGCCTCTGGGGCCCCTTCGCCCCCCAGAGCTCCTCCATTCACCAGCTGGGTTGAGGGACAGAGGTGTTTTTAGATAAAAACTGGAACCAGCACAGTTCTGGCTGCTCTCCCGGCAGCGGGCGTGGGGCTGCACGGTTGCCATGCTGTCTCTATCAGAGGTGAGGAGTGCCAAGACAGAACCCAGACAGATGGATCACCCAGAACAGCGAGGTCTGGGGCAGCTTTAGCTTCTGAGTTGGCAGAGTAAGGCACAGCTTCAGAGCTGCCCTTTGTAGCCGAGGTCAGCCCAGGTCCGAGTGCTGCAGCCCAAAAAGTACTCCACTCCCAGCTGCGAGCCGAGCGACAGCTGCTCACCATGGCTCAGTTTACTGATCCAGCTCAAGCTGCAGACTCATGTTTTTGTCTCTGGAGAATCAGAGTGGGAAAGATCAGAACTGAGAGGCTTTGGACAAGGTAAAAGCCAGCAGCGCTTTTGTCACCAGCTGTGCAGGCAGACATCACTCAAAGAGCCTGACTCAGCCTTTGGGTTGATCACAGTGGCTCTGCCTCCGTGGGGTCTGGAGTCTCCAGCATGAGCACACTGTTGGGCAGCAATGCAGGACAGGTTTCTGGAGGTCTCCACTCTCCAGCAATGTGGTAGATACCTTTTCCCAAACTGCTAGGCAAAATTATCTCATTTCCCAAGCACACTGGGAGATGAAGACGATGGCAGAGAAGAAGGAAAGGACTTGCCAGCACTGGGAGACACCTTTATCCTAAAAGGTAAGGTACATCCTACAGGAGAAATGACAGCACTGCTTCACTCAGACAGGATGGAGGTGATAGGGCTCATCCAAAGGAAACACTCCTGAGCTCACTTTGCAGGTACTGAGTCCCTATATCCCCCTTCAGGAAGGGACACCTGCCAGACCCTGCCAGTCACACATTAAACAGCTTCTGCTCTGCAGGCTGTCCAAGAGCAGCTTTGTGGGCAGATGACATTTGAGATGGAGCATGTTTGAGTTTTTGCTCAGTGCAAGATACACAAACATTTTTATGTTTCCAGAGCTCCTTACTCTCACAATCTTCTGAGAGGGAATGCAGCTGCTGGCTGTTCAAGATGGAAAAGAAGTCCCTTGTACAACAAAAGGACAAGGATCTGCTGAGCTTTAGAGACACTTCAGAAGGCAGCAACCACTTCTAGAGCATCTTAAACACTTGAGCAGCTCCACATCTCTGTAAATCAGGCTCACATTCACCCTGCACTTGGTCACTGCAGCTCACGACAGCCCCAGTCCCCACAGATGTAACTCTCTGCCCCAGCCTGGCTGTGGTGGAACAGGGTAAGCTCCAGTGTCTCTTTTTCTGGAATTAAAACTGTTCATCCAACAAAGCTAGAGGCAGAGCTTATGATTTCCCAGCATAAGAGAAGCTTAAGAGAAAGGACCAGCTGGAACAAGGCAGGAGACTGGGAGAGTTGCCACTGCCATCTTCCCCTCTCAGAGGTCCAAGAGTCCACGGGTCCCACGCCTCCCTATGCCTGTGGGAGGGGAGCAGGCTCCTGAGTTTGGCCCCATCCCCTCCAGGGCTCCCTGTGCACACACAGCTTGGGGAGGGGTTAGTGCCCTGGCAGGGGAGTTTGCAGCCACATAGAGCCAGAGCCCAGCACCCTCCGTGAGCACAGGCTGAAGGAGCACTGCTGCAGTGGCTGTGCTCCATGGCAGGAGCCACACAGCAGCTCTATTGTCTTAAAAGAAAGAAGAATCAGCAAATCTCTTTGCTTTAAATTGTGTTCACCAGAGGCCAGAGCAGCACAGAGGTGCATCATTAAAAACTGATCCATCTGCTCTGGAAAATTCATCTGATCCCCTTTTGTGGGGGGAGGCACACGGAAAGGGTGTGACACAAAAGGAAGAAGGATGTGTTCCTTTCTATTGTTCCTGCTCAGCACCAGGGTTTCCACTCCATTATAGGAGACCTCCTCATCTGCACATAGGCAAATCTCAAAGAGAACAAAGGTTTAAATGGACTGGCTTTTATTTCCAAAGAGGAGAAAAAATCCTATTTGTTCTCGGGATCACAATTTCCTCCCCATGCTGCAAAGGACAGGAACAAATGAAAGATGAATGAATGAATGGGTGGGACCTGGGCTCCCAGCTGCAGGGGGAAAGCAGCCACAATGCAAGGGGCTGCCAGAGCAAGATAACTGGGTAGAGCTCATGTTTAGCATTACAGACACCAAGGGCTCCCAGGGACCCCGTTCAAATGGAGATGAAATAACAAGCATTTCTGGAAGGATTAACTTAAGGGGAAATCACACAAAGAGAAAGATAGGAAGGGTTTAAAGTTTAGACCAACCACACATTGCATAGAAAAGCCTGGGTTTGCAGAAATGCTGAACCTCTGACTGCTGACACTGCTCAGTTCCTACAGCTTTTGTCCTCCTTGAGAGATGGACCCACATGGTGCCAGCTTCCTCCCAAAGCCCTACAAGCTGCAGGAAACCAAAAAGGCATTTGGTATTTACCAAGATATTTACACCAAGTGCTGCTCGTTTAAGACTTATTGACTCCCCTGTCTGGATCAGGGAGATGTAGCCCTATAAAAGGTTCAAAACAAGAAAAAATTAAATGTTTTCCCCTTATTCTCAAATTATTTTAAGTCAAATTCAGCATCAGGGGATTCGAGGCAACATCTGGGATTAGGATTATCTTCCTGCATGGTGAGCGAGCTGGTTCAATTCAATGACAGTCAATTCCTGGGACCAATGTCTTCCAACATGCAGCATCCACTGCATCCTTTGCTCTGGGATGCCCCAAGATCCATCTTTGCCTTGGTTGCCCAGTGCTTGAGAACAACAGCACACATGAAAGTGATATTAAAGCCATTGATATTTGTGTGAGACAAGCAAGTGACACTGTTGTCTGAAGAGTCACCAGTTACCCATCTTGCTATAATGCATGGCTTAATTTCAAAGCAAGTTTAATTTGCAGATTAATTATTATAGTCTGACTGGATGAGCTTGTAATAAATCACCTGGGTGTGAAATTGCAGAGCAATTACCCGATTGTACACTGAGCATGTAAATGCTGGTAAGGAGGTGTCACCTAATGGAGACTTATGTCAGCCAGCAGAAGAAAGTCACAGTGCACAGCAGGTCAAGGGAGGCGGTGGCAAGATCACAGAGCAAAGTGTTCAGCACCATTCAAATCAGTCCTCAGGAATCACTTGCACAACCATTGCAGGATTTTCAGAGACCAAATCACAATGGAAGCTGATGGAATTCCTTATAGGCAGCACTGGGACAGCAGATTTGAGATGAGCCAGTGGTCAGGACAGCCCCAGCCTCACTAATCTAGAGATAACAGCATGAACAGATCTCATGGGATTAATCTTCCAGGTTAATCTGCTCAGGGGAAGCTGCAGCAGGTGACTGCTTTCTGGATGCCACAAGCCACAATTTCAGGAGCATCAGATTTCAATGCAATCAGCCCAGTCCTGCAAAGCTGCTCTCTTACAGCATCCTCTGGATGCAGCAGGTCCCATTGAGGAGCAGCATAGTGCCCCTGGGACCTTGGAGCAGACAAGCAAGAGACTCCTGGGTTGAGTCCTACCCCTTTTGAAAGGTTACGCTCAAGGCACCTCTCACCTCACCAGGGAAGGTCTGAACCAGCCCATTGCCACCACAGTGGCCGCCCCAAGTGACACCTTCCTGCTGGCAGTGCTTGCCCTCGGTGTGACACAGCCAGGCACAAACCCTTCCTTGCTGTTTTGGGCTGGCTGCAACCCCTCTGCTCAGCAGGGCCAGGTGTGGCTCTGGTTCTGTTTGGGACCCTGTTTTCAAGGAACCACGTTTTCATCTTCATTTTTAAAGAGGCAAAGCCCAGGACCACAGAGCACCCACAACTAGAAAAGGATTCAGGATAAAGATAACACACTTCACCCTGCTGAGCCAGAAGGAACCGGAAACAAGGCAAATTTATAAGTTATTTTTCACCACAGCAGGGCTCAAGACATTTGCAACCCTCAAGAGCACAGCGGGACATCTGGTGCCTTCTCCCTCTCCTCAGCACCAGCACTTTCACCCACTCTGCCTTGGTGGCTCCAGCAGTTGTTGCCAGCACAGCACCAGTGCTGCTGGGCCAGGTAGTCAAAGAGAGAGGAAAAGTCTCTCACCAGGGCAGGAGCTGATCCCAAACTGGGCGAGTGGCACCACAGTGGAAAGGCAGCACCACCCGGCAGAGTGGGAGGAAGTCAGGAGAGAGCAGAGCACCTCAGTCCATCAACACCAACAACACTCATAGCCTCCTAGGCAAGATTCAATTTGCCAGAGGAGATGGGATTTATTACCATGATCAAAGCACCGGGAACAAATGCAAACACTGTCGGATGGAAGCTGTGAACGCTACAGGATTAAACGCACTCATCCAGGGCTCGAGTTAAGAGAAGGAGCCAAACCAGGCTGCAATCTGCAACCAGGGCCAGGACCTTGATTAGAGCCAGCAGGAGATGTGGATTCTTTTTTAATTCACAGCCGCCTCCTTCACCTCAGTCTGCCCACAAGGTTGCTCAGCAACACAAGGGCTGATATTGCCAATTTACACAGAGCGAGCCCTTGGTCTCCCAAGAGAAGATGCTCTTAACTTACACTGTGCAAGTTGCATTGGCACTCGGCCATGGTGAGCTGGCAGGGACAACCAAGAGCTCCCAGCACCCATGGGGCTGTGACCCTGCCTGCACAGGATGCACTCAGCACAAAGCAGCACATTTACACGGCTGCCTGCAGCCCCCATTAACAATTCCCACCCCAGCAAACAGGATCCTGGCACCGGCTCCAGTTATCCAAACAAAGTTGCAATGGGTTTGGATCCATCCATACTGACACCGTCCCAGACATAAAGCACACTCTACAGGCAAGCAGAGGAAGCACAGACCCGGACCCATCTCTGCCAGCAGGTTCACATGCACAGAGATGCAGCAGGATCCTTCCCCGGGATTAAAGATCACCAGTGAAGTCCTGCAACCATTACACCCCACAACTGCAGGGCTTCCCTTTAACTCCCAAACACAGAATTCCAGCAAGAGGAGGCTACCTGATGCACAGGGCACTACTGGAATAGCTTTTGCTGCTCATGTGGCCCCTCCACCATCAGGACTTGTCCAAAGCCCCACAGCAGCACTTGGCAACATCCAGGGATCTCAACTCCTTAAACCAAAAGGTCCTTTCCCAGCAAACCAGTAGGAGCTACAGCCCTGTGTACTTCCCAACGCTAAAACACCCAAAAAAAAGAAACACAGAAAGTCCAAGTTAATATTTATGACTCCTGATTATCTGCATTATCAGGAAATTAGCAATGCTGTCGGGGGGACTGAGATGAACCCCTCCTCCAGCCCCCAGAGAGCCCCATGAACTGTGCCTGGAAGGACCAAAGGCAGCATGGGAAAAAAAAAATCATTCTTCACAGGAAAAAAAGTTTCATGAGAAATGAAAAGATGACAAAAGCTGCTTTGCTGTTGCAGAGCTCCTGGGGAAACGGGGCCAATTACAAAACCTGCCTGGGATTTAGCAGGCAGCTGCTGGGAAACATGGCAACTTGAATAGAGAAAGAGAAATTAGGTTGGAGAATTATTTATGATACAAGAGGAGCTTTCCATGCTCTACACCTGAAGCCAATGCAAGTGTCTGTAGCATTTAATCCTTATCAACATCTGGTTGCGCAGCTGGAGATATGGACCCATCACCCTGGGGATGGCAGTGAATGCTCAGGGCTCAAGCCCAGATCTGTCCTACTCAGGGCAGTTTCAGCCTCACCTTGCAACACAAGAGCCTTTGCCTCTCCCACCTGTGGCTCTGTCCAAGCTCCCTTGTTCTATAACACCCCCCCCGCAGTGGAGTGTTTGGGTTTCAGCTGTGTGAAAGTTTTAACACATAGGGTTGAGATGACCAGTCGTACATCTGATTCTGTCAAACAGCAAGGGTGCAGCCCTGCTACACTGGTACCCAGCACCTTTCAATGCTGAACACAGGACAGGGCCCCCTACACCTCAGAGCTGTCCCCACTCTCCCCTAGAAACCAGTTTATTTACTTGCTTGCCTGGAAGCTGGTTCTGATGCCAGAGAGCTCCCCACACAAAGCAAGCAGTAATCTTTGATGACCCTGTGAAGCAAGGGCATCTCTGGAAGGTCTGGGTCCTCATTAGTCTCCAGACAGTTTTCCATCCACAGCAGAAGGGAGAGGTTTCATTAAGAACAAGGCAGCCATTCCCCAAGCAAAGCAGTAGCTAACAAAGGAAATCACTCAAAGTCACCCCCCAACATACACAACTTAATTAAATGAGGATTTTTCCTTGAAGTCACCATCAGATTTCTGGAGCCATGGCAGAGCTCAGAGAGGCACTGAGGTGCAGCCCCAGGCCGTGTTAGCAGCCACATTTCCAATGCCAGGGAAAGATACTCCATTTTCTTGCACATAGAGCTCATCAAGGGCAATGCTTCCCTCAAGGTTTCCCACCCCCAAGTGGTGCCATAGCCCAGTGTTGCATCAACCCATTGCACCCCTAGACACAGGGCTCACACCTGGGCTCCCTGAACCCTCCCTTGGAGACCCATCAGCTCCTTGCAGCAGCAGATCTGCTTGACCCCCCCCCCCTTTCATCTTCAGTTCATAAAAGAGATGACAAAAAAGCCTTATTTTATCAGGTGCTCTAAGCCTGCTGCTCCGTTCCTCTCTGCCCCACCAGGCAGATTCACTGACAGGTTTTTCCATCTGCAGATATGTCATTCAAATAGAATTATGCCAGTAGCAGGGATCATGCAGTTCCTGTTCTGTAGCCATGCTTTGGGAATGGATGCCAACTCATTCAATATCAGATTCTGACTTTCCTCAGATCTGTCAGTACAGCCCCTTGTCTTCAGTGCAACTGAGGTGCTGGGTGCAGCCAAAAACAGGACCTAAGCACACAGCACTCCAGAGTTATTAGCAGTGCGTGAATAATCCAGATAACAATGCCCTTTTAATGCCAGCAGCAGTGATAAAAGCACCAGAACAGAGCTATCAGAGGTAATTTTTCTGCTCACGTATGAGCACAGACTGATTTCCACCCACCACCTCGGTGAGTGCAGCACTAGGGAAGACCATGTCTGCTGCTGGTTTGTCAGATGCGCTCTGGACACAGAGGCTGTGGAGGATAAGCCCACGGCAGGACCATGAGGGCACCAAGCCACATGGCTGGCTTGTCACAGCCAAAGAGGATGGCCCAGTGTCCAAGGGTGACCAGTAACCCCAGAACTGGGACCCTGCAGCATCAGAGCGCTGACAAGGGAGCCCACTGCCCACACCACAAGGTGGGAAACACCTCCTCCTCCCACCTGAGCACTCTAATAACCTTCTCCTTGTCAGCCACACACCATGCCTGGCGCAGTCAAGATGCATGACAAGCCTGGCCAATTCAGGCCATCCCATCAGAAAACAAGACTTCCCCTGGGGTGGAAGTCATTCGCACACTGCACAGTATTTCTGTCTTCAATTGGTCTGATTTTATCCTTCAGACACAGGCTCTGTTGTGCTTTTTTTTTTTTTGCAAGATTAAAGTGCTCTTTGCTATCTGGGAAAGTATTTACATTGTAATTAAGTCACCCAGTCTTTCCTTTGATAAGGACTAAGCAGATCAAGTTCTCAAATTCCCTCTCTCCAAGGCATTTCCTTCTACAAGCCTTCAATATCCTTTTAAAAACCCTGATACTAAAGCTGTATTGGCAATTTTAGCTCCTCTGGCCTTGCCTCTGCCCAAAGGGGCAAGAGATCACCTCCCTGCCCTTGCCCCCCACCCTGTTGGTCCTTCCCACCCAGCAGCAAGCAGCAGGCACACAGCCTTCCCCACCCCGCAGCCTCGTGGAGGCTCCTGTATTCCTCCCACTCAATAGCAGCACTGCACACAGGGAACATCAGCCGGCCGCAGGCATCCTGTAACAGCACTGTGTGCTGATAACAGACACAGTTCTGTGTCCAGGGCTACCTTTGGATGCGTAGGTATAATCAGAGGGCTTAACCTTGCCTGTTCCCACCCCAGATCCTGCTAGGCTGGCAGGATTATTGCTAACCCACGCTGCAGATGGTTTCCAACAGAAATCAGTCCCCCCTAATGCTGTCCCTGCATGTAGGGCAGGTCACAGGCAGGTATTTCAGAGTCAGCTCAGGAAGAAGCAGAAATTCAATTTTAGGAGTGCACCAAGGAAGTCACCTCTCTGGATGCATTAGGATGAAGTTACAACTGGCTTAAGCCAGCAGTGACTGAAAGCCTAATTCCAATCGTGACTTGGGGCCTCAGGAGCTCATTGCTCACATCAAGCCCACATAGTGACGCTGTATCTGCTTTCCTGCTGCGGGGCACAGCCCCAGGAATTGTGCTGCAGTCTGTAGGTGGTCACACCAAGGGATTGCTACAGCAAACCTAGAGAGAAGGTGATATTTCAGCCCCTCCATTTCTCAGTCATGAGAAGGCAGTAGAAGATGCCAGTGAACAAAACACATACTGGCTACGTAGGAATATTACTGCTTAATCCCCAAAGCCCTGCTCTCAAAGACAGTTTTGTTAAAACCCTGACACTTCCCAACCCTGGCCCTGAGAAGCGACAATAAAGGTTAAAGACCAGAAGCCTTCCTTAATAACTTCCTTTTTGGGCAGAAGTCTCTTTCCAGCACCATGCCCAAACTCCTAGCTGTAACACCCTGCAGGAACAGACACAGGCATCACAAGCATCCTACGGCAGCAAGGAATGTGCCAAACACTCCCAGGTGAGGCTGGAACACAGACTGGCCCCACACCTCCCACACAAGCCGCAACACCTGACATTGATCTGCTTTTCATCCAAACCCAAGCATTTCAAGTGCATAGTTAAGGTCTGCCAAACCCTTCTGAAATCGACTGCCAAACACTCCCTTTTTGTTTTCAAATGTGATGCTCTGGAAGCTCAGAGTTGTTTTCCAGTAGAATATAATCAAGCATAATAACAATTAGACAATTGCACACTGAACTACTGCTAACCCATGATAACAGCCTTCTTCAACAGTGATGATAGGAGCACAGCTCAGAGCTAAGCAATTCCATAACATCACATGTGTTGCAATGCACACAGGAATTCAAGCACTTGCCAGTTTTAGGGAGTTTGCAACTCCTTTTTCTGTCCCAAATCACATAGAGCATCTATACACAAAGCCTGCCACGTTCAGGACGTGCTGCACAGGTTTCAGCAGAGTTAAAGCAAAGGGGCCACATTAACCATCTTAGATGCTGCTTTCCAAGTTGTACCATTTGTTGGCAAACAGATAAAATCTAAGCCCCAAACAGCTGAGGCACAGCTGGTTTCTGCAGAGTTACTAAAGTATTTCCAAACCCCACGCCAGCACTGCAGGAGTTGTGAACACCAGGATTAAAGCAGGTAGCTGTACCTGGCAGCACTGCTTCGCCCCAGCACAGCGCACACAATCCCCACCTGGCTGAGCCTCGCACACTACACAGAACTAGAAAAACAATCTCAAGGCCATCATGTCTCCTATTTTCTCAAAAATCACTTTGGGTCTATTTACACCAAGTTCATCCAGGAGTTAACCACAAGAAACTCGAGATTAGAGGGACTGCACAAACACGACTTGGACACAACAGAAAAGGATTGAAAGGGCTCAAACCCATCCCCTCATACCACAGCTCTGCTCCCCACCGCGTGCTGGGAACAGTGACAGGAGGTGAGATGAGAGCTGTTAGCTCACATTTTCAAACCTAAGCATCTTATTATACTTTATAAATATTTTTCCATCTCCAAGAGAAAAGAGAGAAGTAGACAAACCCACACACTTACCTGCGCTGAGAGCTTGCCCTTGGGATCACGGGCAGCATCCCACCAGAGAGCGAGGAGCATCCAGGTCCTCCACCATCAGCTTCCTCCATGGCCACTCAAGGGCTGCACGTGCCACCCAGACGATAAGGGCTGGATGCTGCTCTGCTGCCTGGTGTCACCACCCATGCTCTTCCTCCTTGTTATCCTCCAGTCTCACAGTCCCACATCCATGCCTGTGTCAGCTCACAAGCGTCCCTAAGCAGACCATTCCCTTTCAAAGGAAGTTTTGCCACTGCCACATTTCAGCTTCAAGAGAAGCACACTGCAGCCATCCACCTTCTCCCAACCTCACCACACAGACTCTGCAGAGAGCCCAGGACAGCCCCCACCAGCTGCTTTTTAAGCTCCCTGCCCCCCACAGCTGCTCCACTGGGGATACATCAGTCTTGCGCAGAGCAAAGTGAAAAAGACCCCAAACTTAACAAGAATCCTCCCTCAAAAACCAGCATGAGCACCACAATCAGAGTTTCAAGGCAGCCACACAAAAAAATAATGTTAGACCCCCTTAACTTAAATCCAGAGAAATATCTAAAGAGAACCCCTCCCACACACTCTCCATTTATAAGAGGAGAAAAGAAAGTGCAACTGCCCAGGCCCACCCAGCCCCAGGTGGTGGCACTCCGTCCATCAGGGATGGGTGAGAGACTCCAGCTGGGGTGAAATGAGCCCCACCTGGGAGAAGGCTCTGCTGGTGCCCTGTGAGGAACAGGACCCCCCCAACCCTCTGTGACAGCTAAAATCCCAGTATTGAAAAGAAACCTGAACTGCGATTAGTCTTGACATTTCTGGGTCTTGTAATCACAGCGGGTGACAAAAGCAAATTCTGGATCAGAGCCTTTCCCAGAGCAATTTAAACCCAGCTATTTCAGGGAGAGACTGAGGCAAACAAAGGGGTGACAGCCCGTAAGCGGAAAGCCGCGGGCTCTGGCCTCCTGGGATTATGTTAACATCGGGCAGCCTGAGCAGCCTCCAAAATACATATTTTTTGGAAACCGTGTAGAAAAATTCCTGCCTCCACACAGCAGCTGCCCCTCAGCCATCCCCGAGCCCTCGCCCCCCGTGTGCCATGGAGAGGCACTGCTGGCCAAGAGTGCCTGAGCCCCTCGCGGGCTGAAGGCTCAGTTCAGGAGGGAATAACCAGGCAGGAAGTGAAAATTACACCGTTCAGCGGCAAATGGAGGGGAATGGTTTCTGCATTCATACTGGCCTCTCCAAAGGACCATTACTGGGAAACCGTGGTGGGAGTCAGGGACTCCGCCGGGGGGAAAGGCTGCGTTTCCCTCCTCGCGGCGCCGTGACTCCCGCGAGCCCTCCCGCAGCAACAGGAGTCGGACTGGAGGGAAACATGAACCGTCGCTGCGTTTCCCTGTCGGGTCCATTCACGCCTCCCCAGCAGCACATCCAGCCGTGTCTGCAGAGACGCGAGGCCGCGATGTAAGGGGGGCTTCTGTGCAAGCTCCGCACCGCACCGGCCGCTGCTGCAGCCCGAGCCAGGAGAAACCGTGGCGACCACCAAGGCGAGAAACCTCTTGCCCGGCACCACTGCCGCTGCTCGGAGGCTGCGGCGCAGCCGGAGCTTGCACAGCACCGGCCGTGGGGCTGCGGGGGCTCCGCGAGGAGAGCACGGCCGTGACCCGCGTGGTTCCAGACGGCTCCAACAGCCCCGCCACAGGGCACAGCCGAGCCCGTCAGCGATGCCGGTGGTGCCTCTGGGAAATGCATTTAAGAAAGGGCAAGACACCATGTGGTGGTGAGGAACAGATTCCGTGCACGGCGCGACTGGCTTCCCAGTGCAGCCCAGAATGCACCTCAGTGTATACCCAGGTGCTTCCCAGTGCGCCTCCCAGTACAGCACAGCGCCCAGCGCAGCGCTACCTCGCTCCTCCGCGCCGCCGGGGGGCACTGCAGCCCCCGCCCGGCTGTTGGCGCCGCTCCGGCCGCGCGCCGGAAGGAAGCGCTTCCCACGTGGCGCCTATGGAGCCCGGCGGCGCTGGCGGCCTGAGGTGACGACCCTTCGGCACCCCCGGGGCCTGGGCACCGGGCACCGTCTGGCCGTGGGAGGCCGTGGGGTACCCGGCCCCTGGGTGGTTGTCGGGGCGCTCCCCTCTCACCCTGTCTCCTCTCGCCCCCCAGCACGGCGGAGCAGGCAGCGGCCCGCGGGCGCGGGGCCCCTCGGCGCGGGCAGAAAGAGTTCCTCCCCGACGGGTCGGCCGAGCAGGCGGAGAGGCTGCGGCTGTGCCGGGAGGAGCAGTGGCGGCTGCTGGCCGAGGAGCGCCCAGAGCGGCTGTGAGTGCGGGGCTGGCGGCGGGGAATCCCCACGTCCCTGGGAGGGGTCGTGCCGGGGGGCAGAGCTCGGTGCTCTCGGGGGTTGCAGTGGTGCGATGGAGCCGCAGCGGCAGGTGGATGTGGGCACAGCGAGTACCACTGCCCGTCCCCCCGGGCCTTTGCTCCTCGGCTGGGGCCGATCAGCCCGGCCGTGCCCTCGGAGCTGGTCGCACTGGCACACCAGGGGCTGCAGGTGGGGTCTCAGGAGGTCCTTCGAGGGCCCCTTGTTTTCTCAGGTGTGTGGGTAACGCCGTGGCCTTTGCAAAGTGCAGCTGCTGTCTTTTTGGCCGTGGTCTGAGTTGCGCAGCCCCTTGTCGATGCACCTCGTGGGTGGGATACAGCAATGAGAGACTTGGCAGTGTCCGTGCGATGCATCACGGCTACGCATCTCCAGCAAGCTGCCGCAGGCATCTGTGGGGGTGGCTAAGGACACTCTTATCTATTGGTGGTGATAAAGTCTCCAGCTGGTACTGCTGGATCCAGAGGATGATGTCTTTCTAAGGCTTTAACCTGTAAAAATGGTACTGGGAAGTCTGCTGCAGGTTAATACCTTCCCGAGCTTATGTTGCTATAAAAGGAGTTGATGGTAGGACATGCAGCGATAACAAACTAGTCTTTAATCTCCTCAGGAGGAATCTGGTGAAGGCTGAGTGGAAGCCAGGACAGGGCATCGTGGAGCTGCAATCCCCTGCGGTGAGTCTGTGCAGAGCATGCTCAGTGCCGTTGTCTCCTGCTGGCCCTGGCAGATTCTTTAATTTACTGCTTGAAATGGGAAGGAGCCTGGTTGTCAGCAGGGAGCAGCTGGACCTCATCACGGATTTGTTCTTGTATTCCAGGGGAAGTTCTGGCAAACCATGGGGTTCACGGAGCGTGGCAAACAGTGCCTGCTGCCTGAGGAAGCCCTGTACCTGGTAGAGTCTGTAAGTAGGTACCTATGTGTCGATGGGGGCATTGGGTATATGGACTTGAATTTCCACAGCCTAGGAAAACTCACTGTTCTGGGATTTTCTGGAAACAAGATCAAACCGTTATCTTCAGTTAATTCCTTCAAGGAACAGCAATAAAAGGTTTGATACAGAGATATTCTCTTCCTCAGAACTGGTGCACAGTTAGTGAGGACACTGAGGCCAGTCAGTGCCTTCTCTGTCATAAGCTGACTCCTCCCTTCTCCAGAGTATCTTTCGTACTTTGCAATGGCAGCATTTGTAAGTTCGTTAGTGCAGTTTTTCTGTGCTTCTCTAAGCAGCTGGTAGGAGTTAGTGAAACTCTCCCGTTTGGTAGAGTTCATCAAAGTTAAAGAAAGTTCTCTCTCAAAGCAGTGATTATTTTAGCAATTGAGTGTGGTGTTCCCAGCTGTGTCCTCCAGACGGATGCAGCGCTAGAGCAGAAGCTGATGGCTCTGCATGAGAACTCTCTATCTGTCTGCAAAATCCAGGGCACGGGGGAACTGGGCATGGGAGTAGAACCAAGTAATCTAAGTGGCACATGGGGAGATGTGGATGTTGTGTGAAGGGGGGTACTGAGACACGTGCTGAGAGACTGGTGTGAGCTTGCATCAGTTTGTTCCCTGTGACTCTCTTGACACCAAGCTTTTGCCTTGCAGGGCACTGTTCAGCTCTTTTACAGAGATCTGCCCCTGTCAGTCCAGGAAGCCTATGAGATCCTGCTGGCCCAGAAGGCAGTGAGCCTGCCACATTACCAGGTGTGTTGGGACTTCCAGCTATTGCAGGGAAGGATGAAGGCAGGGACCCCAGCTCTGCCACACAACCTCCTCCAGTGGCTGGGAACAGAGTAGGGCATTTAGGTTGGGAAAGGGAGTCATTCTCATTTTTTCCCCGCTCACCTTCTTCCAGGTGTTCAATTCCTGTTTCCCCACCTTTGCTTTGGGTCTTAACCCTGGTGTTTTCTCCTCTGCCAGTGCCACACTGTGTTTACCTGGTTGTAGCAGAACTGAAGTTTTTTGGGTTTAGGGTAGTCCTTTAACCCTCTTGCTTTCCTTTGCTCTAAGGTGTTCAGCCACTTGAAGCAACTGGGTTATGTTGTACTGAGATTCGACCCCAGGTAACCGGCTTTTTCTTCCAATGCTGCTTCCTTCTTTTGGAAGACCCTGAGCAGCTCTGTGTCCACTTCACGGCCTCAGTGGAATGGCAGAGAAGAGGACTTTGACCCTGCATTCCATCTCTTGGGAGATTAAAGGCTAAAAGTGCCACTCTACCCTTCCTTGCTCCTCCTTCTTGAGGTGGTGATTGGGAACACGAAATGGGGCATGCACTGAGGACCATCCTGGTCCTGCTTGTGGATTTTCTGTGCCTGAAGGAAAAGGCTTGTCTTGCTCTATTCTGGGGGTGAGCAGAAAGGTAGTTTCACTGCCTCTGTGTTGGTGTCTCCTTACAGCAAAGTCCTGTCTCCCTATGAGAGGCAACTGAACCTGGAAAGTCACTGCCAGAGCTCTGGGAAACACCATCGCAAAAGGAGGAGGAGTTCCAGCCCCAGGTGAGGGTCTGGCCCAGATCCACTCTCAGGCTCTGCAGCTTGGGCACAGCATTCTTGGCCCCTTGTGCTGTGAGCGACCCTTCTGGCACAGTTGCTCTTGGCTGTCCCTAAGCAGTCCAGGGCTCTTCCTGAACTCTTTGCAGTGTGCTCTTTTGTCACATCTGTACTTCATGCAGGGCTTACAGGGGGAAACTGCCCCTGAGCCTCCCAGCTGCAGCAGTGAGATGCCAAAATAGAAGGATAGAGGGAAGTAACACATGGTGGATATCTCATCCTGCTGTTTTCCAGAGGGAGCACAGACACTATCCTGCACACCTTGCACTTATCTACCCCTTCAGTGCAGCTCGCCTGCTAGGGCGGTGCAGGTTCTTGTACATGGCCTCTAGACATTGCCAAAATGCAAACAGAAGCTGACATAATTAGTAATTTTGCTTATAGTTATGACAGCTTCCAGTAGGTGGCATCACCCTTTAAGAAACAGGGAGGGGGAGACTACTCTGCACATCCTTTCCTGTTAACCTTTGCTGTCCCTCCTTCAGGCCTGGCAGATCCCATTCTTCCTGTTAGCAGGGAGGAGGCAGGATTCAAGGAAATAATGTTCCACCACACTCTTGCCTTGTCTTTTATCCTGTTGCTTCTGTCTTTAGGTTGCATGAGAAGAAACATAAGGTATCTGAGGACCTTCCAGAAGCTGAAGGGACCTCTGAAAAAGCTGGAGATGACTGTGGAGACTCCAGCTGCCTTCCCATGGATGAAAAGCCCTTGTCAGAGCAGCCAAATGAACTAGATGCTGCCAGGTATGAGGGGCAGTCAAACTCAGGTCCTCTTGATACTGGACAAAAGGAGTCCCTGAGCCCCTCCAGGAGGCAGGCTGGAGACCACAAGGAGAACAACACTGGCCTCCGTGTGCCACGCTGGGATTTCACCACCATCATCTTGCCAAACATGGCCCCAGACCAGCCGTGCACACACCTGCCCTCTCCTGATAATGGGCTCCTGCCAGAGAACGTGCCAGGGAGAGAGGTTGATGCAGCTTGCTGGTGCGCACGTGTCAATCAGAAACAGGAGAAGCTGTCACGGAAGGAAAGAGAGCAGCGAGAGAGGGAGAGCAGGTACAAGAGCAGCGTCAATGCTGACCGGGAGGTGAGGCGCTGCTCCAACTGGCAGGAGTACAAAGCCCTTTTGGAGCAGAGGAGGCAGCAGAGGGTTTGGAGACGACCACCGCATCTCTGGGACCAAGCTGTCACACCGCTTTTGCAACCAGATGGAGCTGCCTCAACAGGTAGTGGCTCTGGGAACTTGGGAGGGACCCCCTTCTTCCCCCCAAGTCTGTGAGACTTTGCCTGGTGTGCAGCAGCAGAAGGGATGACGTGGAGAAGCTGAACGTCTCTTTAGGGGACAGAACCTTGAGAATCTCATTAGAAGGCCTGGGCAAAACAGGCTCAGGGGAGCCCAGCCATGGACATGGGGAGAGAGGAGAAAGCTTGTCCTCTGCCTTTCCATCTCTTTCTATAGCCAAGTGCCAGCATGAACCTTGGGAGGTCTCCTAATCCGTTCCCCATGTCCCCATGCATTGCAGTCCTTCCTGCTAGGCTGCTGGCCATGTGAAATTGGGCTGGCGAGATGCAAAGCATTCGCAGGGTGTTCTGGGCTGCGTGCTGGGAGGGGATGGGGAAGTTGGGGTCTTTGAAGTAGCCAGCGGTAACTGTGGTGCTGCCAGCCATTGTCGGAGGAGGAAGGCTCGTGGGTGGTGGTGGAGTGCATGGAGTGCTCTGGGAGAGAAATAGCTGGTCTAATCCTTTCCTGTTCCTTCTCCAGCTGTGCTCCTCCAGCAGATCAGTGTGCTGCAGCCTTCCCACATCCTGGATGGAGCCTCCCGGTTAGTACCCAACCAGCCCGGAGCTGTTAGGGAGTAGGGGTGCCTTGTGACTGTCCCTGCTTGTGAGGTCTGCGAGGTGCGAGGCAGCAGCAGCCTGGGAGCTGTCTGGCATCTGGAATGCCAAGAGAATCCAGACTGCTTCAGGACCCTGTTGCATCTGTAGCGAGGGGCTGATGTTTCTGTGAAGTACCAGGTGCTGCAGCAACAGAGCTGGGGTTTTCAGCCCAGTTAAAACATGGAGATTGCTCTCTCTTCTGCAGTTCCCCCTCTGCACTCCAGCCAGGTAGTCTCCTTCAGAGGTTTTGCTGGGTTTCCCCTGTGCCTCGTCCCTGAAGTGAGCTGCCAGCCCTGCTGCAGTGATGATAGGACTGTGGCTTTGGGACTTTGGGTTCCACTCCTGCCTCAAAGGGTTCATGTGGTGTTGGTGTGCAGTCCCTGCAGGGCAGAGAGCAGTGCTTTGCTCATGTTTCTGCTAGAGGTGCTTCTTGCAAGAGGGCCTGCAAAGACGGGAGAGTGGCAGATGTGGGGTGGGAGCTTGCTCTGGTCTGACTAGGAAAGATCCAGAAAGTATTTGGAACAGTTGCAGGGTCAGTGCTTTGGGGAGTGAAGCCTTTCAAAGGGCACAAATAAGCCAGGCTTCAAGAGCTTTTGCTCCCTCTTTCTTCTGCCATTTCTGTACCCTATGTTTCTAAACCCTACGATGTTTCTATCCCATATGAATGTAGATGTGTTCTCTCCTCTAGGCTGCAGGAGGACCCAGAGGGCTTGAAGATAGACTTCAATGTGTATCAAGCAGATGCTGTTTCCAGGTTTAAGAAGACAAACCCTGGGAAGCCCTACGTCAGGATGTGTGTTCGGAGGTATCCATGGGTCTTAGCTGTGTTCTGGCAGTTGCTGTTGTGGAAATGTAGTCCTAATGATCTGTAAATGACCCAGGGTCTTGTGAGCTTTACAGGTCATCAGGGTGCCTCCCTCCAGGGTGGTCCTGCCAAGAGTTTTTTCCTTTCAGTTCCTCCTTTGCTGGAGGCTCTGGTTGACATTTTCCCAGCCCTTGCACCCAGCCCACACTGTTTGGTCATGTGGTTGCTGCTCATGTCTGAGTGTTACTGGAGCTGCAAGTAAAAGCCATGGCTGTATTTGTGCAGTCTTTGGGAAACTCCTGTAGAGCTCAGTTTTGCAGGGAACCCTGGGGTCCCTGAAGGCCCAGCCAGTGCAGATCCCTGTGGATTTCTGCAGAGATTGAACCTCCCCAGGGCTTGCTGCAGGCTCAGGGTTCTGAGTTTCCTATTTTGATCTTTGTCAAATGTAGCTTTAAGATCAGTAGGAACAGAGGAGAAAGGAGTCCCCTTTCTTCCCAGCCCCAGAATCAGATACTTAACCCCCATAGGTGTTCATTCTCTGCCTTTTCTGGTTTTGATGCATACTAAAGCTGTCCCTGCTCCGCGCTCTGCGGCCGCAGGAGCCAGAGCGAGGGAGGCAGTGATGTGGCTTTAGAAAGGTCTGTTGGGAGCAAGGAGGATGATCTTTGCCTTATAAATATTTTCATTTACAAGCTAACGGGCTCTGCAGAATTAAAAGGAGGGGAAAGCAGGTCAGATGTTGATCTCAGCAACCTGAAGATCTTCCTAGCACTCAGGTATTAAGATTGCACGGCATTGGCAATTTGCCAGCAGCCCTGCGAGCTGCATTCAACAGGCCCAGCGTGGGGCAGTGCGTAGTTGTCCTTGTTTTTGGCAGAGGATTTGTCAGCTCCTGGCTTGCAGTGCAGTCTCTTGGGACTGGGAGCCTCCTGTCCTGACTGAAACAGGTGGGGCGGTCACTGCCAGCTCCTGAGACCACAGTGGGCTGTTTTGACCCTTGGCCAGGACAGCTTTGCATCTGTATTCTTGCTTTGAGAACAACGGGATATTTTTCTCTCTGCAGCTTTGATGAGGACATTCCATCCCTTCGGGCTTTGAAGCAGGTTACCTGTCAGAGTGGAGACGTCCCGCTGGTCTTTGCGCTGGTGGATTACGGAGAAATTGCCTTTTACTCACTAAAGGAGTTCAAGCTGCCAGTTGATGTAAATGACTGAACTTGTTGTCACTTGTGGAAAGAGAATGAGGTGAAGAGCTTTACTCGGGATTTGTTCTTTTGTTTAATCAAATATTACAGAAAATCGACCCTTTGATCACTTTAACCTTGGCTAGTTCACCATTTTATTTGCTGTTACAGACTTAACCACATGGCTCAGGTTTGATGGAATTCACAGCAAACAAGTGTGCATGGCTTAGCTGGGCATTTCAGGACTGGAACACGCACTGCTTTTTTCTCAAAGCCACTGGTTCTCCAGCTTTCTCATCTCGTGGACGACCAGTTGGCGTTTTCCCTGTCATCTCTGACTGACCAGTGGACCATTAGAAACCCCCTTGCTGATGATCCTCTTGTCACACCTTAAGAACCACTGTGCTACACCAGCTCAACGGCTGGAGAGTCGCTGAGGTCAATCGGGGACAGAATAAGCTGATCAGATCAGTGGGGGTGTCCTGAGCCAACAACCATCAGATCAGATTCTGATCTGAAAAAGGCACAGCCATAAAACAGCCACCTGGATTGAAGATTCCAGGCACTTGAGAGGAGGAAACTGTGCCTTGAGTGCTCTTTCGTCAGCTGGAGATCAGAAAAAGCCCCAGAGCACTGCAGACAACACCCCAGCCTCACGCTGTAGTGGTATTAAAGTGTGGCCACTGATATCTGTGCTCTGTATGTGATCCTGTACCAGGGCCCCCTCTGCTCCAGGCCGTATTGTGGGAGCTTTCCACCAGCATCTCCAGGTACCAGATTTGCTTTGGCCTCTGCACAAGTGTCAGTGCTGAGTGCCAGGAAGTCTGCTCTATGGTTGGAAGTGTCTGAGCATGGCTGAGCTCAATATCGAGGTTCTTCAGAACCATAATAACACTCATTTAGATGCATTTTACTGGATAATTGTTGAGTTTGTTTTGGAGATGGGCAGAAGGCTAAGCATTAAACCCTTTTCCAAGGTGAGCTCCTCAGCGTGGTTCTTGATTCCTGCAGAAATAGTCATAAGTTGTGCAGAGGGAGATGCATGGGGGGGGGGGGGCTGCTGGGACTGCAGTAGCACCATCTGGTGAGTGCCTGCTTATGGCCAGCCAACTCTGGCTATGTAACTCACTTCTACCCCAGCCCGTGTTTGGCCCTGGGAGAACACTGACTCAGAGCCACCTGCAGTTCCTGTCAGCACACGACACAGTCTCCTTCCTGCACACTCGGAGGTGACATAGCCTAAGGTGGCAGGGGTCTGGTTCCAGTTCCGTGCACGCACCCCTCTTCACGGAAGCTGGAAGACAGCAGGGCTCTGTGCAGGTGGGGTCTGACTGCGCCTCCTACACGTCCTCCTTGTCCTTTCCCTCCTTCCAGCAGCGCTTTTGCTCTCAAAGTGTTCTTCAGCTGCCAGGTTGTGGCAGCTCTGGTCTGTGCCCTCAGTGCTCTCTCAGACTGTTGCAGATGAAAGGCAGTGGGAAGAGAGTTTCTAAGAACAGGCCCAGCCGGGAGAGCTCTGGCCTGACCCACAGGGCTCACAGTGGTCATGGAATTAGGTCAAACTCCTCTTGATTTCAATCAGTCTCCTCTGCTGCGGTGGAATTGTATCGATGACCCCGCAGGAGCCACCCAGTGAGTTTCGCTGGGGCAGCGACTCCCTGATTCAGCACAAAGTAATTACAATATAATAACCATTGCAGGGAGGATTGGGAAACGGTGGCTGCCTTGCTCAGCACCGCGACGTCTGACAGCACTTCACCAGGACTGGGTTGTGATGCAGAAAGATACCGCTGCTTTGTTGGGCTTGCGCTGTGGATGGGCTGGGTGTGGCAAGAAAGTGACAAACCTGAATATTTTAATTGAAAAATGTCACTTTTACAAGCTTGGCTGAAACATTGACCACACTGTCTCCTTGTCGGAGGTAACTCCAGCTTTTGCATGGATGCAGAGGGGATGGCAGACCTTGGATTGTCGTTGTGTTCTAGAATCACAGAATGGTTTGGGTTGGAAGGAACCTTCAAGGTCACCTGTTCCACCCCCCTGCCATGGGCAGGGACACCTACCACTGGATCAGGGAGCTCAAAGCCCCATCCAACCTGAACTTAAGCACCTCCAGGGATAGGGCAGCCACCACATCTCTGGGCAACTCGTGCCAGGGTCTTCCGCACCCTCGGATCGCTGTGATTCTTTCCAAGCGAGGCTTCAGCGCGCGGTTAGTTCTTCCCGGCTCTCTCGCAGCCGGGGGCGCTGGTGCTGCCGGCGGCGGCGCCGGACACCAGCCCGGAGTGGGAGGGGCTCTGCCCGTCGGGGGCGTGGCCAGCGGCGGTGCGCGCTCTCTGATTGGCGGGAGGTGCGCACAGGGAGGCGTGGCTTCGGACGATGTTGATTTGCATGCGAGGCCCCGCCCTACCCGGAGGTGCCGGAGGAGGCGGTGTCGCGGCCGTCGCGCAGCCCGGGGACGGGAGCGGAGTGGAGTGGCCCGGCCCCAGGCCCCGCGGGTGAGCGTGGTACGGGGGGTGCGGAACGGAGCCACCGGGCGGGGGTGGATCTAGGGGCGCGGGGGTGTCCGGCCGGCGCGGCACCCACAGGGCTCCCTGGGGCACCAACCCTTCCTCAGCTCCAGCCCCTGCCCGCCCCTCCCGGGGTCTGTGGCTCCGGGGGAGGCTCGGGCCCCCGCCCCGCACACCGGGCTCCCTCCTCCCCCCAGCTCCTGGGCTGGGTTCGCTCGGGTTTTTGTTTGTTTTGGTGTTTTCCGGATCCTACGCTGGTGCCTCGGGCGCATGGGTCCCCGCGCATCCCGGGTTTTGGGGAGCGGGGTGGGTGCTGCTGGAACCGTGGCCACGGGGTCCCCTCGTTCCCCGGAGTCCCTGTCCGCCGCTCCCCATGTGCTGGGGTCTCCGTCGGTCAGGGAGTCCCAGCCCGCGGGTCTGTATCTGCCGCCCTGGCTCAGGGCAGGCAAATGGCTGGGAACTGCGGCGTCTCCTTTGGGATGCTCTGAGCATCCCCTGTTTTTCGCCTTCAAATCCCTGCGTTATCCGATATCTCGTGTTAGTAGTTTCTTTGCTCCCCAAAGCTGTAGGAGCTCGGTGGGCGAGGGCACAGGTCACTCCCGGCAGTGACACGAGGGGTTCTCCTCTGGCCCAGCTGCCCCGCAGTCCTGACCTGGGAACAAGGTGGCTGCGGGCGTTTCCTGTCCTGGGGGAGAGGCTGGACCTTGGCTTTCGGGAAGGTTTTGTGCGTTTATGGTGGTGTTAATGGTGCCGAGCAGTTGGAGTGGACCTGTGGGTGGGTGTTGCTGAGGGCAGCGGCACAGAGCTTTACACGCGTGTGAGGATGGTGAGCGTGGCAGGACAGCCTCGCCGAGACAATGAAGGTTGTCGGTTGTAGCGTGTCACTCGATGGGGAATGCTGCTCTTTGTAGTCAACTTCAGCACTTCAGTCAACTGGAATATCTCGCTTTGCCGAGTGCCGGGTGAAGCTCTGTGCCCAGAGCAGCTCCCTGGGGATTTCAGCTTGGGTTCGGGCACTGATGCTCCTGGCAAGCAGGATGCAAAGCGGGAGAGCATCCCCAGGCTTCTCCGTGCATCCTCACACGTTCCTTGGAGAGGCAGCCTGACCCGCAAACGGGACAAGGATGATTGCCACAGTGAGCAGCCCCTAATCCTGCTTAGGGCTGCTGGTGGCTACCTGAGGGCCTCTGGTTCATTTATGGTGTTGAAAAGGGAGAAGAGTTCTCAAACGTCTTCACAGGATGGTGCTGGGAAGAGCCTCTTTTATTTGGTTTTGAACAGTTTGTATCTACTGTAACTACTGCCCAGAGAACGTTACTGGAGGAGTTAAACCAGTTGAGATTATTTGTATTATCCAGTGGCTTTTTGGTACAGTAATGTGATTATTTCCTGGAATTGCTTATTGAAGAGGTGTGGTTTTCTTGGCTGATACAGAGGCTTGAGGGATGTCAATGAGTAAGGGGTTTTAAACACGTATATATTGTAATGCAGTTAGTATGTGGCAATCAAAGCATGTGATACTGCTTGTAGCCTGATTTTCCTTTAAAAGGATTCATAAAGAAGGGACTAGTGGGAGCTGAAAGTTTGATTTCTGTGGAGAAAGTCTATGGAATGTCCAGTTCTCATCTGGAAGTTCCTTGTAGCTAGATCTTTGTGTTGCTTTAAGAAGAAAATGCATTTGTGGTTTAGTCTGTTGAGCCACGATGTGTGGTGTAAAACGCTGCCCCAAAGTCACAAGCCCCTCTTCCACTGGAATCCTGCTTAGGAGAAGCAGAGAGTTTTGCATCATGTGCAATGATGTTGTTCCCTGCAAAGACTTTGTTCTGCTGAAGTGTTTTGAAACTTCATGTTGTCATGCTCCCATGACAAGGAGAACACAATAAGAGCCCTAATGACACACAAGGTTTGCACAATTAGTAAATTCATTGCAGGTGGGCAGTCCCTGGTGACTCCGAGTGCAAAGCTGTGGAAGTGCACCAGCTTGCCTGGTTTGTATGGTTTGATCTCAATTATTTTCCAGGAGTTCCTGGGGAATCTGTCTGTGATCTCTTGTTTAATGTTCTCAGTGTTTTGGGGGAGTGGCCACCTACATGTGGTGTCAGCACCGTCTGTTTTATTGTTCCTTCAGCTGTCCCTCCAGGTTCACACAACTAAATCTTTTTTCCAGGAGGGTCTTGAACCTCCCCGCTGGTGCCTGACAACTGCATGCGAGGTGCATCGGAATGCTTCCCTGTTTGTAGAACTGGGTGTGGGGGCTTGTGTTGGGCAGCAGTTGTGCTGTGTTAGGGAGGTTGCATGGTCTCATTAGCCTGTGAGATGAATGATGTTGGAGCATCTTCCGGATGCTGCATTATCCTGGAGGAGGATGGTATCTTATACTCCCAAGCTTTCCATTCTCTTGCTGTAGCTGTTCTGCCTGGTTTGTGCTTCCTCCTCATCTCCCTTGGTACCGCGCTACAGCTGAGGTTCGAGAGATGAACTTCATGGTGAGAGCCCAGGAGGAGCTGGGGCTGCTTCATCGATTGCATGAGAGTGTTCTTGAACTTGTAATTTCAGTGAGTGGTGTCTGATGGCTCCTGTAATTGATGAACTGGATAAGGCTGGTATTTAAATGATGCTTTGAACATTTCTGTTGTCGTGCAATCATTGGTGCTAAGGAATTGCTTTTTCCTGCGCAGTGAGCAGGGCAAACTCTGGGTGCGGGAGAAAACCTGGTTCAGACAAGGCCACGGCGGCAACTGTTTGCTGTAGGAACACCAACTGCTTGTAGTTCAAACAAAGCTCGTTGATAAGGCCTCTTTTATTTTAGCAGGGTTGATAATCCTTTATCAGATGCATATGTAGACGTTCTCACTTTAAGGACCCCTCAGCAGGAAGGGGTGAGGAGGAAGGAATGAAAAAGAAACCTAAAGCAAGGCAAGATGTAAAAGTTCTTGAGATACTTGATGGTGTTTTGAGAAGAAAACTGTTGGACCTTATCCCATTGCAGACCTGTTGTGTAGAGCAAACATTGCCCAGGAAGCACATGGATGGTACTTTCCAACTCGCCTACGTGAGCCAAATAAACTCATTGTGGATGTGTTCTGTTGTGGGGTTAATTTGGGACCACATCCACACTTAATATTGTCTACGTAGTAAAAACTTCTGACCTGAGCTTCCGCATCTTGTAAGACTGGATTAACTTGTGTGATGGGGACTTACAACATGGGTTTTCTACTTCTGGCTGGAAATTCTGCTGTCGTGGGAAGGGCGTAAGCAAGAATTGCAACCGATTTCTACAAAGGGCAATTCCCCCCAGCCCATGCCTGGTTGATGGGGAAGATCCAGGATGTCTTAGGGCTGTGCATGGGCATCAAGACGCATTGCTGCGTGCATGAGCAATGCAGACACGGCAAAACGTGGAGCTCTGGTGGGGTTGCTCCTAGGCAGAAGCATTTGGCCTTCTGTTGTGTTTTGTGACACAGCATGTGGACTTGCCATAAATCTCACCACCTAAAACGAACGGAGCTGAGAAGGAAGCCAGAATGCAATCTGGTTTCCATGTTAACTGCTGCTTGATCTGTGATTGGAAACAGGCTCATCCTGCGACTCGTGCTGTCATTGCCTTTCTGCGCACTGGTTGTGTGGTTGGATCTAATCAAATGAGGTGAAAAAGGTACCTCATCATATTTAGCTGAGTATTCAGCTAACAAAGTGGCAGGAGCTCGATATACAGGGCATTCTGAGCTTTGCTGCCAGGTGCCCATTTGCTGAAGATGAGCAAAGCTGGGATTGACTCACCTTGGGCTGTTGTTGCCTATAAACCGCTGACCTCAGTGCGTCTGAACAAGGAGGATGTTGTACATAGTTTCTGGTAAAAGGCTCATTTTTGAAAGCCTAAACAATTGTTTCCCTAGAAAATAAGGACACGAGATACATGCAGACCTGGCATAGCTTCAGAGGCTACTGGAGAATTCCTCGCTGGCTACTGGTGGCCACAACTGTTTCCATATGGCTGCAGCTGCTGAGTGGCTGATAACTGCACAGCACATGGGATTGCAGTTTTGTGTACGACACCGAAAGTGTATGGCAGAAAAACTGGTCTGCTAATGTGTAAACGTGATCTGGAAGATAAGATCACACAGATTTTGGACTCTGTTTTTCTAGAATTGGAAAAGGCACTTCTTGTACAAAAAGAGGGGAGCCACTGTTTCCCTGGGGGTTTGCCCAGTTTAACAGGTCGGGATGCTGACTGGCAGTGGAGAGGGTGCGTCTCTGGCACTTTCCCTCCCTTGCCTGGCTGAGGGCGAGCTGTGTTGTACCTGGGTGTGAGCCGCTCTCCTCACACAGTGCAGCTGCTTGGCACCGCCCCGGAGCATTCAGCCCTGGGTCCTTGCAGCCCTCTTTCACAGGAATGTTTGGGGAAGGGGCGCTTGTGATCTGACACAGTTTTTGACATTTCTGTTGAGGTACCTAAACCATTGTAGAAACATCTACTTTCCAAGTAAACTACGCCTCTATCCTCCTCTCTTGTTTGGGGTCCCTACTGTGGGTGTTCCTGTGCAGTTCCTCACCCCTGCCTGAGCGAGTGCCGTGGTTCCGCGCGGGTGCCGTGGTTCCACACAGGTGCCGTAACTGCTGGCTCGGAGCTGCTTTTCTCCGTGACGAATGGAGATGCTGGGGTTCTCGATGGGGGCTGAGGGAGTTGGGCTCTTGGTGCTGATGTGATCTGGTCCTCTGAAGCAGGAGTGTGTAGCAGTCCCCTTGGGGAGCTGCAGACGGCACTGTGCAGATAGCTGGAGTGTGAGCAGGAAGGGTAACAGGAGGAACACAACCAAGAGGCACAAGTTCTAGCTCAGAGAATCTAAAGGGACTTCTCAAAATACAGCTATGGAGCATCCTGTTTATATAATACCATTTCCTTTGTTTTGCCCTTCATAGCTAGTAAGACCTTGCTAGAAACCATCTGAAAAACAACTCAGGCTCCTCAAGAATGGCTGTCTGCTTGAGTTCATTAACCAGAACCATCGTTACTGGCAGGAGCACACAGATAGCCACTTTGTTTGCCAGTTCTGCTGCTGCCAGGCTGTGGACGCTCTCTTTCCCAGCCACCCTCTAGTCCCACAGTCTGAACAGGGCCCCAGGGCCCTCTGGTCACTTGGCATTGCCTGTGGCGTTCTTGGCACTTCATGTTCCTCCATGACGCTCGCCTTCTCCTGCTGTCCACCGTGCTGTACATGTGTGTGTGTGCCTGTGCCTCTTCTGGTGAGGGGTTGCTGTAGGATATCTGTACTACTGCCCCTCAGATGGTCTGGCCCCACCCTGCATGTGTGTTGTGTACAGGGTGGCTGGTAAACCACCGATTTCCTGTCAAACAACTGGAATTAAAATACCGTCTGGAATGGTCGGTAGCTCCTTTGTGAGCAGCTGAGCTGTCTGCGCGCTGGGAACTGCAGCTTGTGGGGCACAGTCAGGGCGGGCAGGAGCCCTTGTGCCAAGGTCAGTCATCAGGGTGCGATTCAAACCTTTGCTCTTGGGTTGGCAGGGTTTTACTGCCACTGAGCATCTCTGCAGAGGGGAGACGTGACAAGGGACCTCTTGAGCTGCACAGAGCGTGGGGCTGTCGCCTGGTACCCCAGTGTGATTGCTGGGTTGTAAGTCAGCTCTGGTTTGTCCTGCTCGGAGCCTCCTGGTGCTGTGAGGGAGCAGGGGTGAGAGAGTGAAGGGCTTGTGCGTCTGGCTGCACGCTGAGCTGCAGGTGCAAGATTTCCATCCCCTACCCCCGCCCTGAGCGGGGAGTCGGGCTTGATGTTTTACAAAGCTAGTTAATAATTAACGCTGCTGCCCTGCAGGCAGCACAGCCCTTCCTGCTGTGCCCACGGAGCCCACTGAAAATGGGATTCTGTCTCTTTTTAGCTCAATAGCTGGAGGGTTACCTGGGGTGCAAATTGGTACCAGTCAGTGACGCCTGGGAGCCCCCACTGGGGTTGGATTTGTCTGAATGTTTATGCAAACACTGCCGTTTTGCCTCTTCCTTGGCTAAGGCCAACCGATCGCAAAATGGCCAAGTGTGAAAACTCCCCTAAAATCCTCCTGACTGCTCTGTCCTGGTTCGCTTTAGCAATGTGAAGATGGTGTTGTGCAAGTCCTGCACCGGCAGTGCTGCGCTGGGATCGGGTTTTAGTCACTCGATAGCGATGTTGTCTCGTTTTGCCCTGGCTGATCCGTGTTACCTGCTAAACCCAAACAAATAACCTACTTCTGCCACCACTCTCCTTGAGCTGCTTTTGTTTACATGGCTTTGTGTTTTTCTCCTTAGGATTTTTGGTGATAAGATACTACGGCAAGGAAGATGAGAAGGTTCTTAAGACCTGGGCACGATCCAGCAAGAGAGAGGCTGAAACGCGACCTTTTCCAGTTCAACAAGGTACAGATCTGTCCTGAGCTGTGGCACAGTGCGAAGGGAAGGGAAAGCTGCCTGCGTGTGGGTGGGAAAGTTAAATTTAGGTGAGGTGGCTTGCTGTCTTTTCCAGTTCTGTCCTTTTCTCCCTGATGTGCCTGGCCAGTTCTCTTAACGCCACAGACAGGCGGTCAATTCTGGCTTTCGTTTTTAAGAAAAAGGACATTGTTACACTTGCTGAACGAAGGGATCCTCACTGTGGCTGTGAGATACTCCAAGTGCTCTGTAGTTTGTCCTGTGACTGCTGGTGTTACAGGGAGTGTTTCCAGCACCATTCTGAAAGTGAATATTTTCCTAGAGACACATAAACTGCAGCTTGTGATGCAACTGAAAGCAGAGTTCTGTCTGTCATTATACTTTGGATTTATGAGTATGGCTCTGTTTTTAAATGTGACCTTAAAAGTCTGTGGTGGAAATGTGGTAGCACCTAAGCAGCACAATGGCCATTAATAATGAATTTGCTATTATCTGAGTCTGAATCTTGTATCTAGGTTTTTTCCTTCCCTCTGAAGAGGAAGTGACTATGGCTGTGCTCTCTGTTCAACACTGAGCATTTTCTTTTGAGCCCTGGCCAGGAACATCACACTTGCATCGCTGCAGATGCCTAGTTTGAATTCCTTGCCTGGCTAATGGCTGCTTACACCTTCACTGCTATCAGAAAAGTGTTTGTAGGCTTTGTGGTTCCAAGGTTTAAATGGAATTTTGCTGAAAAATATAATGGCTAAATGAAATCAGCCTAGGAAATACCCTCCTTGATTCATTACAATTCTAGTGTAGAGATATACTTACAGTGGAGCTTTGGCTATTTGAGATGAGTGATTAACTGCACTTTGGTACTAAACCACACAATTTCCATGGGTACCTCCCTCCCACTGGGGAGACATGAGGAGTTCAAGTGCCTCAGGCCTGTGTTCTGCTTGCTACCATGAGGAGATGCTTGTGCAGCTGCAGTAAACATTTTGGTAAATGAAGACCAGAGTTGAGTTGCTTGCATTTAGCTGAATGCACCATCAGCCTCAGAAGAGATGTCCCAGGGATGGGTCAGAATTGGTTATAAACGTATAAAATTGAATATACCTTGGAAAAACCTTTGCTGTTTCAGGACTGCCTCTCCCTTGAATACAATGAGTGTTTTAGGGCTCATTTGGGTGATGGAAACCAGGGTTGAAGGAACTGGCTTTGCAGCAGGGGGGGACTTCCACATGTGTTAGAACCTGGCATCAGGATTTGTGACTCAATTTGAATCAATCCTGAAGGTAAAAATTGCATCTTGTTTTTAGGGAGGCCACTACTTTGGACACTTCCTAATGGGTTACTTTCATTAACAGCTTGATAATTAAAGGCCTTGCAAAATGCGTTTGCACTTCTAAGACACAGTAGGTAGTTCTTTTCTAACAAGAATTGTAAAGAAAATGAACATTTCACCATTCCATGATACCACAATCTCTTACATTATACTTTTTTCCTTGCATAAAGTGGGATTTTTTTCCCAAGCCTTGTGTTCCATTCCAGTATTTCCAGAGAGAATGGATCTTTTGAAAGCCTCTGCCCTTTGATACAATAAACACCTAGTTACAGCTAGGTGGGCTGAGAAGATTTGGGAATGTCAGATCTTCATTCCGACCCATTGAAGGCTGTGGCTCCAAGGAAATATAGGGCTTTCCATGCCAGGGCTGCCCTTGTACCGGTAAAGCAAGCACAGTAGTGCTGATGAGCAGGTTTTTGAACACTTATTGTTTGAGGTCTTTGAAAGTCTTCTAGTAAGGGACTTGCTTGGGGAACTCTTTGTGGTACTATGAAGTTGCTGATCAGAGGAATTGCCCGATGTGTTTGCACTTCATTGGTGTGTGATCTGGCAGTGACTGAATGGGAGGTCAGTGCCTTGGCAGTGCTGGGGATTCCTGCTCTCATTTTATTGTTTATGCTGAAGTTGAATGAATATGAATGCAAGATGCCACTCAGGTTTAGTGTTAACATAGTGGAATGTATTTGGCCTTGCTAGCCCAGTAATGGACTTCAATTAAAAGTGTTTTCTGTTGGTGGTAGTGGAGGTTTTGTATGTATTTACTCCCTCAAGTATAAACAGATTGTGATCATTTTGCTATTCCCTTCTTGCACTTCTGTTCCAGAGGTTGTCCAGATGATTTTAAAGGACTGGCTGACCACCACTGGGCTGGCTCTTCAAGCTGTGTTTTTACAAAAACACCTTTCCACGTTCTGCTTGTCACTGAGCTTTGCATATCTGTTTCTCTGTATGAGTAAGAACTTCCCATACCTGTGTGTACCTGCTGCAAGAATCTGTTTTTAGCTTGGTGGATAGAGTGAAGGGTAAGGTATGTGGGCTTGGCAGTCTGCAGCTTTAAGCTTATCCTGCTTTCGGAAGGAGTCTTTGATGCCTTTGGCGCAGTCCGAGCCTTGCAGAATGAACATGTTGAGGCTGGCATTGTCAGACCAGATGCTGGGTAACGCTCAGGTGAACCAGCCTGTCCTACAGCTGAGCGTTACCAAACTGGGAACATCGCTTTTGATTTATGGCTTTGTGTGTTTTCCCCTCTTCTCAGTCTTCTAACCCTTTGCTAATGGATGTGATGGACAGCTTACCTTGAATCTGAGTCATGTCTGCACAAGGTAGATTGGACACATACGGGCGGTGTTGTTTCTGCAAAAGACGTGAACAAAGGTGCAGGGCTTGCGTTGCCTGTGGTTGGGTTTGTCTCTGCTTTCTCCCCACAAGGAGAAGCGGAGAGAAATGAAAGGAGGAAGAAGGCACTGACTGTGAGCTGCACAGCTTTAGTGTGGGCTGGGAACAACAGTTAAGTTTGGCTGCGCTGTTCCTGCAGTAAATGACTGACGTGAAGCCTTTCTCTTTCTTAATGCTGCTGACATTGGGCTTGGTTTTACCTGGTCTGACAAACCTGTGGTCTGAGGCAGACAAAACGAGAGCTCCTGCCTTTCCTCAAAGAGACAAAGGCCCTTTTGAGCAGGAGGGCACGCTTTGCTTCGGGCTCTCTGGTTTCAGCCCTGCTGAAAGGCTCCATTGTGAGCCCTCTGCCCCGGGTTTACCTGCGGGGCAGGTGAGGGGAGCGGCACCGGAGAGGGGAGGGGAGCAGGGCACCTGCAAAGCTGGCTGGGTGCGAGGCAGCAGCTGGGTGTAAAGAAGTGCAAGAGAAAAACCTGGGCCATCCTTACAGGGAATGCCATGGAGCACCCCGGTGCTTTTCCTGCCGGGCTGTGGAAGCAGACCAGCAGCACAGCAGGGAGTTTCGACTTTTTCGGGCATCTTGGCTGCAGACTCAAAGCTATCAGGAACCATCAGTACTTTTACTTCACTGCAGGAGCAGTTGTGTAACAGGGATTGTTACTGATACTCTTGTGCTTCTGCCTCCGCGCCGGGTTCTGCGTGGCCATCTCTCACTGACAGTTCACTCGTGGACGTCGCTGCATGGTCTGCAAATGTGTCTGTGGAGTGGGAGGGATCTTCAGACTTTCTGTGGAAGGAAAACCTGGAGAGAAAATTACCCTCCTGTTGTTATTGCTGAATGATGAACCCTCGGCTGTGCAGTTCATGGGTCCCATGCTTGAAAATTAAAGCTTTTATTGACTTGTCTAATGTGTGTACAAATTAACACATCAAACCTAATGTGTAATTAGGCGAATATTAAGGCTGGTGTTGACAGCTCCCTATCAGGCAGAACAGCATTGTACAAGTCATGGGTTTGTATTATGAGGATGATGGCTAAAACCTTATCTCCCAGGCTGGGAGCAATCTCAAACACAGTTTCTAATTGATGTTTCATTGGAAATTGCACCTGGTTGTGCTAACACATGACAGGGCAGTAGCTGTGAGCAAGCTAAAACCAAAATATACCGTGGGATTACCCTGGTGTCTCCCTAGCAAGCTTCTCTTTCTGTTCTGGGTGAGTATGGAGTGGTGTCCTTTGCCCGTGGTGCCCCTGAGTCATCTCAGTGTCTGAGTTGTTGTAAAGGTTACATTTTACCTTCAGTCTTTTTCCTGGGATTGTGTACAGTGCCTTCGTGCTCCCACATCTTTGACAACTCAGAAACTTTTCTGAGTTGTAGCTGTCATGACTCAGAGAAATTCCTCTATGCCTGTGCTGGATTCAAAACCCACCCTACTTCAATGCCAAGTCCGTAGATGAATCCTAATTGCGTGCAGTCTCCTCTAGAAAGTCCTGCACTTGTAGCTGAGCAGATGTTGGTTGGCAACAGCTTGAAGAGTGACATTAGAATGTTTGGTTTTAATAATACAAATTTAACACTTAAGTTACCTGTTTAGAATATAAATAAGTGAGGCTGGAGATTAAGTTATCATAAAGAGAAATCAACTCAGTGGTCTTGGCAGCCATAGTACAAATCTTAATTTACTACATATAAAAGGTTAAAACCTGGTAACTGCTTTGCCTAGTTGGCAAGCAGAAAATTGGGAAATGATCCAATATTTCCAATTTCATATTGTCTACAATGTCTCATCTTGCCCTGGTAGGACCTCACACATGGTTTAGAGGAAGGAGGTCTATGTTTACAATTTATGAATTGTGATCAGGTGGCTAAAGCTGAAGCAGTGTGGAGTCAGGCCTGTCCTCCAGTGTCTGTGGCTTTGGGAGGAGCAGTACAAGGGCATCAAACTGCTCTGCAGCAGCAGGAGCACCTCGGGCTGATGCTGTGACCACGGAAATGAAGCTGCCTTTATTTGCTTCTCCTGCAAGGGATTGCCTTGGGAAATTGCGACGCAGGAAATAAAGTCCAGGTGTTACTTTTAGGTTGACTAAACGATAAAGCCAAGGGATGTGGTAGCTGTGCCTCAAACACAAGATGGAAATGAGGATGGGACTGAGGTACGAGTGCTCATTTCTGTAGGTGGAGGGGTCCCTTTCCTCTGTGTGTGTCAGGCTCTTGTGTAACAAATCCCTATTCTGCAGCTGCTCAGCTTGCCTTAGAATGTATTTTCCAGAAGCTGGAACTATAAGGGGACAGCGTTTCCGGGCAAGCAGCCCTGTTAGTCTTTGGGCACACACATCCCTCTCTACGTGTGTTTGCCTGGGCAGCAATAACAGCCGGGCATCAGTGCTTCTCAAAGCTTGGCTGGGCTGTTTCACAGGCTGTTTGGTTGCACCCTCTAAGTGTGGTAGAATGTTATTCCGTAGCATGTAAACGCACTGGCTGCGCTTGGTGTGGTGTGTGGAAACCACTCCACATCTTCCTCTGGGTACAGCCTCACCTGGGCTTATGGGAAGACACCGAGGCTGAGCACCATCCTGCACCCCATGACAGCGATGACATCTTTATTGCCAAACGGCTTTGAATTGGTCTGAGATAGCCTAGCAGGCTCTGCTCTCCTTGAATTCCAGTGTTCCTTGTGCTCCCTCTGGAAAATGAGTATCAGTCCCACGTGTTTTCATGTCTGCCCCACAGGAAATCTGCTGGATTTTCTGGATGGGCTCTGGTGTTCAGTCAACGGCTCTTCATAGCTCTGCTTGGTGTCAGTCAACAGGAGGAGGTCGCGAGGGCTGACCTGGGTGGGATTTGGCAGATAAAGCTGACCTGACACAGCATTTGTGCCAGACTTTAGAATTGTGCTGAGCAGTGGGTTTAGATGAGTAAAGCTGATGGGGAGCGATGGGGTGAGTTGTGGTGACTGAATACGCTGTGCTTGTGCAGAGCCATCGATAATTGTAACATAAAGAGCTGCTCGGGTTACACTTTTCAGAACATTTCTCTTTCATTTCTGTTACATTTCATTTCTGTTACATTTCTGCATATCCTGGCTGCAGAGGCAGGGGTTCTTGGGACAGACTCATCCTTAGTCTGTTACTCAGCAAATCTAACCCCTGTTTGAACAGTTTCTGACAGAAGAAGCTGCCAGTCAGTGCCATATTTCAGACTGCCATGCGTACATCACCTCTGTTTATCTGTATACATCAATGCCCATGAACTGTGCTGTTGATCATGATTCTCTTTTCACTCTTCCAGACCGTGGAACATGGGTTTCCCCACCAACCCAGTGCACTGGGCTATAGCTCGTTTCTCCGCCTCATGGCCATCGGGACGCGATCGGGAGCCATCAAACTGTATCCCTTTGCACGACTTGGGCTGGATTTCTCTGACCACATCACAATGTGCAACTTTGAAGACACTCTAACAAGTTAGACTAAGTGTAAATTTGCAAACAAGCATTTCTGAACAGTGGGACATTTTGCCTCAGTCTGAAGTGATTTTGGGCTGATTGACAGGGATTATCTTGCTGAGAACCAAACTACAGCTCAAACAGGAGCTGAGCTGACGCAGATACCGGACAAGACTCTGCCCTTGCTATGCAGAAGGTCAGACTAGATCTGGCCTAGGGTCAGCAATCCTTCATGCTGTAAATTCCAGGGCTGTTTAAATATTTGGGGCAGGGCTCCTTCTTTTTAAAACAATTGTATTTCAAAGGTTAAAACTGAAGTCAAATGCTTTCAGCTCCCCAAGTTTTTGGCTGTCCAGACCTAAACATTGAAGAGGGTGAGGTTTTGTTAGCTAAGGGTTTCCAGTGTGATTGCTGGGTGCACTTGAGGCACTGAGGTGATTCCCGTGGCACAGTGCCAGTTGGGCAAGCTGTAAAACAGGCACTGTCAGTCCAGAAAGGAAAAGTTGGGGCTCTCAGCCTGCTTAATCATTCATTGCTGGTGGTGTTTGTGCTCAGGGCTCACTCCCATGCGGGCGGTAGCCATCTGTCTCTTGGTTACAGATTAGTGAAGCAGGATTGCAGCGTCTGGGAAACCACTGAAATCTCTGAGAAAAAACAGGGTCCAGGTGCCTCTTCTTATGTGCTCGAAGGAGGCAGAAAAGTCCTTGCTCTGTCGTGTGCATAGCCCGCCACGAGCATATAAAATCAGTGGGTTTGCATTGATTCTTCTCAGTCCTGATCACCAACAGTACAACATGGTTTCAAACTAATCTCTTTGCATCTTGCTTGCTAGCAAGCTTCTTATCAATTAATTGTGGCTGTGGGTCATTGTAAACACTGTAGATCCTCAACAAACTCTTCAGATATGGTGCTCCTGGTGTGGAGTTCATGGGCTTACATGAAGAAAACAATACTGTAATGCAGATTCACTTTGTACCTGATCAGGTAAGTGTGTTTTCAGTACCTTTGTGAGTTACATAGACCTCTCTTAAACAGGCATTGACTTTGTTTGAGGTAGTTGGGCTCCTATTCCTGAGTATGTTCAAATTCTGCTTGGTCAGAAATTCTTATCCAAGTGCGTTTTGTGCTCTGGGCAGCACTTGTTGCTGTGGAGATGCTTGGTATAACTTCAGAGTAGCTCTATTGTTTGTAACTGTTAGTCATTTGTCTCAAGCAACATCTTGGGAATGGTAATGAGGCCAGAATAGCTCAGAAGTGAGAGCTTCCCTTTCCCTTTGCAGCAGCCCCTGTTCCTCCAGTAGGATTGCTCGAGTGGTCTTTCTTTTGCAGGATAGGTAAAACAGAGGCTGCTGCTGAACAGATTTGTTTTCAGGAGTTCAAAACACTAGGGCTGACCTTGCCTGCTCTTACCCTTGCCTGTGTGTATTCTGGGGCATTGGATCCTGCCCCTGAGCAGTCATTGCCCCACACTGAAAATGGGGACAGGATTTTCCAAGAGTCTGGTGGCTGACTGCTTTCCCTTCCCTTGACTGGCAGGTTGGTGTCTCGGCCACATCCTGTGTTTCCTGGTGCCCCCAGTGTAGTACGAGTGGCCCTTTTATGAGAGGGCTGCAATTCTTGAGGCGGTTTTGGTGTCTGTTTGCTTAACTAATGGCCGAAGCTGAAACTCCCACGGGGAGTTGCACCAGGTGTGGCTGCAGTAGGTAAACGCTTAGGTTTGAGCACAGAGCCAGCAGGGCTGGGCTCATGAAAGGGCTCTGACACAACCCTGCAGAATAAGGTTGGATGCAAAGAATGTGAGGAGTGTGGTGTTGTAGAGTGGATCGGCCCCGCCTGGAGCTGGGGGGTGTGTGCAGCGAACGGCGCTGCGCGGGCACAGGGAGCTGAGAGCCCGCAGCCCCTGGCCCAGCGATGCAGCAGAGGCTGCAGCCTCTGTCCTTGTCACCCCCTCAGAGACGACCTGTGCCTTTGAACTGTGTAGGAGGGTTTGCAGCCTCTAGGCTGTTTCTTATCCCCAAATCCCTCGCTGTTAGCGAACAGCGTTGCTGCAGGGGAGACCACTGCTGTAAAGACCCGTGGGTGCCACCTCAGCCCTGTTTGGGCAGAGCTATATCAACAGCAGCGACGTTATTGCTGGATTTACTGTGTTGTATTTCATATTGTGAGTCTGAACAAAGCATGCCATGTGGTTTTGTAGTGCCAGCTGGTGACACTGCTGGATGATAACAGCTTGCATCTCTGGAGCCTGACGCAGCACAGCGGAGCGTCGGAGCTGCGGGAGGAGAACCGTTTCACGCTGAAAGGGCCACCAGGGTAATGTGAAGGGAGTGTGAGCTGCTGTGGGGACAAGCAAGCAGGAAAATGCTGCTGCTGTTCGAGCCAGAGCTCGTCCTGGTCTTACAGACTCTCACTCCTGTGAATCCATTAAAGGGGCGTTCAGGGAAACCAAACAGGAGGTGGTTAGGGCCCAGAGAGCACCTTTTCAGAGGGTGGTACCAATGTGAAGGGTCCCATCTTTAATATTGTGCATCCACCTCTGTGTGTACAGGAGCTGTAAATCTTAGGGTAAAGTAAACCTAAGCACCCCTTAAGTCAGAGTTTAAAATACTGCTATGGTTTAAGTTTTACGTGTTCTGGCCATTGTGGGAGGGCTGTATTTAGCTTCCTTGGGGACACTTAATGAGAGCAGCTTCTGTAGAAATGCATCTGAGTCTTTGTCCATGTGCTTGTCAAAAGTCTTTTGCCATAATTTATCTTAAAGCTGTTTTCCTCCTTCAGAAAAATGATGATTGCCTTGATCTCTGCCTATAAAACAAATGACAATTGTAAATATCTCAGGGTTGTTACTTCTCTCAAGTTCAGTGTCAACTGTCATCTTGCATGCAGTTGATGAGTCTGTTTGCATCCCCAGGTCTCCGCCGAGTGCCACACAGATAACGGCCGTCCTTCCCCATTCCTCACGGGAAGTGCTCTATCTGGGCACTGAGAGCGGCAGCATCTTTGTGGTGGAGCTCCCGTCGTTCAGAGTGCTGGAGGACAGGACCATCACCTCTGAGGCTGTGCTGCAGCGGTGAGCGAGCCAGCAGGCGCTGCTGTTTAGGGGTGGAATCCCATTAGCAAACACATCCTTTGTTGAAGTGTCACCCTGGATTACGTACTGGGGCCTTGGTGTTGTGTTAAGCATTGTCCTGATGTCCTGTGAAAGTAGCTTTTGCTCCCAGTATGTGTTAAGTAACGGTTTCTGTCCTGGTCGGCCCAGCACCATCACCGTGGAGGTATCACACTGAAGACTGGTGGGGCTGAAAACTGCCCAGCTCCCTGTGGTTGTTGCTTCCCGCTGACATTACCTGTGTTCTGTGAGGGTCACGAGAGAACAGGGCGGATGGTTCAGCCTGTCTGCACTCCTGGAATCCTGTCCTGGAGTTCATTGTAAGCTTTGGGTTCTCCCTGAAGAAAGTGGGACTGGGTGCGTGTTCCGGTGGCAGGCCTGGAGCAATGCCTTGATGAGATTATTCTGCTGCTCGAGGGATTTGTGAAAAGATCACACTTATTCTCAGCTATTTGGGCATTTCTCATTCTTACACGTTCACTGCTGTTGCAGTCATATTGGGTTGTACCTGGAATCATTGTTTCTTGGTTTCTCTGCTGTTTCTGTAGGGTCCCGGAAGATTCCTGCAACAGGAGATCATGTGAACTGGTGGAAGCCCTTCGGGAGCATCCGAAGAACCCTGACCAGATCCTGATTGGATACAGCAGGGGCTTGATTGTCCTCTGGGACCTGCAGGGCAGCAAAGCAACGCACCATTTCCTGGGCAGCCAGGTATTAATTCAATCCAAAGTCACCTTGGCAGGGGGAGGAAGGGTGTCTCCTCTTGGGGAGAGCCTGACAAAGCTGCTTTTGTAGCAAGCCTTGATTCTGGGGGGCTGACAGCTTTCTAGAGAGCAGTCATTGTGTGTCTTTCTCTTCAGCAACTGGAGAACCTGTACTGGCAGAGGGACGGCAGTAAATTCGTTAGTTGTCACTATGATGGGAGTTACACCCAGTGGCCAGTATCCAGTGACAACAGGCAGCCCGAGCCTCTGGAAAACCTTGTGCCTTATGGTCAGTAAGTGGAGTTCAATTGTTGCAAATTCATCTAAACGCAGCCTCGTTTTGAGCTTGTGTGGGATATTGAGCTGCCTTTGGAGTGGGTCATGAGCCAGACCAAGGGATTTCAGTCAATGCTTTCCTTGGATTTTAAACTCCTTTACATTGTTGAGATCTGTCCTGAACATGGAGAGTGAGTGTTTTGAAGAAATTGGTTCCCTTATGAAGAAGGATGTTGGTGATTCAGCTGGGTTTTAGTTCAAGTGTACTTTTTGTTGACCTGAGCAGTGATGAAATGATGCCTCTGATTTGCTGAAACACATCAAATGGGGATGACCTCATCCTTCAAGCATATAGAAGCTTCTAAAGTGCTGTCACCTTTACATGAGTTTCAGGAATGCCTGTGTTTTTAACAGTCGTTTTGAGTTAATCCGCTTCTACAACAGCGCTTCCACTCCCTGTTAGACATCAGCAATGAGGTTCAGAACTTACCCTGAGCCTAAGCCTTGTGTTGCTGAGGAGTCCTGTGGCCAGTGTGTCCCAGAAGACTTATGTGATGTGGCTTGGTCTGGGGAGGTGGTGGTGGCGGCCCTACTAGTTCGAGTGGCTCCCCTTAACCTGGACACTGAGGTGACTTAGATGAAGCAAAATGAGGAACTTCTTAACATAAAGATGCGCTTCTTGAATTACATCAAATAATTCTGTTCCCTTAGGTCCTTTTCCTTGCAAGGCCATCTCCAAGATCTACTGGCAGACAACAAAAAATGGGTACGTTCGTGGTGTGTCCCTTCGTTCTCACCTCTGTAAAGGCGTTAAAGGGCACGGTGTGCGATACCGTGAGAGCCCTTTGCAATACCTTTGTAAGAATTCTTTTTCAAAGTTTGACTTTCCTCATGCCTTTGACATTTTGCTTACTCCTCACTTCAGCAGACACTGCTCTAACTGTGTCTTTCTCTTAAGGCTTCCTTACATTATATTCCAAGGAGGGATGCCCCGCGCTAGCTATGGTGACCGGCACAGCATCACTGTGATCCATGGCAGCCAGCAAACGGCTTTCGACTTCACATCACGAGTGATAGACTTCTTTATCATCTTCAGCTCAGAGCCCACTACAGGTAGGTGGTGAAAGGGCATTACTGAGGAGCTGGAATAGCTGTGTGCACGTGTGGAAATCTGCCTGGGAGAAGCAGCGTATGAAATGGGAAGGAGCTCAGTTGTCTGGGGGTTTTTTGAGACTTTAACAGTGAATCATAGAATCATTTAGGTTGGAAAACGCCCTTAAGATTGACTCCAGCCATTTGCCATTCAGAAGTGAAGTGTAAAACACTACTAGGCAGAGTGGGCTGGTTAAAAATGCTATACATCTCTCAAAAAATTAAGCCACTCCATTAATGAGAAAAGATCTTTTAGACTTGTAACTGTGTAAGCTGGACACTGGACATAACCAGGTCGTGAAATGAATGTTGCTGTTTGGAAATAGCACTTCAAAGGAGGCAATAATTAAAACCAGAATTCACTCCCACTGAGACACTGTTTCATTTAATTACTACCTGAATTTATGACTCGAGCTCTGGGTAATAAATCAACAGAGAGTGCAAAGGTCAGTATATAGAGAACTTCATTTACTTGCTGCTGGTGAACGTGAGTGTAAACAGTTCTAAAACCGAATAGCACTCATTCCATGGCTTGCTTAGAGCTTGTCAGGGTTTTGCTTCTGTTGAAGAGCTTTGTTGCCCTTACTTACTCAGTAGCTGTAATATTCTTCCATTTCACAGAATTGTTAAGGATTTCCCCCAAGTACTGTGTGACTTATGGTGGTTTAGTTCTTGCTTATGGTTAACTTGAAGTAACACAGTATAAAATGCTATTTCAAGCTCCATAAATGCACAGCGTTGGAAGTTGGGTCAGACCAAATTGCTGAAGTCCAGCTGCTTTTTAGGAGCTTGTAGGCAAATCTTCAGCTACTGGATCTTTGCAGGCATTCCTGGTTTCTGGTTTGCCTGGCAGACTGGTTTCCAGTCCTGTTTGTGTGAACTGGGGGGGTGACAGTTCCCAGCTGCACAGGACATACAGACAGGAGCTCCTGCAGTAGGCTCAGCTATTGCACTTGGGTGAGGAAGTTTTTTTGCACTAAAATGAGGTTTCTGTGGTTGAGAGGCTTCCTGGTGCCTGATTGCCTGAGCTTAGTGGATCTGCATAGCCTTGTTTGCCCTTAAGCAGTCTTCTCTGTGATGCCAATACGAAGGTATTAATTGTACACCAAAGCCACTTAATTTAATAAGCACAAAGCTTATGCGCTGCAGTGTGGTGGTAGCTGGTGACTTTCCACTACCCTGAATCTGCCATGGAAATGATTTTTAAAAGGCTAGCCCTTCCTGTTTTCTTTTTTTAAATTAGCAGGTGGATGAGTGTACGGCAGGCGTGACAAATTCTAGTGTGCTTGCTAATTCAGCAACTTAAAATAGATACTTGCCATAAGCAGGGAGCTCAGATGTGAGCCTTAGCAGGGAAGAAATTATTGTTAAAACAGAGGATTTGGTTAATGTTGGCAGCAGCAGTCAACGTGCAGGGCTGACCACACTCAGTGTAACACAGGTAGGATGTGATAGTTCTGTTCAGAAGTCCTGTAGGCAACTGCCAACAATGGCACATAAGAAAGCAGAGTAAAACTGAATATAAAACACTTCCATGAGGAACCCGAACTGATGAGTGTGTGTTATGGCTGTGGGTAGTCAGAGGTGAAACCTGGAGTTCTGACTAGAGTGGTGCCAAGTGCTAATTACTTGGACTTAATTTTGCTGAGTGAACAGCGTTGGTATGTGCTTGCTTATAGACCTGCCTTCTTGCAAGCATATTCCAGGTAATCAAACAACTAAAGCAGGGAAGTAAAAGCACAGGTGAGCAGGGGAGGTCAGTCAGAAGCTGCTGGTTTCTGTGTGTCTCACTGTTCATCCCACTCCCTCAGTGCAGCACAGTACAGCTATGCAGTCAACTGCGAGTTCTCTAGCTGTGTTAACCATTATTGGTGTGAACTGATTCTGGGTGCTGGTTTGCCCCACCACTTGCTACTGTGGCTCTCACAAACTTTACTGCAATAATGTCTATGTAGGATAATTTTTTCTCACTGTAATTCTAGTTATGATGAGAAATCTTAAGTTCTTGATTGTCCAGTGTCATCTGTAAAGGCGCATCAATGGATTTCTTTTGTTTGTGATCTTGTCTAATATACGCATGAATATGTATGACATGATGTGAAAGGCCAGTCCAGAGATGGGTCACAACATGTGAGGCGCAGGGACGATGGAGGGAGCTGAACTGCAAACAGTGGTCTGTTCAAGGCGCGTGGCGTTCTGCAGGACCCAAGGCGTTACTGGGTTTAAGCAGCTTAGGCTGCTGGGCGGGCTGCGGTCCCAGCGCGGCAGTAACTGGGTCAGTGCTGGGGAGCGTGCGTGCCTGCCCACCCCGTGCTGCTGGGCAGCGGTAGGTAAAGCCCTTGGGGTTCTGACTGTTACAGGGAATGTGAACTTGAGTTATGTAGCCAGGTACGTTAGTAACAAACTTCTTGTTCTGCAGTGGAATCTGTAAAAAGTCACTCTGAGCGCCAGGAGGGGTGTAAAGAAACATGAATTTGCAGTGAATCTCTTTAGTATCTTGAAATCTATCGATGTCGGTGCCCCCGCAGGCCCCGTTAATACAGAATCATTTGGAAGTTCTGCCAACAACGTTTGTGTAGAGCTCTGTGATAACAGTTTCCAAATAAGCCTCACGGGCAGCTTGTTTCTGTTAACCTTGGATGGTCTTTCTCAGCCTCGGTGGATCTTCTGTCTGCAGAGTCCGATGACCCCTCTGCGATGGTGGTGCTGGCAGAAGAGGAGCTGGTAGTGATAGACCTGAAGACGGCTGGCTGGCCAGCGGTGCAGCCCCCCTACCTGGCTTCTCTGCACTGCTCGGCCATCACCTGTTCTCACCACGTCTCCAACATCCCACTGAAGCTGTGGGAAAGGGTTATCAGCGCTGGGAGCAAGCAGAACATTCACTCCTCCAACATGGTACAGCAGCTCTAAAGGTGCAGTTGTTCCCCTGCTTGGGGGAACAGCAGCGCTGCTCGGGGTGTGGGTGTTCTGTGCTGGAGGGATGGGTCCTGGCAGACCTCGTCCTGTCTCTTGGAATGGTCGAGAGAGACTTTTTCCCAGGGTGCCAGCAATGAAGTTACTCACCCTGGGGAGTTCAAGTGGGACGTTTCTCTGGGCTTTGACAACCTAGAAGGCAACTCTGAGTTTTCCCAGCTGTCAGCGTTGCAAACTGCTTGTTTAGAAGCATGAAGCTTTTGGCACAGCTTCTTGAGGAGACGTAGAATATCTTCTAGAAAGCTCAGCTGGTGTCAGCACAGGATCAGTTGAAGCAAACAGAAGCTAGTGGTGTTGCTGTTTCAATGCCCTCTGCTCTGGGGTTCCTGTTCTCCTGCCAATATGTGTTCCCTTCCTGCTGTCACTGCTGAGGGACTCACTCTTCCCTTACTGTGTTTGTAGCCGTGGCCGATCGATGGCGGCACCAATGTAGCTCCAGATCCTCCACAGAGGGATTTGCTTCTGACAGGGTATGTACTTAACTGGTAGCAACCAAGGAGTCCTTTCTAGTGTCTGTTCTTCCTTTGGAATTCTGTGAGGCTTTTTCATGGGATGAAAATCTGCTCGTCTTGTAGGGATAGGGCTGCAGCTTTACAATACAGCTTCTCAGAGCTGGGCTGCTTTGTAAGGCTGCCCAGTGCTGCTGCTTCTGAGCACATGGGCCGTGATGCCCATGCATAACTTATAAAGCTGGCTTGTTGGTAGTTCTGCTGTGTTACCCATTCCCCCCGCAGACATCAGTGTAGAATCCAGACTGGCTCCAAGGGAGCAATGTAAAAGTGGAGCTTCATCTTCCAGATTTTGAAGCATTTTCCCCCCTGCTTTACACTGAGGCCTCAGAGGTCAGTGTGGGCTCCTGACTGCTTTGATCTGCATGAGCAGACCTGACTGAGCGGTGCAAGTAGTGAGCAAGAGATTCTCTCATTGCATAAAAACATCATTTTCTTTTCACAGCACTTCTAAGAATTTCAGTGGGCTGTTCTTCAGGCTTCACTCTTATGCAGAAAGTTGTCCTTAGAAGTCCTTATCTTTACACTGGAAGAATGTTGCCATTTTTCACCTGGAGAACTAAGATTAAAGCTTGATTTCTTTCCTCCCTTTCAGAAATAGTGGGTTTGTTGTTCCTTCTGCATGCTAAGCTTTTTTACCTTTTCAGTGCTTTTTGGAGTAATCTTGAATTGTTCGCTGGTGGTGGATCGTTGAGAACAAACTGGATTTAAAAAAAACAACCTAAACCAAAACAAAACCCACCAAAACCACCCAACAAAAGTACCCAAAATGTTTCTCATGAAGCTCTAAGTTGCCACAACTCAGGGCTTTGTAAACAGTGTGATTTAATCTCTGGTTGTGTTTTCCCCTCTGCTTTGGCTAACCCTGGGGATGTGCTGTTCTCCTGTGTGATGTGGTTCTGTAACCCCCCCCGCACAGGCATGAAGACGGCACCGTGCGGTTCTGGGATGCGTCTGGTGTCTGCCTGCACCTCCTCTACAAACTCAGTACAGTCAGGGTATTTCTCACGGATGCTGACCCCAATGACAATATGAACACCCTGGGTGAGGATGAGTGGCCTCCGCTTCGCAAGGTGAGGTGGCTGTTGCTTATGGAAGGTTCCTGAAAGCTGGAGGAGTTTTGATTCTTGTCTTCGTTAATGCGTCTGCGAAGAGCATCCACTCTTATGTTCTCTCGCCTAGGTTGGTACCTTTGACCCTTACAGCGATGACCCTAGACTTGGCATCCAGAAGATCTACCTGTGTAAATACAGCGGGTACTTGGCTGTAGCTGGTACAGCAGGACAGGTATTGAAATATGAACAGTTGTCACAAACCTTGCTTTTAGTGCAGCTTGTCCTGGTGCAACTTGGAGATGCCTTAAAGTTGGAAATACTCAGTTTTATGGTCCAGTTGCTGGAAATGTTGCTTCATGGTTGTCTGCTCTCTCTGCTCTGTATTTTAGACTCTATCTAATGCTGTTATCAGCCCTGAGAGATGCAGTTCTCCAGCTGCTGAGGAGGCTGCAGCTTGGAGGGTGCTTGCGCAGGAAAAGCTGTAGCAGTTTCTCCTTTTCCTGCAGGTACTGGTGATGGAACTGAATGATGAAGATGCAGAGCACGTTGTGGACCATGCTGAAGCAGATCTCCTGCAGGACCAAGAGGGCTATCGATGGAAAGGCCACGAGAAACTAAAGACTCGAGATGGACCTGTTCGATTTGAAGCTGGTTTTCAGCCATTTGTCCTCATCCAGTGTCAGCCACCAGCTGTGGTCACCTCGTTGGCCCTTCACTCGGAATGGAAACTTGTGGCCTTTGGTACCAGTCATGGTTTTGGGCTTTTTGACCACCAGCAGAAACGACTGGTCTTTGTCAAGTAAGTGTCTTCTTTCCGGGAGGTCTGTGGCAATCCCCAGTTAAAGATGGGCTGGAATTTCTTCCTAGGCAAGTCATGACTGATGTGTCAAGCTGTGCCTCACTGGACTCTGTCCTTTGAAATCTTGAAGCATATAAACGTGTTGTGACATCTGTTTGTGTCCTGTTGACTCCTGGGAGTGATGTCCCCCAGCAGAATGTGACCTTGTGCCCTCTTTCAGATGTACGCTGCATCCCAGTGACCAGTTGGCCTTAGAGGGCCCCCTGTCTCGGGTGAAGTCCTTGAAGAAGTCCCTCCGTCAGTCATTCAGGAGGATCAGAAGAAGCCGGGTGTCCAGTAGGAAGCGAAGAGGAGTTGGTGGAAATGTCTCAGAGGTGAGGGAGCTGCCTTCTTGGGGTCCTGTCTGGTTGTAGCTTGGAGTGTGCAGCGTCCTGGTTGAACCACCTGGGGCAAGAGGTGGAGCAGTCCTGCTGTGGTATCAGTCAGTGCTGGGATAAGGGCAAAACCAACAATTTCTGCTCTGTATTAGATAAAACCGGTCACGTTGCCAGAGATGCCCTGTCTGTACTTGAACAGATGATGCAGATTGTGCCTGTTCCCTGCTGTGGTGGGGCTTTTCTGATCCTGCCACTCCTGCTGTCTTTCTCTCCCCTGCATCTCTGCCCAACTGACAAAATATCTCCTCATCTCTGAAGGTGCAAGAAGCAAATGCCAAATTTGACCAGGACACGTTGCAGGAGATGGAACTGGCTCCAGTCCAGCGGAAGATCGAAGCCCGATCTGCAGAAGACTCTTTCACCGGCTTTGTGCGCACCTTGTACTTTGCTGATACCTTCTTGAGAGACAGTGAGTAGAAAAAGTGTTTCTCCTTTCTTCTGAATGGGTTTTTCCTCCTTCTGCCGAGGAAAGTATTACCATCTACTGCCAGGAAATTCAGCACCTCCTACTTTGTGCTGTGCTGAAAATCTAATATGGAACAGGAACATATGTTGTCATGCAAAGTTGTTATTTAGCCATTCTGGCTGCTGGCTAACCCAAGGCACGCAGCAGTTTGTCTTTGGATGCAGCCTTTATATGTGGCTTTCAGATGTGCTGGAATGACATCTAAATTCTTAGTACAAGCTTTTCCTTGTTGCGTTGCTCTGAAGTTCGCACTGGCCCCACGCAGAGCCTTTTAATTTCGGTGAGGCATCAAACTGGAGTTATGCACACATTTACTCTGCTCATGTGTGACATAAATACATGAAAATGGCACTCTGTTCCCTTTACACATGCCCTGTCCTTCACTGGGGCTGTGATGGACACGTATTGGCAAAAGAAGTGTGAAGAACCTGTATTTCCCTGGCAAGTCTGCCCTGGTGTAAAGATACTGAGGATGTAAGTGGAGGGAGGATGTGTGTAGGGTGTACGTGGCTGGTGGGACGCAGTTATCTGAGGATGTCACAGGTGGTGCCTTGCTCACGAGCCTTCTTGTTGCTCCAGGCTCCCGCCACTGCCCCTCCCTCTGGGCAGGCACCAACGGAGGTACCGTCTACGCCTTCTGTTTACGTGTTCCTCCAGCAGAGAGGAGGATGGATGAGCCTGTCCGGGCAGAGCAGGGTAAGTGTACCTCGTGAAAGCAAGGTCCTGCTTAATGAATCTGAGCTATCACTCCTGCAACAAAGGTTTACATCCAGGAAAGCAAGGTAGCTGAATTACCGCTGCTTGTCAGTGAGAGTGGAGCTGAACACAGCAGTGTTTGAGCCTAAGCCATATGGGCTCAGTGCAGCACCTGAACAAAGCACAAGTGAGCTCTGGCACTGCCTGACGTGCCTCAGCCTCACGTCCTGCTGACTCCAGAAACTCAGTTGCATCAGCTGTCACTGAAGTGCATCACCAGGCCTCAGTGTGCACGTACCTTGTTCTGACAGCTGGCCCTGTGTCTTTATGTAATCATAGGAACTGTTTAGCAAGAGCCCAAATACCCTATAATACATATTTTTAGGCAATGTTTCTGTAGCCACACCTTAATAGGTCTCCAGCAGTGAGAGGTTGTGAGTGAGGTTCTGTCACTGAGTCTCTGACTGTTTCTGTTTCTTTTCCTCCTTATCTTGCTTGTCTAGCCAAAGAGATCCAGCTGATGCACAGGGCTCCTGTCGTGGGGATACTGGTCCTGGATGGACGTGGCACTCCCCTCCCAGAGCCTCTCGAAGTAGCGCATGACCTTTCCAAGAGTCCTGATATGCAGGGCAGCCATCAGCTGCTGGTGGTGTCTGAAGAGCAATTTAAGGTAAGTGTCACCCAGAGGGGCACGTGGACTGCACATAAAATCTGCCAAAGCACTGAATGATAATTCTTGGGAGTGCTTATTCCTCTGTACCTGAATAACACCCCTGGAACAGTGTTTTGTTCAGTATAGTCCATAAATCAAGTGTGTGTTGACAAACTGAGCATTCAGGATGTAGCAATGCACGTGCTGAGTGTAGGCTTCTTATTCCTGTATTACTTATCCTCTTTGGACAAGGCTGCTGCTTCTTTTGGGAAAGAGCTTTTGCTGTAGTTTATACAGAAGCAGGGATTGGTAAACTTTTCTAGAAAGCCACTAAAAAGCTTCTTGTTTTTGCACACTAACTTGTCAGCTTAAAAGAGAAGTAGCTTCCTGCAGGCTGGCCCTGGCTTTTCAATGCCCAAGAGCACAGAGTTAGTGTGAACCCTGTTCTTTTTCTGTAGTAATTTGTGGGCTGATATGGAGGGGGGTTGAAAGAACGAGGGGATAAATGCAGTTTGCAGCCTGAAGGGTGAAACTGCTGTCAGAATAGAAACAGATTCTGACACTGGCTCTGGCCAATTACTTCTTGTCCGATGAGCTGGGAGCCGGGTTGACTCCGATTACACCTCTGTGTTTGCTGTGAATGCAGACATTGTTACAGGAGGGTGCAGCAGGTGTCCCAGGGTTCAGGAGGGAGATGTCACTGTCTCGTTTCTGTTGACAGGTATTCACGTTACCCAAGGTTAGCTCCAAACTGAAGCTCAAGCTGACAGCCCTGGAAGGCTGCAGGGTACGAAAGGTGATGGTTGCAAACTTTGGCAGCTGCAAGAGTGACGACTACAGTGAAAATGACCTGACGGTCCTGACCAACCTGGGAGACATCCAGATCATCTCGCTGCCCTTCCTCAAGTTACAGATCCGCTACCCCTGCATCCGCAAAGAGGATGTGAGCGGCATTGCCTCCTGTGTCTTCACCAAATACGGCCAAGGTGAGCTGTGCTGCTGGCTCCCAGATCATCCACTGCTGTTGCATTTGAGACAATGGAACAGGGATTATAGGGCTCAGTGTTTAGAACTGGCTGTGTATGCGTGGGAATATGATAAATACAGTCATTACACGTTTCTGGCCAGTACCAGTTACCAATAGGTACTGACATGTGCATTAGCAGAAGCAGAAGTGAGTTTATTCCATTATTGTTGATAAATACAGTGGCTTTCAGCTAACAGGGTGGATGTGCCCCATAGGTGGCTTCCACCTGGTCGCCCTCCTCTTGCCTGGAGTCGCGGGAACGGCTCTAAGCAGCAGGCACTCTGGACACAGCTGCCTTGTGCCTCCTGTGCGTGCCTGTGGCTCAACGCTCAAATTGCAGAGCTGGACTCCAACAGCCTGTGCTGAAGGTGGATCTGCTGCTTTGCAGTTCAGTTTTCACAGCTTTCTGTGCTGCTTTTCATAAGTGTCAGCACAGGACAATGCACTTATCCTTCAGCAATACCTTAAATTGCCTGGTTTCTAGGCTAACCGATCCTTGGGAATTGGGGCGTTGTCTTCCTCAACAATTCCTGCTCATTCACATAGGAGGAAACACAAACCCTTTCTGCCAAACACAGGGAATGCTTAGATCTGTTCTTTTTTTGATCACCTCTGGTTCTAGAACTTTGTTCTTGTACTTGAGAATTGCTTATTGATTGCCAACCATCTGTAGGTTTCTATCTGATCTCCCCATCGGAGTTTGAGAGGTTTTCCCTTTCTACCAAGTGGCTGGTGGAGCCCCGATGCCTGGTGGGCGTGCCCGAAGTTACAAGCAACAACCACGTGCACAACAAATCTGGCCTGGAGAACGCTGCCAGGAAATCCAGGTAAGGGCTGTGGAACTCCTGCGCGTTGACTGTGTCTGAGCACTGAGATCTGCTCAGCTGTTCCCAACAAAGGTTTGTATTTTATAGAGTGTAAAAAAAAGACTTGGAAGTCTTTCTTGACAACATTCCTAGATGAATGGGCATGAGGAAATGTGACCTTCTCCCTGATGCAAATAGCAGTAAATCTGACACTCATGGAGGCCCTGTAAGGAATTTTATTCCAGAAGTTTGGAAATGTTCTCTGGTGCCTGCAGACTTCTGCATCACCAGCATGCAGTGAGGCCCTTCCTGCATCCTTGCTCAATGAACCATTTAGTTTGTGTGCTCTGGAGCTTCTCGTAGCGGCCCTGTGTGTACGTGAATTCTCTGCACCCCTGTGCTCAGTCAGTGTTCTTCTGCCTCCTTTCCTTTTCTAGGGGATCAGGAAGGAGTTCATGTGACATTGGAGAAGATGGTAAGTAAACAGTAATTGTACTAAGTGCAGCACGGCGACACATAAACCCTGAAACATCTTTCCTGTTGCTACAGTTGACATTTTCTACCTGAAAAGGGGGAAAATAAGGAGGGACGTGAGGGGAACAGTGACCTGCCTGGATACAGTAGCTGCCAGCTCTGAGGCTGCATGTGGCCAGATTGCCTTGAAGGGATGGAACAGAGTTCCTGCTGGAAGGAAGAGGCTGTAGGATGATAACATCTCAAATTGCAGATGAGATCCTGTGTTAGCCAAACTTGTATTGCTGGAAAATACAGTTCAGTATGTGAGAGGCTTTAAGGATTAGTTGTGAAGCATTCAGTAAAGGCAAAAGGTACTTAACAGGGGAAAAAAAAAGTACAGTTCTATTCTAGGTTTCCAAAACTGCATATATTTCATGGAAAGGGGAAAATATTGTTAGGTAACAGCTGTTTTCCTCCTCTCTTTTAGAAAGGAAGGCTGGGAGGCTGATGGAACATGCCTTACTCAATGACGAAAGTGAGTGAGATGAGTCTCATTACTGACAGGGCAGGTGCTTCTTTGGGTGAGAAAGGAAGAAAGTGCTGGGGATCTTGTGGGTTCCAGAACTCAGTTCCAAAAGATTTGCAATTACACTGCTAGAGATACTGGGTTTGGTAGAAATGAGGGGTTGGACATAGTTGTGCCCTCAGGCAGGGGTTCTGTATAGCTGTAATCACTGCTGATAAGAGAAGGGTCTTCACTTTCCAGTAGGACTTGTGTGAAATGACAGCCAGGACAAGCTGTTCCCTTGGAACTCTGGGACTGGCAGCATTTCCTCTGGCCAACGACTGCTCCAGTCCTTCCTGCCAGCCTGGTCAGTGCAGGCCTGGTGCTGTTGAAGAGGCCATGGCACACGGTCTGAGCTCAGGGCTGTGGGATGCAGGTTCCAAAGGCTCTTCAGAGCAGGTGGAATGTGGCTGTGCTGCTGTCTGAGCAGCTCTTCACTGGTCTGGCTCACTGCTTTTAACTCTCTGCTTTCCAGAAGTCCTGAAGGAGATCCAGAGTACTCTGGAGGGAGGCAGAGGGTGAGTAGCAACCAACTGCTGTTCCTGATGGGTGGGGCTGGCGAGGGAGGGTGTTTCTAGTTGAAACCAGGGGATGCCCAAAGTGGTGGCAGGGATCCCTGTGCTGGAATATGGTCATATGTGTCCCACAAATTTCCAAAGGGCTTTAGTAAGAGAGAGGCAAGTTCTCTTTCATGGATTGTCCCTTGACGTTTTTTATGAATAATGCTTTGTCTCTTTCTCTCCGAAAAGCAGGAGAGATCCCATTCCCACATCCCAAAGGAACAGGACTCTGAGTATTCGCATACAGGTTTCTATTCGTGTCAACCCATGCTGATCTAAGGCCACAGGGGCTTAGTTGGTCAAGGATGGGACTCTGGAGTATTAATCCTGGCTTGACACTGTCACTTGGACGTGTTCAGTATCTCTGCTCCCGTTCTGGCTGTACCATAGAGCTAAGCTACCACCATGGGCGCGGGGCTTTACCTTGTCTCCCTGGAATACTGATGTTCAGGTGACAGGGGCTACGGAGGAGCAGACAAAGGACACTGTTTGCAGCGGATGCAGGAAGCTTGGTGGGGTTGGTAACTGCTGGTGTGTAAGGATAAGTACTGTCTCACTCGCTCTGCTCTGGCCACTTCCTCTGGACACTACCTAATCCTGGTCTTCTGTCAGCAGCTGGGAGTGGATGGGATGAGACTGCAGTGCAATAATGAATCTTCTCTTGTGTCATTGCAGGAGCTATGCAGAAAGAAATTTGGCAAGAAGTCCATTAGGACATGGACTAAGTAATGGAGGAGGTAGGTGAGGCTGAGGGTGTTTTGGGCCAGGTGAGGCAGCCAAAGGAAGCAGAAAGCAGAGGGAAGATTATTCATAAAATTCAGCTTATTTAAATGGTTTTTGATAGTGCAGGTCTGAATTTTCAGGATGGGGATCTACTGGCTGTGTGATGTGCTGGCCCTGTTCGGCACCGTGTGCCACAGGAGTAAATGCACTGCATCAGTGTTAAAGGAAGAGATGCAAATCCTTTTTAGGCTCCTGCCTGACTCTTAACCCAACCGTAGAGCAAGCTGGAGAGTAGCCAGAGCCATAGCAATGATCTGTTGAGTGTGTCAGCTCATCAGCTTTCAGCTTCTTTCTAACATGGCTTTTGCATTCTTGTATCCCAAAGCAGATTGACCAGAATTCATCAAGGACTTCCTGGCATTGGATTGAGTGCCATAACACTACTGTCTGGGCAAACCGTCCCTGGGGAGCGGGCAGGGCTTTCCCTGCAGCAGGCTGAGAGCTGCGTGCCTGCCTCCTCCCCTCCTAGTGCCTCGGTAGAGACATCTCCTCTTGGAGCCCGCCTTGCGTTAGAGCAGAATGGATCAACAGGTCTGACGCATAAGCCTCTGAGTACACCTGACTTTTCAATGTTTGCACATTTCTCTTTTCTACTGGGCTGGGTTTTAAATTATAAATGTTACTGCCTCGGTGCAGGATTTTAATAAACGCACACTGTTACCTCCTACTGGTTTAAAATTATTTTTTGTACAATTTTTAAAAATCTTATGGGTATTTCAGTTTGAACGGGAACATTTTAGAAATTTACTTTTTAAACAAAACATTGAATATTATATGCTAGATTCCTGTGACTGCTGTACGTGGTATCTGAATGACTAATTCTGGGTTTGTTATGGTACTGTTAACTGGTTTTATGGATCTGGGTAGAATCTATTTTTGTAGCCATTCAAATCAGAGGAAAACTAATTGAATTTTGATTTTTGTTTCAACACTAAGTTACTCCTTTTTGGAAATAAAACTCTGAATTCCCTTTTGTGACCCTTGTCTGCTCTCATACCTGTTCCTTCCGTCAGCAGCCTCTTTCACGCTGGCAGCAGGCTCCTCCTGCCCCTGGCCGAGTGGAGCTGCAGGGCAGAGGGCTCCCTGGGCATGAAGGGGCCTTGCTAGGCCAGGTGGTGCTTTGGATAAGGTGTGTGTGGCAGGTTCCTGCGTCACGTGGCCAGAGAAGGGCACTGGTTCCGATCGCAGCCCCCGGAGGCGTCTGCTGGCTCCTCCTGACATGACTTTGGTGATAACTCGCTGCTCACCCACTGGCTCTGGAACTGAACCTGTGGGACTCTGTTAGAGCCGTTTGTTACTCTCTAAACTTTGTGGCTCCTTTGTCCCTGACCTAACACACTTTCTTCTTTTCCAGCTAAGAAAAAGAAAGGCTTCTTGTTATTTTCCCGAAAGCACAAGCCAGACTGTTAATGGGATTGAGCCATTTGGGGTGCGTGCTGATACACGGCAGATTTTCCCTGGCAAAGCTTATTTGAAATCTGCAGGTGAAGGACTCGCTGGAGGGAGCTGCCTGGCTTATTGTTGTACAATTGCAAAGGTATTAATGGTCCTTTCAGAGCTGCCGTGCCTCAAATACAGGAGAAATAGCAAAGGGGCGAAGCAGGGGAAAGCTGGAACCCATCTGCTCTGCTTTCGGTTGTTCTGAGCTGAGCAGGGGAGGCTGGAAAAGCTCAGGACACTCAGAGCTACGGGGTGGGTTTTGTGCTGTCAGAAAACCACTAGCGAGTAAAATCAATGATGGGATGAGATGCTGGTGAAGGATGGAGTCTTCAGTGGATGTCTGTAAGGAGCTTTTGAATGCAATGGGAATAAAAATCCCTCTGCACCTCTCCCTTTCAGGAGCTGCCTTTGGGGCCTTGCTGTTCCCCTCCGCCTGCCCCTCAGCTGGTCGTGCAGTCACAGCCTCTTGCTGGCCGCGGCCTTCAGGTGCTGCCAGGCTCCTCGGGTCTGGTGCCTGCCTTTGCTTTTCACTTGAACTGCCCTTGCCTGAGCTCTTACAGACACTTGCTGTCTCCAGGAGCTGATGCCTCGTGGGGCTCCTTGGCCCTTACTGATGCTGTTCCCCGTGGGACTCTGGCAGCGCGGTCTCACTGGCTCTGACACCGCCGAGAGCCCTTTGCTGCCAGAGCAGAGCTGCTGTTAACTCTGCCTGCCAGGGCCTCAAACATTCCTCTAGCTGTGCTGGCAGCCTGTTCCGAACCCTTGCAGAGCTGTTTTTCTGCAGAGGAGAAAAATCTTGCATGGCAGCTAAAGAATAACCCACATTTTCCACAGCTTAGGTACCTGCTGTGGGACCCAGTTTTGTCATGGCCTGAGAATTGAGTCAAATGCTTTCTTGTAACACAAGCTCTTTTACAGGGTTGGGTATTTGGTGCCAAAATTCTCTAATCCCAGAAAAGCTTGGCCTGGGGCTTATTTTTTTTCTTTTTTCAGTAATGCAGGCTTTCCTCAGATGTTTAGCAACTGAGTATTTGCTGAATTTGTCCAAGGATTCTATTAGAAGAACATAATGTTGGAAGGAAAAGTCATGAGGCCTGAGGCGTGTCTGGTTGGTGAGAGAATGAGATTTTTTACAGCCTAATTGGTCTGTTTCTTAGAATATGGTTTGTATCTACTGCATGCCAGGGCTGTAGTCTGAAATCCAGCCTGCACAGCTCATCACTGCCTCTGTGGCCTTGTGAACTGGGACGTCTTTAATTGGAGCAGGACTGGGATCTGGTGTTGAATTGGCATTGCTGAAGAATGGGAGTGACTGCAGTGGAAGCTTTTTTCTAAAGCCCAACAGCCCTTCCTAAACCACATTATTTAACTTCCTCTCAAGCAAAGGCTGAGGTTGTGCTGCAGCTGTAGATGATTCTCTGAGGTAAAGCCAGTGGAGCAGATGAGGATCCTTTCAATTGCTGCAACAAGCCCTTGGTCACAGAAAACTCGATGCCTTCACCAAGAGTCACCAGCCCCAAGTGCTTGGATTATTTCCACACAGAGCATTGACCTCTTCCTCAGCGTGACAATGATGACAAGCTTTCCAGATTAGGCACAGTTTACAAGAACAGTGGCAAAACCCCCTGTGGAATGCCTGCTGTAGTAGTAGGGTGGCCCTTGAGATCATCCTACTGTTAACTTTCCATTGACATGGAAGGGACTCAAATTCTTTAAACCATTTCCTTGTTAAAGTGACATCTGTTGAGAGGTATTTATTACTTACAAGGCTGTCTCCTGTGCTCAGGGAGAGATGAGACCTCTGGTAAAATGAATAGGGATCCATTTGTGGAAGATTAAGGAAATTAAATATCTGCAGTGCAATAGATACTGACAGCCTTGTTAATATTAATTGGGAGGAAATGTTCATCATCCTAAAACATAAATGGCAGGTTTTGGAGGCAATCCTGTTGAGAAGGGTCTTTGTGTGTGGCTTCTAATTCCTGGCTAGGCAACTGCTCCCAGTTTGTCCCACATCTTTGGCAGCAAAGCTGTACAGACAGTATAACAGGGTACAAAAAGCAAGAGTGGCCCAATATCAGACTGAGGTGTCTGTTCCACTATGGAATAATCTGCTTTGGACAGTACATCTGTCCAAGTTTCAAACTCGAGCCTCTTTCTAGGTGCTCTCACCTCCCTGTACTCTCCTCCTCATTCGCTCCCAGGATTTAGGAGCCCTGAAAGAGTCTCACATCTGTGGAGTCACTGCTAAGAACTGTGCTGCTCTCCTATGCCACTTGTTCCTGCTCCCTTTCTTCTTCTAGTACATATTTGTGTTTTCCAATTTCATTTTTAACTATGTTAAAATATTTCTGAGCCGATGCCAAGTGACCAGAGGAAGGGAATGACCAGGCAGAGCAGCTGCAGGCAGTGGGCCTGCTTGCTGTAGAGGGAGCTCGCCGTTAGATGCCTGTAAGGTCAGATTGTGTGACACGACCACCAGAACTGGAAAGGAAACAACAAAGGAATACAGAGGGCACAGGAGGAAGGAGTGCCCTGTTTCAGATCAGCTGTACCATGAAACCTCACCCCGTCTGCATGATTCCTGCTGCCTTTGTCTCTGCAGGCTTGTGAGCATCTGCTGGGATTTTCAAATACCTGGTGTAATCGTTTTGGTCTGCACAGCCTAACTTTCCACTGTGATCCTTTGATTTACACTCCAGGGGCCATGGTGCTTTCTGCAGAGACATTTCTGATGGGAGAACAGGCCCTGTGGGCAGCCACACGCCAGGGCTGTAGCCCACGCCGATGGAAAGCCTCCTGCGTTCGTGAACAATTGGTTTGCAAACCAGTTCAAATCCAGGGGATTTCACTGACTCCAATGAGTTCTGCATCGAATCCACAGCTCCCAGCTGTGCAGAAAGGGGAAGGGCTGCACCTTATTTAAGACCACCGAGGCTCCTCCATGTGCCAGAAAAAAAGGGGTGTGTTGGAGGCACTAAGGTTGCCTCTGTAGCTCTTATGTAGCCAGCAGAGGACACAAAGGCAGTAAAGGTGCAGTTGAATGGTGTGTGGACCTGTTTGCTGGTTTCTCATCTCGCTGAAGCTCCTGCTGTTGTCATTACTCCACCAGTTACTCGCTGCTGTTGCTCACTCTGGTTACCAAACCAGCAAGGTTCAAGTTGAAACAGGCTTGCCTGGCCTGGCATCTTCAGTTTGCAGGTTTTGGATACCAACACTGAGGCAGGTCAGGGATTAAAAGGGGGAAGCCCAAGCTCCATCTTCGTGTAGGGCAGAGTGTTTTGGCTCAGCCCCAGGTGAAGCCCACCCCTCCAGTGGGTGTGACACCATCCCTACCTGTGTTGGTTTTGGCTGACCTCTGGGCTGGGCCATGGGGCGCTGGCTTCCAGTGTAACCGGATCATCCAGCCCCGTGGATGGCAGACAACTGGGCAACAAAGTGCTCTGGAAATATTCAAAGAGGTTGTTCTCAAACTTATGTAACTTAATTGCTTTGGTTTCTTCTTGCAGTCATGAATACTTTATTTGGCTTCCTCAGGTGGTTGCTGGGGAAGGGGACCTTGGGGACCTTCCAGCTCCTCTTAAAACAGCCAGGAGACCAAAGGCTGTCCCCGTTTGAAGCAATGAGAGGCCAGGAATTCTCTCTGTAGCCTGGGGTACAGGCTCCAGGGAGAATGTTTCCTGCCAGTACAAGGCAGCTTGTGATATGGAAGGAAGAGTGGATATTTTATATTAGTGCAGTGAGACCTGGGGAGGGCAGGGGAAACACAGAAAAGAAGGTGTTTCTAAACCAGCCTCTGCAGAGAGGGATAGAGAGTTATTTATAAATAGTGAGTAAAATAATATGATGAAATAGTTAACTGAGTTGTTGCTCTGCAGCCTCAGGACCATTCATGGACAGAAAGCTCAGGTAAAGTGTATTTAACTTCTCCAGCTCAGCACCCAGTTTTTTTCTTTGCTTCTTAGCCACGGGCTTCTTGGAAGGAGATGAGAAAACAGGCCCCACCCAGACTAATGCTGCTATCACCACAGCAATCACCACATTTCATGTTAGGGTCACTGTTCTGGTTGTTGATCACACCTGAGTTTGTCTTGTTCAATCTTCAGCTCCTCTGCAAAGCCTTTTTGGGAGGAGGTAAAAGGGGAATTTGCCTTGGAGAACCAGGGACATCCTCAGAGTAGTTAAATCCTGCCCTAACCATGCTGTCAGGTGGCAGCCTGGTGAGCACAGGGAGAGGCTGCTCGTACAGACTGCTCCCCATGCGTTTGTGTTTGCTGTGTTACCTGCTTTCTGGAGAAAAACCTGGGGAGGGGAAAACCCAAAACTGATTGAGACAGCAATGTTGCACAGACATCATCCTCCCCATTGTGAGTAACTTTGACCTGCAAAAGCCTCCTTTGAAGGGGCCCATGACTTTTTTTGGAAATTCAAGCTGAAAGGAGATTTAGTCATTCTGTTTTATTTGGTCTGAGATTGAGGCGTAACAAGGACAAAATGGTGCCAGTTTTGCTGTCTTTTCAGAGCTGAGCTGGCAGCTCCTGCTGCCGGCAGAGTGCTTGGTATTGGCAAGGAGCAGAGGGTGGAGGCTGAGTTCTCTGCGCTTGGCTCCCTGAAACAAAACTGCAGGAATGCAGAAGAAAGAGGCCTATGATTTGATGCTTTTCACTAGCCAAAGCTCTTATTTAGATAGAGCTGTGCCCTGTCTGATAGCCTCTCAGATTCTAACAGACATTGTGCTATTGGAATTTCCCTCTCCTTTTCAGACTTTCTTTGCTGATGTACCTGGTCACACCGTGACCCAGCCTGACTCTTGCCTGGGTGAAATCCCACGTTGTCTCTTATCCAAAACTCTGCCAACTAGCTGGTGATATTGCTGTTGAAAAGTTAAAAGGTACCATGAGAAAGCTTGAATTACTGATGCTGCTTTCCTTCCATGTGCCAGTAATCACCTGCTGTTTGGGCACAGACTAGCCAGAACTGGTGTTACAGATTCCATCACTGGGTGAACTTGCAAGGATGCTGGACCAGACTCTGGGCTGCACAGGAACAAGGCACAGGAGAGGGAATGTGATACCCTGGGCATGAATATGAGCTGTGATAGATGGTGCTGAGAAGCTCGCTGGAGCCAGCAAGACAGTGTAGGTATGTTGAAAAAGTTACTGTGCAGAGAGATAAAGGTGGCTGGGTGAGGCCAAGGCAGGGATGGCATTAGGAGGGTTCTTGGATGTGATCCCATGAGGGATCCTTCACTCTGTGGCTGACATAAATGTAGTCAAAAGAAGGAACCACAGAGACTGGAGCCTTCTCTCCCTCAGTAAAGTTCAAAATTGCAAATGTACAAATGCAGCCAATTCATAGCTCCGTGTCTGTGAGCTTCCCTAGGCTGCGCCACACAGGACACGAGCTCGTTCTGTCTGTGTAGCTGTTCTGCTAACGAGACATTCATCTTCCTCTTTTAGCTGTACAGTTCAGTTTCTGGTGTTGTCCTGGATGGTGACTGAAATGCAAGATTTCTTCAGTCCACAGTGATTCTTCCCTGGCTCCTTACAGCCTCCTCAGTCTGCTCAAGTCCTGGGCCTTTTGGAAGTCAACGGGTCCATGGTTTGGGTGAGAGCCGTAAGGCAGTGGTTTGAGAAGATGGAAAATTGTGTGCAGGAGAGATCCACGATTCTGTCAAATGAGTTGAATGGATTTTGCACAAGGTATTAGAAAGAAAATTGAAACCAGGAAACTGGACCACTCCGAGTAGCAATGAACATCCCTACAGCTGTCAGCTTTGTGAGGGAGGGATCCAGCACTGCTGCTGGCGTGACTAGGATGGGGTGGAGACTGAGGGCACTGTTGCTGGAAGACTGCAGAGGTTCCTTCTGCCTGCCATGCCCAGAGCACTGTTCCTTTCCTGCCCCTTCCTACTTGGACAGGACCCAGCTTTCCTTTCTCCCAGGTAACATAACAGCACAGGTCTTTGGAATCTGTTTCTGTTCCTCCAACGTTTGCTGGCTGAGATCTCTGTACGTGCAGCAGCAACAATTAAAGTCTCAAAGTTCACCTGCTGCAAAGTTCCTCCTTTCCCCCGCCCCACAGCCCTGCCCTTTGGACTTCACCTGCCTACTGTCTCTGTCAGCCCAGCCCTCCCAACGTCCCATCTGGTCACACCACTCTGCAACACAGACAAGCAGGAGAGAGAGGGGCTGGGGAAGGCAGAGCCCCTCCTTTTCCATCTCAGAGTAGGATTCAGGTGAGTGGTGAGACTGGGTTACAATGATATGGATGGGGAAGGGCAAAGCTGCAAGGGAGTTTGCCTTTGGTATCCCTCCCACCCCTTCCAAAGGGGTCCCTCTCTATGGACAAGTTTGTCTGTTGGTGTTCAGGCTGCATTGTCGTGTTCTTCGATGCCAGAGGAGCCAAGTGAATGTTCCAGACAGCTTCTGTGTGCTTTTCTCCTGCGACACATCAAATGCCAGGAGAGGCAGGAAAGGTGTGGCAAGGATGCTGGGCAGGGGGTGAAGGCTCTTGGTGTTGAATTGTGTTGTGCAGGGCAAGTGGTGTTTCAGCCAAGCCTGAGGGCTTTGCCGAGATGTCCACTTCTCAATACACTGCTGAGCCTCAAGAAGGCTCCGCGGCTGTTTTTTCATTTTATCTGCTGGAGCAGGGCACCAAGTTCTGCCTATCTGTGGAGTCTGCTGCCAGAAGCAGCTGTAAGGGACCTTATACACATCTTTTCCCACCCCTCATCCCCCTTTCATCTCCTAACAGAGGGAGTTAGAGGAAAGGAAACAAAGAAGGAAGTCCCTGGCCAGTGGTGACACGGAGAACAGTCCCGACCAAGGAATGGTAAGTTGTCAAACAGTCTTGGAGATCTGGGATAAAACCATCAGGCTCTTAGGGTTCTCCCCCTCCTATGTGCCTTGTCAGCCCAGGTTTGCTGGGGAACAGCAAAACATCTGCAGAGGCTGCAAAGGCCACTTGTGTGCTGGAAACCCAGCAGCAAGATTGCAGTTTAGCCTGGTATAAAGACCCTTCTAACACACAACACTCTCACGAGTTCAGTGTTTCCCAGTCTCTGGGCAGTTGGACACCATGAGGTGGTCCTGGGCAGGGCACTGTATTTGTGCACAGCCCTGGGACTCTTCTGTGGAGCTGGGAAGGACAGCACTTTTGATAATGTTCTGTTGTGAAGGGTGGGAGTGAGACAGTTCTGCACAAACGTATTTGTGTAAAGTTTTGTAGAGGAGGGAATGTCTTAAAGGTTCCATAACAAATTAACTGATTGGTCTACAGGGTGTTGAACCCGTGTCAGCTGCTATAAGTGACACTGTATGTTTAGATCAGGCACACATTTGCTGTGATGGGCATAGCAAGGAAATTTGAACAGACATCACCCACAGTTTTACACACATTTGTTGGTAACAGCAACAGGAATGCTCAGCAATGGGGGCTCCTGCAGTACCACCACTTCTTCACGTGTGGTTTCAGGACTGGGGGATCTCACTCCACTTCCTGAACACACCACTGAAAAGCTGGATTTAAAGTCAAGTATTTTGTCATGAGCAAAATCAAACTGAATACAAAAGCTGTGAATTGTGTTTAAGCATTGTTGGGAGTTTCTGTGGAGAGAAATGGTGGGAGAGTGCATTGGTGAGTGGAAGCTTTACTGTGCAGGTTTTGAAAAACAGAAAAACAAACCCAAAAGCTCAGGCTTTGTGCCTTTGACTTGGTTTTGTAGTGTCTTACTCCAAGCAGTCCTGTATGAAGCACCTTGAACTGCTGTTTCATGCAGACATTGGTGCTGATGCACTGCATTGCCTCTGCCCGTTTACTTCCTGCCTCACACAAATGCATCTCGCAAGGTGCAAAGCAGTGAAAAATCAAGGCTTATTGGGCAGATTCTCATCTGAATTACCCAGGTACAGATCTGAGCTTCCTTAGGAACATCCAAAACAGTAGTGTGCATCAAAGGCCACGATCAGGTCTCTATTTATGCTGTAGCACTCCTGGATACTGCAAAATAGAAATAAATCAGGCAGGAAAAGGAGCCAGAGGAAACGGCCCTTACCCTTCAGCCACAGCCTCTTCAGTACAATGTGCCAAACTTGTTAGTAATGAGAGATGAGTCAAAGAAAGTCAACTTCCCTGTCACTTCCCCTTGTGGCAGCTGATATTTTAGGAATTACTCACCTCTCCCTCACTTGCTGACCTGTGCCATAAACCAGCTTTAATGTTATGCTTCCCTGTTGGCAATGGTTCGGAACCGGCGCAGGCAGATGGCGCTGGTTCCGCTCAGGTGCTCGGTCCTTGTCCTGACCAGCTCTCCAAGGGAAGTTTCACCCAGTCTCGGCAGAATGGCTCAGGGTTTGCAGGTTCTCTCACTGCTGGTGCCCCAGTGACTGGCTCACTTGCTCTCTCCGCAGGACGTGGGGCTGCTGGAGATTCCTGCGGAGCTGGGTGCCCTCCTGCAGTTAGGGGAAGGTGAGAAATGGAGAAATCCCCCTCCTTCCCTCCCTCTCCTGCCCTGCTTTACCTCACTGTGCATTTCCTTGTTTTCTAGCAGTTTAGGCTGGTACCTGTTCTACCTCTTCTCTGTCACCTGGGCTCTGTTTGATTTATTATCATTGCAGTGTAAACACGATAAAGGCGAGTGCTGTCATGGGTATTGTTTCCCAGCACAACGGGGCAGAAAAGCAGCTTGAGCCAGCAGGCAGAACACCAGATGAAACCCAGTGTCATTGTTACCTTTTCAGCTCTTCTTTTGAACTGTACTGACAGGACTGGTGACAGTGATGGAGCGAAAGAGTCAAAGCTGTGTGACAGCAAACCGTGTGATCAATGTGGGTTTCTTGCAGAGCTGGGTAGCTGGGGAGTGAGAACTGAAACCTGTCTCTTCTTTCTACTCAAAAATCTTTAAGGAAATTGAAGGTGAAAAATACAAGTTTGGCACTTTCAAAGGCATATTTCTGGGTGTTCATTGAAAACTACTTCTTCAAAAGTAATTACTTCTTAAAATAAAGTGAGTAGAAAAAAATGTCACAACTTAAGGATCTCACAATGTAGGAATTAAGGGAAAGGTTTTGCTTAGCATGGGAAGATTTTGGGTTTGTTTTTTTTTTCAATCACCAAAATCCCACTAACTGAAATAATTTCACAAGTTGTTGACCTGATCTTGAGTATTAAGTTGTTTCCAGTCTTGTTTTCTCTGTAACTCTTTGTACAATGTAGGTGTTCAAGTTGCAAACATGTCGAGGCAAGATTGCCTCTTTCTGTTGATGTAGCCCCCAACACAACGATAGCTGTGTCTTTGGCCTTCTGTGCAGCACAGTAGGAGGCCCAGCCAGGCAGAAGGGTCTTGTGAGACTGTGCCGGGTTCCCAAAGGACTCACCCTTCACGCACATCCCTCTTGGGACCCTCAGCTGCCCCAGTTCTGGCTGCTTCTCCAATACTACAGCACAAGACCTCTTTCTCTTGCAGGCCAGAAGCAAGCACAGGCCAACCAGATCACTGAGGCGTTGCCTCCAGAAGTCAAAGTCAAAGATGACCTTTCCCTCCCGCCCACCATCAACAGCTATCCTTTCTCCTCCTTCATTAAGTCACACTTCCAGGTGGGAACTCTTATGGCTCTTCATTTCTTCCCCACTGGGCAGACACGCTGCTTCTAGTAAGGCCAGGAACAAGCTCCATGTTTCTGTCCCTTTGTTTCTTTGTAGAAGGCAGATGTCCCTGCCTTTGGTCAGCCCCTGCAGCAACCCTTAACCCGTCTGGATGCTGAACACCAGGAGAGCGCGCTTGAGGTCAACAAACTGGTAAGAGATGTCTTTCTTGGCCAGGACCCTGCTGAAGAGCAAGCGGGTGTCAGACAGCGTTTGGTGCCTTTATAGAACAAGGCAGCCGTCTTGTTCCTACCATGTGTGGTGTGTCAGGAGGGCAGGACAAATTGCTCCTTCCAGGCACTGGAGCAGCTCGGTGGAGACCACATGTGGCCCCTTAGAGCTTCTGTGTTCCTTGGTGGGGCATAGACCAGCCATAGACCGATGGGATCCAAAGTGAACTACCTGGTGATGTGGCCTCAGAATTCATCAGGACATACAGGAGCCGGACTGCTGTGCCTTAGTTCCCAACATTCCAGACAATTCAGTAGCCATGATAGTGTAAGGGAGATCTGTCTGCTCCAGCACTTGTTCTTATCTGTCAGCCTTACAATAGTTTAATGTAACTTCTCCATGATGTGGTTTATAGCAAACACCGACTGTGGCTCAGGCACATGGCCACATTGGTACAACAGGGGACAGTGAACTGTTGGGTAAGGCTGGAGAAAGGCAGGACGTTGTCATCAAGAAAACTACACCTGGAATCACTCCCTAATCCTTAGTGTCTGTGTGAGGGGGATGGGGTTATTTCAGCTCTTGGATATGGAACATACATTGCTGCTTAAAAATGGTGATGGTGACTCTGAAAATAGAATGAAAATTCAGATAATTTCTAAGTGAATCTGTTATTCCTTTTGAGAATTACATGTCATTACAATAAACCTGTTGGTAAAGGTAACGTCTAAACCCCATCTTGTTTTGTCCTAATGATTCCAGTTACAGAAGAGCATAATTGTCAATGAAATCTTGTGAACAGGATTGTGTTTAAGAAGATGATTATTTTTCCTGAAAAGAAAAGATGATTTATCTTCATTGCTAATAATAGTAATAATACAGCTATTCCTGTAGCAAAGGCTGTAATACATAGGGATTTACTACAAAAAATTCCATAAGCACTAAACCACCACCATCTCCTGTTTTTCTTGGTGAATCTCTAACACGCTTTACCGCCCATAACCATTTCAAGGAGTGGTATTCTCTGAGAGAAAAAGAGGCCATCACTCATAAATGTCCATAGCTGCCCATGGCACATCTTAGAAAAAAAATCTAATGATACATTGAAGAGCAGACCCTGAAGGAAATTATTATGTACCTAAGGGTGAGAAATACAAATTATAGAATCTCCTGAGGTATTGGTGTGCGCAACCAAGAAGCTGAATCATTGCTGAAGTTAGTTGGTTGAGACACCACATCTCATCCTACCAGGTACAATGTTAACTACACCAAAGCCTTGTTGATATTCAATTGTTCGGCAGTGTTTTCTCCTGCCTAGCCTCTGAGCTTTTCACAAAGATCAGCCAAGCAGCAGTTTCTTTCACGTATCCTCACAGCCAGCAGCTTGCGGGCTCAGACCCGGCAGCGAAGGGCCATGGTAGCTGGTGTAGCTGAGCTCTGTCCAAAGAAGGGGAATGTTTTCGGCAAGAACAAATTCTGAGTGAGTGGCAAAACTAAGAGGAGACTGAAGCCACCTTGACTGTTGGTCAGGGTACTCCCTATATCAGCAGTGCCGCCCAGATTACCCAGAGCATAGGTGGGGCACTAAACCTGGGAACAGACCCCGATCTCAGGGCTGGCTGCTCTGCTTGGGCTCACAAACACCTTGGTGTCTGCAGCCCAGGCTGTCATCTCACGACAGGGTTTGGGACAGAGGGTTACAGCTCAAGTGCTCTCTTTTTTCCTCTGGATGCCTCTAGATTTTGCGGTTCATCGGTGACAAGAGTCTCCACGGCTGGCAGGAGGTGCTTCTGGGCAACTACATTGCTGGACGAGGTTTGAACAATGTGGCTCTGCGCAACGAAATCTTCAGCCAGGTGGTTGCCCAGGCATGGAAGAACCCCGACCTGGAGCACAGCCAGCGCGCTTGGGTCCTGATGGCGACTTTGCTGAGCTGCTTTGCCCCTTCACCAGCACTGGAGAAGCCGCTGCTGAAGTAAGGAGGAGAAAAGACCTGGCTACGCTTTCATCAAGGCTAAGGGAGACAAACAGGGTGCTCAAGGCAGTTGCATTCCCCTAGGTTTGTGTCAGACCATGGCATGGAGGGCTACAACGCTGTTTGCCAGCGCAAGATCTTGACAGCAGCACAGCACACTGAGACCGACACGGCCCTCTCCCGGGCTTATCCTCCCACTCAGCTGGAGTGGACTGCAAACCAGAGGAGAGGGAAGATGGTGCTGGATGTTCATACCTTTAATGGTAACTCACGCTTCTGCCCTTTCACACTCTTCTAGTCCCTTTAGGGCTCTTCAAGTGCAGGAATCAGCACTCAGAAAACACTTCAGCTTAAAAAAGAGCCATCAGAACACTGACTGCTTCTGGCTGGCCCAGCCATAGGGATACCAGGGATGAGATTCTCCTGAGTTTGGGCCCATGCCCGCAGAGGGCTGTTCTGACTGCACGTCTCTATGGGTCTAGTTTCCCTCTTTATTGCATAGTCCAGGCAGCAGCAACTGCTGCCTTTGTTACAAGGACTTTCTGCCTTTCTCCCTTCTCTTCTATTGGCTTGTACTGCCTCTTGAGTGCCCAAAAACTCGTTGAACTGGGTGTAGAGCATCCCCTCGCTGGCTCCTCATGACAGCCCAAGCGAACCAAGACTCTGTGAGGGTTTCAGCTGTTGGGTTGGAAATGGCAATTTGTGCCATCAAACAGTTATTTTGGATGTGAATACGTTCACATGGAGCCCTTCATCTGCTTTCAGTTCTTTCCCCCTTCAGGAGTGCATGAGACTTTCCAGCTGGGCTCTCTGTGTCCCCTGCAGAGCTCAGGTATCGCATTGGGTCGTGCCAGGGGGGCTCTGTGTACTGACTTTCTTTCCTTGCTAGAGGAGAAGTTCTCAGCTGAGGTGGAGTCCTGGATGACTGGGGAGCAGTTCGCAGGCTGGCTCCTGAGTGCAAGGTACTGCCAGGGGGCGGGAGGAGATCTGGGTGTGTAAAAGAGGCTGGCACTGCTTCGAGGGTTCAGAGTGGCCAGGGGCTGCAGGGTAGAGTTTATATGGCTGGATGTGGAATTACCCACTCCGGCTTGTGCTCTCCCCGTCACCCACCTGAGCCAGCAAAAGGTGTCCATGCCACGTGCATGGGCTGGAACTAGATGATCATTGAGGTCCCTTCTACTTTTTTCCTAACCTTGGGTACATAATTGGTGGTTCACACCCTAAATCTTAAGGACTTAGGCCAAGATAGACGAGGCAAGAGGCAACTGAATGCAATGGTTTCCTTTCTCTCCCTTTCCCCTGCCTACCCAGACACCTCTCTCCTTCCTTTCCCTGTTGCCAGAGGCTGTGATAAGAAGTCTCGAGGATGGTCTATCTCCATGTTTACTGGCAACACATGGCAAGACCTGCTGGGCTGTGACTTTGTGCTGGACCTCATTGGAGAGATGGAGGAAACCAGCAATCTCAGCATCCCCTCCGAGGCCCCAGCTGAGTACCCAATCACTCCTGAAAGGGACAGAACCTTTTCCTGGAGCTCTGACCTGGACTTGTGAGTCACCTCCTCCCGCCCCATCACTTGTGGCCCTGTCACCCAGTGACTCACTGGTGCTGTCCTCATCACACTTTCCTCTTCAACAGAATCCCTCCTGCTCCAGGCATCCAGGCCCCTGCCTTCCCACCACCCAGCCTGCCTCCAGAATTTCACAACCTCCATCCAGGTCAGCTCTTTCCCAGGGCTGTGGATGGCACTGGGGAGGGCCAGGTGGGACCCAGCTGGGGAATCAGAACTGAGGCAGGCAGGTGATTCTTCTTGATGTAGAGTAAGGAAGGATTCCACTCCAAAACGTGACTGTTCAACAGGGAGTTGAGATAGGAGAACATTCCTTCCCTGCCTTGTCACCAGGCTTCTCTCTGCTCTTAGATCAAGGATTCAGAGATGACCTGCGGACCCCTGTAGGCCTGGATCACTATGTGGATGATCTCTTCAGCACCGTGCTCCACCAAGGCTCCCGAGTACCAGTAGGTCCCTGATGTGCCCTCTTTCTGTATGCAGCTCTCCTGTCCCTGTGACTCCCTCAAGCTTGCCTCTCCCTGTCACTCTGCCTCTGCTCAGCTCGGATGTGCCTTTGGATGGCTCCCCTGGGAAGTCTGCCTCTCTAAGCTCAGATAACTCTGTTTTTTTTCCTGATACAGGATATGGAGAACAAGGAGAATCTGACCAGACTCATGAAAGGAGGTGGGAAGATTGGACCCACACAGAGAGGGATCTTTCCTTCTACAGGTCTGTAAGGGGGTGGGGACAGCTGGGGACACCTGTGGGGCTGCATACGCGTCAGGGAGTCCCTTAAATGCTAATTATTGTATGGGCTCAACTGATTCATGAAGGTCTTTAGTGTAGGCCATCAAATCTGCATTCCTCATTCCCAGATTCTGGGACACAGATGCTTTGGCGAAGGTGCCAGGTAAAGGTGCCAGCTTTGTTCTGTTTTTCATTTCTCTTTTGAGTTGGTCTTGGGGTCAAGGCAACAAGCAGGCTGGTTCTGACCCAGGCCACCTCTTCTCTAGGCCCATACTCATAAATGCTGTATTCACTTTCTGTTCACCTTGGGCTTTCACAAATTAGTTGCTGCCTTTCTCAGGGGAGGGTTTTAATCTTTCTTATTGCTTCCTTACAGACTTTCCCACCATCTCTAGCTTTTCCTTGGGTCAGTGAGTGTGAACCTCGTAGAGGTTCTGGTTTGCATCTTTGCTTTCTTTACTATTCCTCCCCTCCATGGAGCTGACACTCAGGTATTTTCAGTAGGGTGGAGTCAAACACCAATATATTAATGGCACTGAGGAATCTGCATGTGTAGGAACACACCCAGCTGTCTGGAAAGGTGGGGAATGTCCTGTTCAGATCACTGCTGAGACTAAGACTATGTCTGGCCGTTTTCCAGGCTCTAGGGCATGACAACCCCTATTACAGATCACTGGCCTGAGGCCAGTGTGTCTGCTTACATCAGTGAGGGATGTGAAGGTGTCTCCATGGGCCATTCTCGTTGACGAGGACACCATGATTCAGTGCTGCCTCTCTCCTAGCTCAGCCTGATCTCCACGCCCCTTGCTCTTCTAGCTTTGCCCTCAGTAGGTTTTCTCTTTTGTGGCCTCATGTGGGACTTGACTGATGGGAGCAGATGGATTCCTTTCTCCCCACAGTTCCTTCACATGACACAAAATGCCACCCAGGCCAGGGCTCATTGTTCAGTCATCCTTGCTGCAAAGACTCCAATGTGGATCTGGCACTTCCAGAGAGCTTTGCTCAGCCCTCAGGAGGAGCCTTTCTCTGTACCTATGTAGGCAGGAGGTATTAATTCACTTAGTCGTGAAGGATGTTGGTGTCCTGAGCTATGCTGCAGAAGTGGGGTCTGGGTGCTGCTGTTGTAGATGCTGGCAGGCCACACCTTTCTCTCAGGCTTCCTTTTTCCATCTGTGTTTTGCTGTCTCCTGCTGTGTGAAGACATGAACCTTTCACCTGTCTCTGGGGTGGGTACACATGGAGAGAACCAGAGACACCCGGCCCATGCACTGTGTCTCATGGGGACTGAGCAGAGCTTTCTGGATCCCCAGAGCACTGTGCACGTGGCCGTTTCCCTTTAGGCTTCCCTGGAATGGCTCAAGCCCCACTTTACCAGCCGGTGCCCTCAATGGCGGCGATGCCAGCAGCAGTGCCGGTGGTGCCAGCGGCTGGTGGGGTGGCCCCTCTGCCAGGTGAGAGCAGCGCGTCAGCTACCGCGGGGCAGGGGTGGCAAGCGGGGGACATGGCCGCTGGGTTGGCCGTCGGGCGGGGGCACAGCGAGCGCTGGCTCGGGGCTGACGCTCAGGCATGTGGGGAGTGACCGCCTGAGGTGATCTGCAGCTGTATGTGCCTTCTCCAGCCATGGTCGTGCCGCAGCCTGTGGTTCCTGCTGTGGATCCCAGCCAGCTGGCAGCACAGCAGCAAGCCTTCATCAACCAGCAAGCCATGCTCATGGTGAGTGGGAGGTGCTCAGGAGCTGGGGGAGAGCAGCGCTGGGCCATGAGCTGTGGAGAGGTCAGCACTGCTCCCTCCTCCTTCAGAACCTGGGAACGGTTTGGGTGGGAAGGGACCTCAAAGCCCATCCAGTCCAACCCCTGCCATGGGCAGGGACACCTTCCACTGGATCAGGGGGCTCAGAGCCCCATCCAACCTGGCCTTGAACACCTCCAGGGATGGGGCAGCCACGGCTTCTCTGGGCAACCTGTTGTGTGCTGGGGGTAAAGTAAATACAGTTGGGATTATTTAAGACTGAAAAACAGGGAACTCCATTTTTGCTGCTTTGTGCACGTGGAAAACTGAGGCTCCACATGTGAGCGAGTAGTAGGGCCAAGAGTAGGCACCAGGAAGCCTCACTGTGACTCCCATGTGGTTCTAAGCTGGAATTTGCTACAAGTGCAGCTCTACAGTGTTGTGCTTCCTGTACAAGGTGTGTGAGCGCAGGGAGGCCCCAGGCCATCTCACTGGTAACTGGGTCTTTGGGGGGCTGTTAGGAGCTCTGCATGGCCTGGTGGGACCAGATTCAGTGGCCTTTCCTTGTCCATAACACTGGAGAATCTATGGTGGGCTGTGAAGATGTTCTGTGATTGCCAATGAGAGAACGAGAGAGCATGGCTGGTAGGTTTGAGCCTGGAGCTCAAGGACACTGCAATTCCCTTCTCCAGGCCCAGCAGATGACCCTCCAAGCCATAGGCATCTACCAGCAACAGCAGCAGCAGTGGCAACAGCCTCTGGAGAACTCAAGGCCAAGGGTCTCCAGTCCACCACAAGCCTCAGCTGCAGCCTCAGCCACTTCTCCAAAACCCAGGAAGGTTCCCAGCTGCCAGAATGCTGCACCACCACCAAAGGCTCCAGAACCGCCTGCTAAGGCAGAAGAACTGGTACGAGAAACAAACAGTGATGGTGCATTTGGTTTGAATTTCATGATTTGCATTGCTCTGTTCCCCTTCCAGCCTGGCAGTGGGTTGGCAGCGAGGAGAGCAGAGTGCTGTGCTCATCTATGATACCGAGGCCTTTCAGACTCTGCTTGCTGAGTCTTTAAGGGTCACTACCAAACCCTAGTGGCAGCAGCTCTGTGGATCTTTGGCTGTAGCATTGGCCAACTCATTCCCAGCTGATCTGAATTTTACCACAGGAAAATTCAGCACTCTGAATTATTTTTCTTCTAGCAAAAGCTGTCTTTGGCCACTATCAAAGTTCCCCTTTTCTTGTATATGTTTGGTGATTCCTTGGGTCAAAAACGGATCTCTTGGGACATCCCCAGCTCAGGAGAACCAGTTCAGAACTCGCCGAGGGAAGATCATCTCTGAACTGAAGGGCACTGTGGTGTCTCCTGGCTAGGGCTAAGTGACCATGTCCTGAACTGCTTGCAGGTTTATGACTACACGGAAGACCAGTTCTCCAACGGTGAAGATGTTGACTGTCCTCGGGAAACTTTCCAGCAGAAGAGAGAATATTTTCAGAAGATGGGTAAGCATCTACCATTTGGGGAATTTCACTCATTAAAACCTTGTTCTACAGCCTCCCTGGCACAACGAGGGATTCTTGTCTCCCTGTCTGGAGCCCAGTTGATCCCTGCAGGAGCTGCTGGTGCCATGTGTAGCAAGAGTTTTGAGTGCCTACTCAGCAGGCTACAATTCAGATTGTGAGACCTTGTGTGACCATTTTTCCAGAGCCCTTTGGGTTTGTGTCTGCCACAGCCTCCTTTGCCTCTGGAAAGGAGACAGGTTTCTGCTGGCTGGTGCAAGGGTGGGAACCATGCCATTAGCACGAGGTTTTGGCTATGGGTTTAAGTAGCTCAGGTCTCCCTTTCTATGCAGGAGAGCAGCAGATCCGAGTGAAGAAAGTCAGACCTTCCAAAACCTGGACCCCTCCAGCAAATCCTCAGCCAAAGCAAGAGGAGGAGAAGAAAGAGGAGAGGGAGAAGAGGAAAGAAGAGAAGCCCAGCCCTAGACCAGAGGCAGGTAAGCTGATGTGCAGTGGAGACCAGGCAGGCTGACAAGCAGGAATCTTCCAGGAGCATTGTGCCAGGATAAAGCCAGAGGATGAAATCATCTGGCTCTTTGGGGAGTTTGCATCTTGACAGCAGAGGAGAGAAAGACCTGAGCTTTGGGAAGTGGGATCCTAAAGCAAGGCAGTGGAAAGATGTGGTCAGTCAGCCTAGTGGTGAAAGACAGGGAGATTCAAATGAGATAGAGAGATTTCTCCTGTGTCTTTGCTGGTCTGTGGGTTAAAGCTGTCCTCCCAAATAGCTCCTGCTCCCTGTATTCCACCTCCTGAGCCAAAACCAAAAAAGCAGACAGCAAAAGGGAAGACGGAGCCACCTGCAGTGAAGCCTTCAGTCCCTGAGTCTCGGCCTGAACCCAGCCGGGAGATCCACAACATCATCAAAATGTACCAGAGCAGGCCAGCACCCGAGCCCCAGCCCTTCGAGCCCGTCAGGTGAGAGATTCAGGTCACCCAGGTGGGGTGAGACTGTATCCCAGCACTGCCATGCGGCTCCCTTATGGGCACAACCCCTCTGCAGCCCCTGTCACTGTGCTCCCCATTTTCTTGCAGGAGATTATCCAAGCCATTTATGAAGAAGAGTGACCCGAAAAATGAGGCTCTGGCCAAGCTGGGAATGGTGAACCTCCCACCTTCCAAATCAGTGAGTTTTTTTCTCTCTGGTCTCCTAAGAGCTCAGCAGAGAGGGCCTGCACACCCCGTCTCCAACAGGCTGGGAGCTGCTTGGTAATGCAGCAGCAGCCAGGTGATTTCTCATTGCTTTAAAAGAGAGCTCATGCCATGGTGCTGCTCATCCTGGACTGGGTTCCAGTCTGTAAAGTCGCTTGAGTTCCTGGAGGAAAGGCTCTGGAGCAGCACATCCTATCGTGGTGTGTTTAAGGCTGATTCCGATGCAAGCAATTCATGGTCTTGGCCTATTAATGTCTTTTTTCCCCTTCCCAACTGGAGTTTTCAATCTCAAATACTTGATTCTCTGCACCTGGGTTTGCTTGATCTTCACCTGTTTGTAGATCACGTACTGATTTAAAGGCCCCAATGTCCCTGTTCAGAGATTTTCCTTCTAGGCTTGGACTGTTGATTCACAGCAGTGGTCTCAGGACAGAGCACATAATGTAGAGTATGACTGGGTCAAATGGTTTTGCTGTCTTGCAGCCAGCTCCCCTGCCACAAGAGAAGAGAACACCTCCACCTCCCAAGCCCAAGCCCAAGCCAGGCTCAGCTTCCAGCTCCATTAAGGAGAAGCAGTTGCCTCTCCTGTCCATCTTCAGCCAGGGGAACACCCCACCATGTTCCCAGACCCCTCCTGCTCCTCCTCCTGCTTCCCCACCATTGCCTTCACCTCTCCTGCCTGGGAACCAGGGCTGTCAGGAACCCACAGGTAAAGGTGAGCATTGACTTCACTCAGGTGGGATTTGGTAGCGGAGGGGGCAGAGGGAATGGGGTTGGAATCAGCCAAGTGTCCCAGAAGAATCCCAGCACATGTTCTGTTATTGGCCACTGACCCAGTTCAGATGCTGTCACAGCTGCAGTCTGGCCCAGCACTCAGCGTGGGACTTTCGCAGCTCTTGCTCTCCCCTCTCCTCCCAGTGCAGTGCAGAATGTTGGGCACAGAGGATGAAGGAGGGCCTGGGTTTCTCTGACATCTGCAGCTAAAAGCAGAAAGGTCCAGACCACAACGTGTCTTACTGCCTACCTGGAGCTTAATTACTTTATCAAAGGGGCAATTCAATGGATGGACTTTAGACCAGGGAGGAATGGGAAGCCGGGTGTTTAACCTTCTCTAAGGGACCTTAGAGACTGCCTGGGGAATGAGGGAGAATGGGAGCCTGGGAGATGCTGGACCCTGTCCCCAGGAGGAGTGTCTGGATGCTGCCCACCTGAAAACTAGCACAGCTGTGCCTCTCAGCAGGAGTTTGGAAGCACAGGGGTAGCATTTTGCTTAGGATGCTGTATGTTCCCTGTCTGTGGAATGTTTCTATGATGAACACTGGATGTTGTGGCTGATACAGCAACTATAAACGCTAACCGAGACGCTGGCACTCGCACGCTGACTCCTCGGGGTGTGCATTCGCATTAGCTGCTCGCTGGCTGCCAGGAGGGCTCCTGACAGTAACCTTCAGGCAGGCACAGGGCACTGCACCCTTTCTCTGGATAGGTCTTTGGCAGGAGGGGAGGGGACCCCACAGCCAGTAAAGCCCATCTTCACTGCTCTTTCTCCTCATACAGCCTCCACTGTCATGGTAGCGGAAGATGAGGGTATCAAGACCCAGCTGTACAAGCTCACTGCCAGCGTCAGCTTTTCCTATGTCAACCCTGCCTGGAAAATCTTCCTGCGCAAAGAGGTAGAGTCCATCAGCAGGGGGTTGGCTTGTCAGGGAGGAAATGGTCCCACGTTTGGGTTTGCACCCAGTGTGATGTAAAAGCACAAAGATAGTTCTGGGAGGAGCTCATGTGAGCCAGGAGTTGAAGGCAAGGGATCCTTTCTCAGGCAATCAGGGCCCCACGTTTGTGTCTCAGTTTCCCTGCCTGTCCTCCCTTTTCTCTGTAAAGCACTGAGCAATCTACAAATAGATCTGCAGTAAAGTTGTTGTTATCTGGTTCTTTCCTTTTAAAACAGCACAAATATGTTTAAAATCGGGTACTGGCGAGGGCGCTGAACTGACCAGGACTCACCCCGTGGTCTCACCACTTTCACTCCTCTGCTCCTGGTCATTCTACTGACACTTGCAGTGCCTCTTCCCTGCCTGTCCTTGGAGCTGGACTCACTCCATACGGATTACACAACATCCCTGACGAGCTACTTCTGCAAAATCTGTAACATTTACTGTTGTTTCCATCCTCCTCTTGCAGGTGTTTTACCCCAAAGAAAATTTCAGTCACCCTTACTGCCTGAACTTGCTGTGTGAACAGGTATGTGCTGCTGGGGGACTCGGGGGCTGTTGTCTCTGGCTGAGGACAGAGCACTCCACAATTACATTGCACACGTTGCCTTCAATTCTGCACCCCAGAGGTGCTCATCCCTTCTCCAGATCCTGCAGCCAAGCCCCTGATCTCTCCTCTCTGAGATTCCATCTATTTGACAGCCTCGGATGCTCTGGCACGCTGAGTGGAGCCTCTGTTTCCTTCCCCTGCAGATCATGCGGGACACCTTCTCTGATTCCTGCCTGCGGATCTCCAGGGAGGAGAAGCGCAAGATGAAAGACCTGCTGAGTAATTAACAGCCCCATCCACCCTTCCTCCCTGTGCCCATCCCAGCTTTTGGTTTGAAACAAGAAACCAGCCCCCCCATGCTTTCAGGCAGGGCTTAGGGCAGAGGAGAAATGTTGTCACTGCAACAGGAAATCACATTTGTGTGAGATGTGCAATGTGGGAGTGTTTGTTTATTCCAAATGGCCAGAAAATGGCCCTGAAATCCAGCTCTCTTCTTTGACAGGAGCTTCATGGAGAGGGATAGAGAAAGTAGTAGGAGCCTGGGGTGTGCAAGCTTCTGCTTGTTGTTTGCTGTGCTGTCGTCAGTGGTGGGTGTCGTGGTTTAACCTCAGCCAGCAACCAAGCACCACACAGCCACTTGCTCAGTCCCTTCCCCTGCTGGGATGGTGGAGAGAACTGGAAGAGTAAGAGTGAGGCAACTCATGGGTTGAGATAAGAACATTTTAATAATTGAATTAAAATTTAAAAATTAATAATAACAATAATAATAATAATGTGATGAAAAGGAAAATAGCAAAAAAGAGAGGGCAATAAAACCCAAGGCAGACAAGTAATGCAAATGAAAAACCATTGCTCACCACCAACCAACCGCAATGCCCAGCCTTACCCCCCAGTCCTTATGCTGAGCAAGATGTCATATGGAATGTTCCCTTGGGCAGTTGGGGTTGGCTGTCCTGGATGTGCCCCCTTCCATCTCCTCGTGCACTCCAGCCTCCTTGCTGGCAGGGCATGAGAACCTGAGAAGTCCTGGGCTCAGTGTAAGCACTGCTCAGCAGCAACTGAACTGTCAGTGTGTTGACAACATTATTCTCATACTAAATCCAAAACGCAATGGTATCCCAGCTCCCAGGAAGAAAATTAACTCTATCTCAGCTGAAAGGAGGACAAGGGGGTGTAGTGGGAATGAGTCCCTGGGCAGAGGGAGACTTGGCCATCTTTGCTTTGCTGAGAAAGTATCTGTTTGTACCGCTGCCAGTGGAGTTCCGGGTTGGCAACGATGTCCACTCCATTGAAGAGGATGGGATAAAGAAGAGGATTGTACTGGCTGCCCGGGATAACTGGGCTAACTACTTCTCCCGCCTCTTCCCAGTTCAGGTGAGTCATCATCTCAGCAGGCCCCGGGCTTTAGCTGTGTGGCTCTGCTTCACCCAGGATCTCCTTCTGTCCTGGCTCTCTCCCACGCCCCTCATTCCTCTGTGCCATTCTCCTCGCTTGTGTATCTGCATCGCTCTGCTTCGCAGCCTCACCTGAGTCCTGATCCCCACGTTCTCCTGTTTGCCTCTCTGCCCCCTCAAAGTCCTGCTCCCCTGCCTCCCTTTACCATTTTCCAAGCTTCTGTGAAAATGCTACTGAGTTTGACCCCTGTGTCAACCCAGGGCCTCGGGGTACGTTTGGTGGCATCTTCTTCCTCTGCTGCCTTCTGTGCAGGATGGAGTGTGTGATGCTCTCTACTGCACTTCCCTTGCAGGGAGAAAGCGGAAGCGATGTCCAGATCCTGGGTGTTTCTCACCGGGGGATGCGGCTGCTGAAGGTGGTGAAAGCCACTGGCTATAATCCTGAGCACCTGAAGATTCTTCACAGCTATAGGTGAGCAGAATAATGTGCGGCTTGCAGGATGAGCTCAGAATGGAGGAGGCAGCTGAATGGGTGAGCTGAAGACTGTCTGGTTGTGTTCTTCTCTCTGGGATTGTCCTGTGCCAGCTGTGACTCACTGACCCCTTGCCAATGGGTCTGGCCTTTCTCTTTCCTTCCTACTTTGTGCTTTGCTTGCCCTCAGAGCAGGACAGGGAAAGCCATGGGCAGCCCACGGTGCTGGTGAAAGGCCACCTCTGGAGTGTGTTGAGGCCTGGCTCTATTCTTAGTCCTTGGAAGGAGCTCCCATCCCCATGATCTGCACCCCCCAGTTCTGGCAGGAGGAGCCTGAGCCTGCTGGCTGTGTTCTCAGCTTTGCAGATGTGCTGTCGGTGGAGCTGAAGGGCAGTGACACCCTGGAGTTCTCTCTGAAGACAGAGCAGCTCTTCCTGCACTCTCCAAAAGCTTCCTGCATCAAGGCCATGGTGGAACTCTTCATCCAGGAGCTGAGACAGGTGAGAGAGCAGATACAGAGGAGCAGGAAATGAAAGTGTTTTCCCATGTGAACCTGAGAGGGTCCATGGGATGACATGGTCTGAGTCCTTCCCATCCTGGGGACGATTCGACCTCCTTTTCGCTTTTTCCCAGGACACCAACTACGTCATTGCTGTGCGCAGCTACATCGCTGATGACAAGAGCCTTCTCAGCTTCCAGAAGGGTGACCTCATTGAGTTACTGCCCATGCAGGGCGTGGAGCCAGGTGAGGGGGTTTGTTGAGACCAGCAGGAAAGGCGGACACTGGGCTCAAGGACCTGCTTGGAGCCGTGGTGCCTGGGGGCTCGGTGTGCTGCTGGGGAGCAAAGCAGAGGACAGCAGCCTGTCTGGGGCTGGCACGGTCACCCTTCAGCTCTGCTGCTCTGACCAGAATGCCTGTCCAGTCTCGGGCTCTCCTTTGCCAGCAGGATGTCTCACTGCTCGTTTCTCATGGTGGCTGACCCGTTCCTGACCCATTCTCCCCGGTTCCTGCAGGGTGGCAGTTTGGCTCCACCGGTGGCCGCTGTGGTATTTTCCCCACCAGCCTGGTGCAGTTGGCTGCAGCCCCCGATTACCTCAGCACCAGCATGGATAGACCTGGAGAGCTGCGGAAGAGCACCAGAGTTTCCCCAGAGAGCAGGAACACCAGCAGGGAGGTCAGGTGTCCTTGGGGAGCTGCCAGGGTGGGGACAAGGCCCTGGAAGTGTCTGACCTCCAGAGCGAGAGGGAAGACGAGGGCTTAATCCTGGCAGATGGAGGCACTGCAATACGGTCATAGCGGGAGGGGGAGGCACCATAGGGAGATGAGATCCTCCTGGGTCTGGCAGGCGAGGAGAATACACCCTGCAGCTCCTCAGCTGGCTTTTCAGGGTGGGTTTGGTGCCTGTTTCTGCAGAATTCTACTCCCAGCCTGACATCAGAACCTGACAGCATCACGATGGGCCCTGCTGGGGATCGTTACACCATGGTGGACTTTGCCACAGCCTATTTCAGAGAGGCTCAGGCCGTGTGAGTGGGCTTTAGTTCATCCTGAACAGGCATCCCCTGGCCCACACCGAGTCGTTTCTGGGGATGTTTCTAGATCTCATGTTCTCTCCTCTGTCAGGCAGGGGCTGAAGGGGGCGGCTGCTGACAAGAAGAGTGTGGCTGACCTGGTCCAGCACACCAAGGTGAGCCCAGACTCTGCCCATGGCTACAGCCGGAACCCCAACTCTGCTGTTACCTCTGGCTTTGTCCCCACACAACCAAAGCACAGAGGGCAGGTCCTTGGCTGCAGCCTCTGGAGAAGCGCCACTGCCCCTGCTCAGCAGTGCTGCCTGCGGGATACTGGCAATTGTGCCTTCTGTGAACCCTGCAACACAGTTCCATGTGAGCTGCCTCCCAGCTTAACCCAGTGCTCTGGCCCTGCAGGTCCCAATCCAGGAGTCTTTGCTCCGGTACTCTGACGCTGAGCTGAACGAGCTCGCTAAGAACAACTTCAAGAGTAAGTAGATCCTGGGACACTGCAGAGGCTGGAGCTGGGGCAGGGGGACGGCCGATAGATATCCCGAGGTGCAGAACAAGGAATGAAAACTCTGAGAAAAGAGCCTCTCCTGAGGCACTTATGCAGTTACCAACCACCCCTGTCCTTGCTGAAAGCGCCCAGCAAAATGCACTTTGTGTCCAGTGCAAGGTGTCCAGGACCACACTCTGCCTGGACTGATGCCCCAACCACTGCACACATCCAGTGCAGGCCTAGCAATACCCTATGGAGCAGAAGTGCTTCCAGGATATTTCCTGGTCTACTGGCAGGGCCAGGATCACCTCGGCGGAGACCTAAATGCCAGCCTTTGCTTTGCAGCTGTGATGCGATTCATGGGAGATCAACCAAAACTCAAGAACCAGACTGAGATTGAATGCATCTATGAAATCCTTCAGGTTTGTGACCTTCTCCTGGGCGCGCTGCTGGAGCATCAGTGGGAATGCAGGCCCAGGACCTTGTTGGGAAGGGAGAGAGCAGAGAGAGGCATAAGAGGAGCTGAAACAAAGAGGCTGATTATGAAACAGAGAGGGGAGGGGCTGCATGCAAATAGTTTCCCTGGACATCACTGTCTGGGTGAGAGCACAACCTGCCTGTGCTTTGGGCTCAGGTAGCACTGGAGATCAGAGGCTGCAGAGCTCAAGGTTTAAACCACTTTGGGAGAGGACAGGCACACAGTTAACCTGAGATGCTTTTGTCTCCACTGTGGTGTTGTCTTCTCCTCTTTGAATGCAGCTGTGCAAGGAGAAGGAGAGTTTGCGTGATGAGGTCTACTGCCAGGTCATCAAACAGGTCACCCACAACCCTAACCAGTGAGTACCAGCACTGCCAGATCCGTGCCAATTCCCTCTTTCCAGCCCTGGTACAACGTTAGGACTGGCTTGACCCCACGCGGCCCTGCAGTGCGGCAACAGCGGCATCAGAGTGGCCTTGGCTGTTCCCATTCTTCGTTTGCTGTTGGAATAACTTGAGTCAGTGCCTTCCTCTGCATAAGAAACCTCTGACCAAGGACCATCACCTCATTTTCTGCCCCCTGCCACAGTTGTTCATAGGGCGGAGGCTCACTTTGTGCTGCTTGGAGCAGAAATTGTCTTGTTCCAAGGTTCCCATGGTTCTTTCTGTCCCACAGGAATTCGGTGCTATGTGGGTGGTTGCTCCTGAACCTGCTCACTGGGTACTTCCTCCCCTCTAACATCCTGATGCCCTATGCCACCAAGTTCCTGCAGCTCGCCAGTAGTGACCCATCCAGCAACCACCACGGTACGACTGTGTGTGTCCTGTAAAACAAGCAGCTGCCCCTTGTTACTAAGGCCCAGTGGTCGAGGAGAGAAGACAGGATCCAGGCGGGCATGTGGTCCAATGGGAAAATCTCCCTCATGCTGTGAGGCAGGAGAAATGAGCCAGGGAACTGAGCCTGTGGGCAAGAGGCTGCTTTGTGTCTCCTGTCTTTCTGTTTGCAGAGGGCATTTCCCATTGCCTCTGCTCACAGACGAGGGCTGTAGCTATTCCACCCTGTTGTTCCTCTGTGCTCCTGCAGCCGTGGACACTGGGACTGGTTTCTCGTTAGCAGGATGTGTCCTGGCAGAGAGGGATATGAGGGCAAGTCCCTTTCCCCTCCCAGCAGTGGCCCTGGGTTAAACTCAGCATGGCCAGGATGACCCAGCACCACAGGAGACAACACCAGGGCCTCTGCTTGGCTCAGCTCATGAAGCTTTTCCCTTGTCCTGCAGAAACAGCCAAGATCTGTCAGAGCAACCTGCGGAAGAATTTCATGTATGGGGGCCGTCGCCACCTGCCTTTCCCCGTGGAGATGGAGGCGCTGCTGGTAGTGAGACCTGGGGCTGTGGGGAAGAGGACAAGGGCAGGGCTGTGCCCCGAGGAGCCGTGTGCGGTGCTGTAGGGCTGGCGCCCGTCTGTACGGGGCCGGGGCCGAGCAGTGCCATGGAGTGGGCAGGGATATGGGCAAGTGGTGGAGTGGGGACGTGAGGAGGGAGGAAAAATCGTGGGGCTGATGGGATCCCTCATGTCCTGCTGCCTCAACACTGTCCTTTGCAGAAAGGGCGCGGCGCCCGCCGGCTCACAGTGCTGATGCCTGGAGGCATTGAGTACCTCACCAGGATCCAGACATTCACCGTGAGTTCTGTGCCTCAAATTCCTTCATTGAGTTGGACTCCGGGCCACAGCAGGGAACCTGCTTATCTGTCAAAACCTGGGCTTTGGCCTGTGCTTCCCACAGTGCTCTGACACTTCCCCACTCACTTGCCCTGTGTGCTGCTTTGTGCCAGGGCCGGAGCCCGGCTGCTGCCCCCTGCCCGGCCCAGCCCATCTGACTGCTTGGGGCTGGCCCAGCCATGGTGTTTATTTGTGCTTCCCTTGCTTCAGGTGGCCAAGGAGCTCTTGCAGGAGATTTGCGAGCAGATGGGGGCAGGCGAACAGGAGGAGATAAAAGAATTTGTTCTTTTTGCTACCAGGAGCAACAGCAATAGTGATGGCAAGTAGAGACTGGCTCCCAGACTCCTTCCTGGAGCAGTGGCTCCAACAGGGTGGCTACTGGTCCAAAGAGTTCCCCCAGACTTGCTGGCTCTAGGGAGGCTCCTCCAGCAATTTCCCTCTTTCACAAGGGTTAAGGATGGTGCCTTCTCAGGGGCTCTGTTGCTTGTTCCTGGAGGAGGGATGTGGGTCCACGTGGGTCTGGGTCCCTTTGGAATAGTTAATGCTGAGAGTTGTAAGGGTGGGACCGAGGTGCGTGCGAGGCCTCCTGTCCCAGGGCACAGAGCTCAGCCCACTGCCTCAGCTCCAGGAGCGGTGACCCTCTCTGTGCAAACCCGCAGATAAAACGGTGAGGCCGATCAGATCAGAGGAGTATCTGCACGATTACCTGCTGGAGGACAAGCTGGTCACTGTGAGTTTACGCAGGCTCATCTGGAGGACACCCCTGCACTTTGACAACAGGGTTTATACCGACGTTCATTATGGCCAGGTAAGGAACAAGGGCAGTGCTGGCACCAAGACCCTCCCCAGCAAGGCTCTGGGCAGGGCTGAGTTTACGGTCCAGACCGACGGAAACGTCCTGAGGGGGCTGAAGGAATGGGAGGGCTTTGGCTGATGGGCTTTGTGTGCTGTTTCTGGGAATGACTGAGAACTGAAGCTGTGGATGCAGGGAAGGCGGAGCACCTACAGCCCCAGCCTATGAGCTGTACTGCTCCAGACATGGATTGTGCAGTTCTGCAAGCTCTTCCTGAGCCCAGAAAGCCTTTGCTTTCACGTTGTCATCTTGAGCTGTATGTGCTATCAGCAAGGCAGGATGTGGGTCTCCACAGCCTGGCGCTGCCCAGATCTGCCTGTGCCTCCTGCAAAGCTTAACAGGGGCCTCTGTGCTTGCTGTTGCTCAGATGCTGTGGGATTACCTGAACGGGAGGATTCTCTTGGGCCATAGTAAAGAAATGGAGATGCAGGTGGGCATTTTAGCAATGCTCCAGCACTGGACCAAAAAAGAGCAGCAGACCTCTGCTCCCTCCAGGTAGGTCTTGTGGTGGGTCTCTATCTCCATGCAGTGGAAAATCATTGCCAGATCCCTTCCTTCCTCCTAATCCCCCTGGTTGATCTTTCAGTTGTAGCTGGGTAGGGGGTGACTCAGTGTCTGCTTGTTGGCACAGGGAAGAGCTGAAGGAGTACACGCCAAAGACCCTGCAGTCCTCCATCAGCCCCCAGGCCCTGCAGACCCAGGTTGCAATGCTGCTGGGAGCCAGGCAGCCCCTCCCGCCACTGGAGGCAAAAATCCAGTTCATAGGTGAGGAGGCAGCCAGATCTGCTCGTATTGTTGATCCTGAGCTGCTCTGGATGCACTTTTGGGACAATTCATAAGGCTGGTGAGGGTCCTGGAGCCTGGAATGGGCCACGGCATAGGACTCCCTGCCAGTCCACCCTGCAGTCTGGTGCTCGCTCCCCAACACGGTGATCGTGGAGAAGTCCCATCTCTTTTGTAGACTCCTGCAGTAGATTTACAGAGCTCTGTGTTGTGTTTTATTTGATAATCTGCCTGCACATGTGTTTCCTGGTTGGAAAAAAAAAACAAAAAACCACAGGACTTCTATTGAGGCTGCTGAGAATTGAATGTCAGTGGCCTGGGAGGGAGACATTGCCCATCTGAAATGTAGAGCAGCTGGGGAACACCTGCAGCTTTTGGCCACCTTGGGCTGGTGCAGTAGGTTGCTGTCTGGAAGCTGCTGCCCGAAAGCACCTTTTTCTTCCTTACAGAGCATGTGATGGAATTGCCTTTCTTTGGCTACAATGCCTACTTTGTCAAGAGAGTCAGTGATGCCACAATCCCTGTGCCCTGTTTCTTTGGTGTGAATAAAGAAGAGATCATTGTGGTGGACGGCGCCACCCAGGTATGCCAGACAATTCCTCTCTGGAGTCCAGAGTCCTGATGTCTGTCCCGTGTAGGCTTGGACTTTCAGAGGAACCTGTGCTACGGTTGCCTGTGTCGCAGCCACACTAACAGCAGCCCGAGCCCAAAGCAAGGGTCAGGGCTGTAGAAGTCAGTCCTGCCATGTGCTACCTGTGAGTGCAGTGATCGTGCTAACAAGCAAGGGCCACGGTAAAACTCAGTGTAGGGCACAATCCTGTTCATCCCAGCCTTGTGGGGTTCCAGGACCATGCTGGCAGCAGGAGCTCGCCCTGCATTCTGCACGCACTGCCCTGTGCCCAGTCCCTGTCTTGAGGTGGATCCTCCATGGTGAGAATCCAATGGTTTTATCCATAAGGGCTGCATCAGGGAGTGCTTTGTGGCTTTTCTCCTGGCATAGGCGGTCTCCCGCGTGATTCCTTTGCGAGAGCTGCAGAAGATGCGCACCCTGCGGCCTGTGACCGACGGGGGCCTTCCCGGCATAGAACTGAACTACGGCTCAGCCGCCAGCCCCAGGACAATGTGGCTGGAACTGGCACAGGTGAGACCAGCCCGGGCCAGCAGCTCCTTCCTGGGCACGCGGACCCTGCCTCTGCTGCCAGCTGAGGTGGTACTGCAGCTCTCCTCTCTCCTGAGGTGGATGGGGCACAGCGCTTCCCCAGCCCTAAAGTGCAGCTTTGTTCTAGCACCTGCTTCATATTTAATGATGGAAAATGACTTATGGGAATAGTTAATTATGAGAATCAGCTCTTTCTTGGGCAGAGAATGATTGATGCTGATTTGTGTTTTGACAGGCAAAAGAAATGTATCACACGATTGTCGTCATCCTGGATAGAACAGAACTGCACCACTAAAGCCGAAGAGGAGCCAAACTGCCCTGTTCTCCTTTCTCTGAGCTTCTCCTGTGCTCCCTGGCCTGTCTGCTGGAGAGGACCCTTCCAGAGGGAACTTGTGACCTCAGACAGTTCTAGGACTGCCACCACAGCCTGTGTTGATGGACCAGCCCCTAATGTCACCCCCTGTGCCCTGCCCTTCCGTCCCCAAGAGCCCTTCCTGGAGGAAGCAGGGGTCGAACAAACCGCAGGGCACCCTCAGCTGCACTTTTCACCCCCTGCTCCAACAGGAGCAGCTGGACAGACACAAGCGATGCCTCCAGGCTCTGCAGTGTGGGAAGGTTCTGCTTTGCATTAATTAACATGAGCAAAGACTGGTGCTCCCTAGGGATTTGTGTATCCCAGCACAGAGCTGAGGCTACACAGTGACTGTTGGTGCCTTCCGTGTGCCAGATTGTAGCTGTATTGGCAGGTGAGAGGCCCTGTAGCAGGATTTGTGAAGGAGGAGCTTGTAGAAAGCCTCTTAATTGCAAAGCAGATCAGTGTTAATAAACAATTAACACATATGCTGGGGCACACATTGAGCTGCAATGGCAAGGAAGTTTATTGCTAATTAATTTGTTACTGACATAATTACCTGCCTACATTTCCCTGTACTATAAAGAAGTCAGTTGTGCCCGTGCAGCTCTCACACTGCACCGATGGCTCCTCACCCTTGCAGAAAGTGGATTCCCAGGTTGTACAAGAATGCTTAATTTATTTTAACTGCTACAGCTTCCTATGGAACTGAAAATTACCTGCACTGTAGGAGACTGCAATAAAACAACCCAGAGTGACGTTCTGGAGCTGTGCTGTGACAGACACCACTTTACATCCAGCACAGGCAGACTGACCTGCAGACACTGGCAGCGTGCGAGGTGATCACTGGCCAGGACTGGGCCAGACCTGAGGGTGCTTGGTGCAAGCTGTGATGCACAGAGAGGTTCTGGTTGCTGCCAGCAGCAACCACAGCACCATCCCCATCAGGAGCGCCCCTTCCGGTGTTGCTTGCTGGGGCCTGGGGGCTCTCCTCCACCCTGCAAGGCTGGGTGAAGCACCACAGCCACATGAAAGGAAGGAGCAGAGACCCCTCTGCACACTGCCTTATCCTTATTCGGCCCTTTGTCACAACAACCCCAGCCTTCACCAGCCTTTTGGGAGCCCACAGTTTACAGGATAAACAAAGCATTTCTGGGAAGGTGACCCAGCAGCTGCTGAACTCCAGAAGTGCTGAACTCCAGGGAGGCACCAACTCCACTTTGGTGGCTGATGTAAAGAGATTTTTTTTTTTAAAAGGGAGATTAAAATAGAAGCCACCAGACAACAGCTGAGAAATAACTCTTACTGTGTAACCTGCTTCTTGTGAAGCCATTTGTCCTCCAGAGAGCAGAGCAGCTGAGGATGGAAGTGACTTTTGAGTTAAACGTTCCCAGGTTCTCCTGGTCCTGGCTGGAGGTTTCTGCTGGCCATGCTCCTTGTATCTCCCACGCTGGGTTTGCATTTATTAATTGGCTGTCAACATAAGCAATGAGCTTTCATGTCTGAGTGCAGAGTGATGGAGCCTCAATGTCAGTATGACTGAGAGGCAAGGAAAAGCATCCAGGAAGAGTCCAGAGCAGCTACAACACTGTTTTATTGTCAGTTCCCACATACCCGTTGGTCCACTTGAAACAACACATCTGTTGAGTACAGTGACACAAAAGAAGCCCCTTTGGTGGCCTCTCAGGATTCCTTTAGCAGCTTTACTGCCTGAGGCCACCAGCAACCACCAGGCATGGAACAGAGGCAAGAACCCAAGAAAAATCCAACAGAAAGGACCTGTGCCAGAGAATCAGGTTATTTCACACCCAGTGATGCCCTACGGTTCAGGTCCTTCTTTACACATAGCAGCAGAGGCTCCACAGTGTCAAAGTGAGGGCCACAGCAGTCCCTTAACCAGCTGTAACAGCAGCATTGCCCTCTTTATTGCAGACTGTGGGCGAGGCACAGGGAGTAAATATGGCTTTAGGGGTCACAAGCAAACGCTGAGAAGTGTTGGCAACCTTGGTGCCAGTCAGAGAGGTTCATACTGAAAGAGCATCACGGCTTAAATTACAGGCAGAACCAGACAAAGATTAAAAAAAAGTTAAGATTAAAAAAAAAAGAATCCAACTTTCTCACCTTCAGAAAGTAGGCATTACCTGCATGGTAAAAGCAAAACACTCCCCTCCTGCCTTTCAAAGGAAAGTATTCCGTCCAGGAACTTGTCTGTTCATCACTGGCAGCCCTGAGCAAAGCAGTGAACTCGTGGCCTAAGGCTTTATTGGTAACACTGGGATAAGAACCAGGAGGAGTGGAGGAGCCATCTAGGAAGCAAGGTGCCATCCCAAAGCAGAGTTCCAGCTGGGAAGTCTGAGCCCTTCCCAGCCACCTGCAGGGAGCAGAGGTTGCAGCCCTTCACGCACACAGCAGACACAGAACCCACGCCTCTTCCAAGAGGTACCGAGGGCTTCAGGACTAGTTAGGGGAGAAACTCTCCTTGAGCTCATGGAAAGTGGTTCCTGAAGTGCGAGTCACGAAGGACAGAGGTGAGCAAAATGCAGTGGGAAAAGAACACTCACTGCTACAGCGTCAGGAAACACCGTGCGGCTGAGTTCTTCAGGATCCCCTGCTTCCAGTGCTGGAGGAAGATGGCCAACACGATGCAAGGATCAGCTCTCTGAGCTCTGCAGCTCCTGCCAGTCTGCCTCGCTGTCACACCTGACCCTTGTCTTGAAAAACTCCTTGATGAGTCTCTGTGCTTCCTCCTTCACTGCAAGAGAGGAAGCACCTCCTTTGAGACGATACATGAGACATCCACGCCCTCTGCAGACATCAATCCACTCAGCATCAAAAGAACCCGATTCCTGGTGCTCTCCCCAGCTTCCCACTCACCATTCCTGCAGGCTGGGTTCTGTTCCTTGGCCAGTAAGTGCGACAGGTGCCGAGCAAAGCCCTTGAACAGCTCCTGCAGCATGAGGAAGAGATTACAGAAAGGGGACATCGGTTACCTTACCAGGCTCACCTCACCCTGAGCCCAGGCCGGCTCTGGCACAAACCAGGAGTAGATTTAGACTACAGGAGAGCTGCAAACCTGCCAACATGCCTGGCCTTGCACACACAGCCTGCCTGGTAGAAACTGCACCAGAGCTGAACCTGATCTGCTGCCACTTCACAGGTGGGAGCTCTTAAAAGCTTAGTGTGAAAACATGAACGACCCCAAACAGGTGTGGAACCAGCATGGTACCACTCTAAATCACACACAAACCCTCTCCTGGGAGAGGTGAGGTACTGCACCTGGAGACACTAAAACAGCACATACCAGGACATGACTTGGAAATGAAGTGTGGTATCCAGATCACCTTCTCCTCCCCAGAGCCCCAGATCCCTTGGGAGATGCAGTCCCTTCTGCTGGGGAGGGCCCCGTGTTGTGCCCTACCTTGGAAGCAAATTTGCCGCCCTTGTAGAAAGGGGTCAGGTACTTGACCACGATGTCTGCTGTCTCTTTGAGGGACACGCCTTTGGTCCCCAGCTGCATGGGCTTGCTGGTTCCTTCTTTATGATGCTGTGCTAAGTTTGGATCAAAAGTCACCTTCTTCTTTGTTGGACCAACGCTTTTGGTTTCTGGGTGGGACAGAATAGAAGATATTGCCACTCTCCGCTTTGTTGCAGGACTTTCCGTACCCTGGAGATGGGACAGAAGAAAACCAGAACACCAGTTCCTGTGGCCGCATTACACTTCCAAGCAGTCACTGCCTTCTGAGAACAGGGAGCTCTGGAGCATCCTGCAGGCTTTCCCTGCTGCAAACACCACGCAGGAACACGTATCCCATTTTGCTGTGCAGACATAACACAGCTTCCCACACAAAGGGACTTTGAGAAAACCCCTTTAAGACCATCCCATTCAGAACTACTCTGTGCTACTCAGGGCAGCTGATTGCCAGACCCTGTCCTACACAGGAAAAAGTGACAGGAGAAGATTTCCCAGGATGTCTGCTGGGAATACATCCCTCGGGAAGAATCAACCACTTCAGGAGCTCAAATCTGAGAGAGCAAGGAGAAATCCACACTGTTGAGCACAGTCAGCTCTCAGGCAGCCTCAGACACCAGAGACTGAGCAGCAAGGCAGGCTGCGAGCTCCTTCCATTCTAAGTGGTCTTGTGTGTCACTGGCCCATGGCTGCTGCCTGGACTTGAGAAATCTCACTAATTATAGTTCATTACAGACCTAGAGGGGGTGGAGAGACTCATTCCAGGCAAGTTATCAGCACAGGATACAGTCACATGTGCTGTAGAGAAGAGGAAACAAAGCAGAGTGGAAGGGAAGCTTTCCACCGCTGCCTGAGCCATTGGCACCGGCCCCATGGGCGGCAGGGGAACACCGGGAGCACACCCTAACTATGTTTCTCCTCTCTCACAGTTGGAGCTGGGCCTTCCCCAGAGAAACAGCACTATCATCAGGTGAATTTCACACCAGCAGCATCACCCCCAGGGAGAAACAAGTTGAGCAGAAGAAATAAGGAAATCAGCATCTCTGAAAGTCTTACCTCATTTGATCCTGGTTGCTTCCCACATTCACCTTGCTCAACAACCACCAGCTCAGCTTCTGTGAGGCTTTCAGCAGTGCTGAATGGGAAGAGTGGAGAGAAGGTCAGTTGTACTCATTGCACAGTGAAGATTTTACTGCATTCAGTGGCCACGAGACCCTTTGGTAAAGCAAGAGCCTCCCCCAGCCCAGAGATCTAGTACAGACTCCCAGTCTCCAGGACCAGGCTGGTGGGGCTCTGCAGCTCATTAACAGAGCAACAAAGGGAGCAGAGAGACAGAGATGTTACCTGGATTTAGCATCAATTTCTTCCTGTAGGAGTTCAGATTCAGCAGCCTGCTGGGTCTTGAGATCCTCCTCCCTCTCTGGTATTTCTGTCTCTCCTAGCTCCTCATTCCCTGCCTGGGACTGTCCAGTCACATCTTCTCCAGAGACACCTTTGTTTTCCTGAGGTATTGATTTCTCTTGACACACGCTTTGAGAAGAAACCTGAGGTAGCGCACCTGCAGAACAGCCATCATCCCCCGCTGAGCTGCAGCTTTTGGCTTTCGACCGACCTTTGGGGGGGGAGAAGAACTTGGAAATATCCTGTGATTCTTTTTTGGCTGCTTCTGCGAGCATTTGCTGCTTCTTGTTAAGTTTGAACTTCTTAGTGGGGCTGTCCCAAAGGGCAGCTTTTGGGTCTGGACTGGGTTGCCGTCTCCTCTTTTCGGGAAGGATTACTTCCACCCCAGCACTCTCGCACATTGCTTTGGTTGCTGTTTCTTTCTTCTGGAGATCAGGGTTTCTGGTGTCCAGTTCCAGACTGCAGTTGCTGTTGCCTTGCTCGTTAGGATTTTTGACACACTTTCCATCGCTCTCCTCCTGGATCTTTAGCATTTCTGAAGCTGTCTGGAACAAGCTGGATTTCTTTGGAAATCCTGCTCCCACACGCTTGGGCTTGAACTAGGGAGAATGGAAGAAGAATTCAGGCTGTAAGAGCGTCAAGAAAGCCCTGTGTGCAGGACCCTGAAAGGAGCTCAGTCTGTGTACACAATGCAGCCCTGCGCTGAGGAAGGCTCTAAGCCTGACTCATCAGCACAACCATCGACCCAGACATCAGGGAAATGGCTTTGGTTAAAGTCCCGCAGTAAGGAAACCAACAGCGCCCTCGTTAGAGCGAGACGAGAGAAGCTTATTTGACGTACGGCCTGCACAGATTGTATTCACTGACAGGAACCAGCACGACCAGTCATCTCGCTCCAAAAACCAAGGGCAGACATGGAAAGCAATTCCTATTGAAATACACAGCTACAGCCATGGAAAGGACTTAAAATAAGATTATAACAGTGTGTAGACAACTCACACTGCTCCCTCCTTGCCCATCCCATCTGTAATCGCTCACCGAGTAAACCTGGGATGCAGGGAGGAAATCCTCTTCTGATGGAGACCCAGATTTTGTTTCCAAGCTGCTGTTGCCACCAGTTCCAGATCGAAAGACTGAGAACAACTCTCCTTGTTTTGAGGCTTTGTTGATTTCTGCCACCTGAAAAGGGAACAGAAATACTCTCTGGCGGCCAGAAATCTTTAGGCATTCCTGCCTTTGGATGTACTAAAAGCCACAGGGGCAAAACAAATGCCTCTGCTGAAGACAGAGCTATCTTGAGAACAGGAACATCTTCCAAGAGACTTATGGGAATGAGCTAACCTAACCCAAGGCTTCTGAGCTGTCAGCGACAGTCTGAGCCACCCCCAGCCCCTTTAGTGCCAGGCCTAGAGGTGTCTGGAGGAGCTTGCACTGGAATACAGGTTTCCAGAGCCTGTAAAGCCAACAAAGATGTGAAACCAATGTGATTCTGGTGCCTACTGGAAACAACACCAAGAAGAAAGAGTTGGAAGATATGCAAGGCAAAGCAAAGCTTCTCCTTCATCTTTCCCACACAAACTCTACCCTATTTCCCATGGAGGCCAGGGCACGCCATGACCAAGGGAAGAGCAGCAGGTGTGTGGCCCTACCTTCTTCAGCACAGATGCCTTGTACGAGTTGGCCATTTTACTGGTTCGGAAAGCTTCGTACTCCAGGTGCACGGCGCAGGCACGAGGGTCTGACCTGTAACACAGGCTGGGTGATTGCTGGCAAGACACGCTCCTCTGTCTGCACAGGGAACACTAATTGCCTACGCATCTCCCAGGAAGGACAAAATTCACTCCCTGTGGTGCAAGAATAGGTGATGGCTTCCAGCTGAGAGTCCTAAGGGACGAAGTGGTGAATTGCTGGGGAAAGAAAGGGTGGTGAAAGCAGTTCTAAACCAAAGTCCTCTTGGCCAGTTTGAGAAGTACACTATCCCCATCTTGTGGGACAGGGAAGAATTACGACTCCTGGGATCAAGCCGATTTAGCAGAACCAGACACAGGAATCCTCGTGTGAGGTCCTGAATAGGACTACAAGAAGGGTGCTGTTAAGTGAAACTACAATCCTGGCTCACGTAACTTAAAAAGGCTTTTCCTGAGAGCAGTAACGCTGCTCAGGGAAGAGCAGGCCCTGCGTTAATGGACTCAATATGCTACCTCTTTTCTCTCATCTCATAGCCTTCTCCTCCTGCTGCTGGAACCTTTTGATTGGTGCTCAAAGCCTCTTCCAGCATCTTGAAGCAGTGTTCCCGTCCCTAGGAAACATGGGATACTCAGACATGTTCTACAGACGTCACAGTGCCCCTTGGACCTCCATCCCTGAAGGAGTAAGAACAGGGCAGGCAGACTCCTTCTTGTTCTTTGCAAGCCTACAAGACCGAGTGTTACCCAGCCTTTCTTACCTTCACTGTGAGCCTGGAGATCCTCCTGCTGCAGGCGTCCTTCAAGGGGCAGTCGGCACCTGCCAAGAAGAGGCATTTGGGAAAGGTGTCACAGCAGGGCTGGGCTGATGGAGATCTCAACTGTCACAGGGAGGGTGCCAGTCCAGGACTGCTTGGCATCCTCCTCCCTACAAAGACACCCCAAGGACCAGCACAGCCATCCTTTTCACCTGGAGAAGCTACAGACTCCAGAAGAGTAGGCAGAAGCCGAAGCAAGATTGTTCTCTCTAGATGAGAATGTCTGCTTTGCTAGTTTATGGCTAATGCCTTTCCAAACCCTCCTCATCTCACCAGGAAATCCCTTTTCAAGGAATCCCAGCTCTTTGGAAACTCAACTCTCTTCCATTTCCTACAATACCAACCAAAAATAAAGAGGTTGATAGAACACCATGAGCTGCCAGGTATTCTTTTACACTGGTGTAAGAACTGAGCTGCTACATAGAGCCCCAAGAAGCACAGTTATCTATGGCAGAGCTTTTCAGGATTCTCCTGCTGCATAACCACTGCAGAAAGAACCTACAAAGTTGGGTTTGACAGAGTTTTCCTTCTTGCTTTCTTATTTGGAAAAGTTGTTCAAAAAGATGCATTCCATATCTCCACCCCAACTAAAGGTAAGCCCTGATCTGCCTTCTCCAGCCAAGCTTTTGCAGCCAAACGCCCACCTCTGTGTCCAGGGACTGACACCTCCAGAGCTGATGCTACATAAACTACACACAGCTGCAAAACACAAGACTTTATTCTCCCAAAGAAAACCCACTATAAATCAAAGAAGATATTTACTTGGAGGAACAAAGTCTTCCTTTTCTGGTTCTTTGCCCTGGAAGAAAACAAATATCAGTCAAACATTTCCAATTCCTGCAACACACATGGAGGTCTGGAAGCACAAAAGACAATTTTATACCCTTGCTCCAGGGAAAATCAATGCTGAAGTTACAAAGGTACTGACAAGGCAAATGGGGCAAGAAGACAAAGGATGAGAATCAAAGCCAGAAGTTCACCTTTGCTATAAGAATATGCAGGAGACCTGACTGGGGAAATCTGGTTTTACTAATGTTGAAGGTGTTACAGCCAACAGAACCCTCTTGATTAGCACTGCAGAGAAATCAGGACATGAATAAGCAGGGTTCCTTCACGTTACACGAGTGACCCAGAATACGGAGAGCACGGCAAAAGCAGAGGTACAAAAAGTGAACAACAGAACAAGCAACACCAAGGTGCAACAATTTTCTCCCGTTAGTGCTAAGGACAGCAACTCACTTTGCGCAGACTCATCTGCTTTTTGTAGAAGTTGTCCCACTCCCGTTTCCGACTCTCTTCATTGGCTTCATCCCCATTGCCACTGCTTTCTTCATCATACCTGGAGAAGGCAGGAAAACAAGAGGATTAACATTTCTGTAGCTGCTGTGTTACCTGGGGGGGACAGGCCTTGGAAGCCCAGGTCCCGTGGTGATCATCGTGTTGTGCAACAGCATCGTCCGCATCTTCCCAGGTCCTGAGACCAAACATGGGCTTAGGTCACAAGTCCACCAGCTTCCAGACTCAGCTGTACCTGCCCACAGAACAAAGGCACCAGCCTCAAGCTGTCTAAGGTAAGGCAGAGGGCCAGGCCAGCTGACAGCGCTGCGCGTCCCAGCACAACTTCACGGGCTGTGCAGGCAGTGAAACCTGCGTCGGGGCAGAGCTGCACAGTCGCAGAGAAGCTGCCATCTCCACACTGCCCAGCACACTACAGAATTAGCTGCTTCCCACTGCACACCTTCCCTTGCTGTCAGCCTGATTGGGAATCAGAAACATTTATGACCCATCTGCCACTGGCACCCATCGCAGCCTCTGTGATGACCAAGTCAGCCCCCAGCGTGCTGGCCACCAGCCAGCCATGAGAAGTCAAGAATGAACCCTGGACCCTGCCATACTTTCCTGTCATGTTGGTCCCAATTAAAACATTTTTGATCCTCATGACTGTGAACGAGCTGAGCCCACTTACTGCTTTCAAAAAACTGCAGGCTGGTTTCTTGAACCAATTACATTCTGCAGGGCAGTTCTCGTGAGAGTCAAACCAGCTTTTGGCTTTCCGGGACATGAATGTGATCGAGGCTGCCAGAGTGTGTGGAAAATGAAATTCTAGCTCCTGCTGCCAGGAAGTTACAGGAAAACACCACCACACAGAAACATGTGCTGAAAATAGGAGGTCTGGGCCTGCAGCTGGGAGATGCTCTCTTCTCTCTGGTGGCTTTTATGAGCTGTTTGGGTGATCAAGTACAGACCTGCTAAATCCTCTGCAGCCTCTCCTTCCGCCTTCGTACAGCTCGGGGTCGTAGCTATCCCAGGAGGAACTGGCAGGTCCAATGCAGGTTTTGCTCCAGGTGCTGCTGCAGTGCTCCAGTGACTCCACTTGCCTTCTCACTGCCCCCGGGTTCTTGCAGTAATCGCAGCACTTGTTACAAGGTGGGGTGGCATCACCAAAGTACTTTGCTATGGCAGCGTGGCGGCACCTGGGAATGAAAGGGACAATGACCTGATCATTATTTTTATTCACAACAACTCCAAATGCCAGGTGTCTGTGATAAAGACTGGAGTCTATTTGTTTTGCAGAGAACACCTATTCCAGCAGGAATCACATGGATTAAAGCCCCGGAGCAGAAATGGGGCTCTGTTCTGGGCACCAGGCATGAGGCCCCTCTGCCTCTACGTCCCCACATATAAAACAAACAGTGGTGTCCATCTCTTCCAGGAAATGCTTCCAGACCTTTGATCTGCAAATGGCACAGTGGCTGAAATATGCAGCTATTAATTCTGCATCGTTGGCCAAATACATTCCATGCGCAGTGAGAACAGCTCTAGGATAAACTGGTAAAGAGGTTCTGTTGATCCCTGCACCTCAGAGCAGGCCTGCACCTTTCACAGTGCAGAACTTCTCATTTCATTGCTTGTGATCTGATGCGAACAAATCTACATTTGAAGAGACAGGAATGTAAATTAGGTCACAGAGATAAAGTCCAGCCTGAGGTCAGGAGGGAGCACTGTTCAGCCAACGCAGCCTGGGTCTCGATCTGCTGACAAGGGAGCCAAAAAGCCCAGGTCGAGGCCTGCACCCACCAATCCCAGCCCATCTCTCACCCAGCATTGCACGGCCCGTCCCACCAGCCTCAGCAGAGCGGCGAGGATTGCAGTGTTCCAGGAATCACCAGGAGGTTCCTGGGAGACACCAGAGCTTTTGGATAGGTAAAAAAAAAGGTTCGTGACAGAGAAATGTTCACTGGCAACTCCGGCAGGAGGTGATTTCTCTGACCTAACCCAGGGCAGAAACTCCTTTGGTAAAGAAGAACCAGGCGGGTACATTTTTTCTTTTTTTTAAGAAAGCGAGCAGAATTGAGAGGAGCTTTTAAAACTGGGTTCTCACAGCAGAGGTGCTCACGTATCTTTCATCAAAATGCCGATATTTGATACAAAGAAACACTGACTTCATTGGGCATTCAGAGGTCAAATCCTGTAGCAGCAAGGATCATTTCAGAACAGAATTATTTCACTGCAAGGAAGAATAAAGTGGAGATTTTTCCTCTCTATCAGCAGAGCCCTAGTGGGCCAACCAACCTCATCTTCAAAAAGCAGGTCACTAGGAGAGCGAGCACTTCATTTCTTCCTATGATAAACCCTTTTGAGGCGCGTCTGAACTTGCCAGCAATCTTAACAAACGCGGTTTCCTTCGTAACTTGTGTGCGTGTGTCTGGGGGGACACAACTGCACAAACCAGCCCTGCAGTGGCTCCCGCATTCCCACGGCCCGGGAGGTGAATCCACAGAGCAGAAAGCAGGAGGCTACAGGCGGCCGTCGCCAGAGCGATGCCAGTGTGTGCTGAAGCGCGAAGGACACGGTGCTGCTCAGGTAAAGAGGGCAGCACAGGGCAAGCTGCACCACCCGGGCTGGGGCACCCAAGTTGGAGGGCTGCTACAAAGCCGGCTTTATATCCCCCTGCAGAGCCGCTCTGACTCGCTGTCTTGAACTCAAAGAGCTCCTTTCACATGGTGGGGAAGGGTGGGGGGACCAGGATGGCAACAACACATTTGATCCCCTTGTCCTGCCTTTCCAAAAGAGCTTCTGGTGCTGCTGGTCCTGCCAATGCAACGTGACTGTAGAAATGTCAGCGAGCTGCAAGTCAGCTTTTTGTTTCTCCCAAAGAAAACAGGGGAGCATTCTCATTAGTCCCTGTCTCTCACATGCACTGCCCTGAATTAGAGTGAAGAGAGGCACACAGTAACGGCCAAGCCCTCTCCGCACTCCTATAGCCAACTCACCAGGCTCATGCCAGGGAGGGACACCCACACACTCCGCCGTCCGTAACGGCAAACACAGAGGGGGCCCGAGGGAGGGTGGGAGTAGAGATCAGCTCTGAAGTCACTGGAACTTAGACGGGTTCTAGAACCCATCAGGCTTGTAAAGCCAAGCTGTTCCCATCCAGCCTCCTGTAACTGCCTGCACCTTCCTGCAGAACTGCCGGTATCGCAGCCGCAGCCCCACTGCAGCCAGCAGCACTCCTGCGTTCAGCCATAATGGAAATGCGGTTGCAGAACCAAGACTGCAGTCCTACAATTAGAGTCAAAAGGACAAACCCAGAGTACCAGTAGCAATGCAGGGGGAATCACTGCGTTAATGCTTAATTGAACACCAGAGAACCTGAAACACAGCTGGTTATGCATTGACAGGAGGTGGGAAACCTGCCGGAGCCACATGAGCACCTGGTGATTGCCCATGGGATGGAGAGCCCATCCACACAATCAGTGGTAGTCTGTGTTATTATACACGTCCTAATATTTTAAATATGCAGCTGTATGTTTCGCCTCCCCACCCTTCAAAAGGAGCACATATGAGCTGAGAGTTGGTCTCCAAAATGTCAAACAAAATCATTACTTCCTTTGAGTCATCCTGTTGTCCAAACAGTCAGATTCATTACCCAGGATGCAAAGAGCCCATCTCACACGCCAAGTCAAGGCATTGATTTTATTAGAGTTGCACAAGCCTCACATAAGTCTGAAAGCAGGGAAAACATTGCAAAAAGACTTTTCTAAACATCTTAATAAGCATCAGCAGAACGAACTAACAGTTGTTAGTATTTAACAATATAGCAGAATTCGTACTCAGTAAAAGATCAGAGCACTCATCTGCATTGAAGAAGGGAAGATTAGATGGGCCTTGTCACCAGCACTGCCACTGTGGCCAAGGAACGCAAGCCACCTGCCTCCAGGAGCCACCCCTCTCGCTGAGCCCATGCAGTGCCGAACTCGAACCATACGATTGCCTTCTGTCACAAACTGAACACAGAGGGTCCCATCAGGGTGCCTAGGTTGGGGACAGGCACCGAGCACCCTGCCCTGCACAGCTCTGAAATAACATCAATGTCTCAACTTGGCTGTTGGCACAACAGGCAGCGAATCCAACTCATCAGACAACAACCTGACCCTGGCTTTACTTCATGGATTAAGACAAAGAGCGAGTTATGACCAGGTTTATGAACACATATCTGTCTGCAGTGATACAGTTCAGGAAAGAGCTAAACCAACCACAGGGCTCCCTGCCCTGGGCCTCTTTTGGCACTCCTGGCTTTTGTGCACCAGGTGAAACAGGAGCCCTAATCCTGCAATCAATTATCAGATGGGGTGCCAGAGAAGAAGGAAAGTCAGGTATGCCAAAAGCAGCTCTGCCTCTCCCACAATATACCAGAAAAAAAGATTCCCTGACAGCAGCCAAAAAAGGGTACAGGGTCTCAGCAGAACTCCCCTTAAACACCAGCCAGTTGTGGAATAACATTGCCTGAATTTCAGCAGCCCTGAGACAAACCAGCGGAGTCAGTTCATACTGAATACAAGAATACAAGAAGCAAACTCTACAGCACCAAGAGAGTAAATGGCTTGGGCAGGGGCATGGAGCAAATCCACCAGCCCAGCACCAGCCCTGCTCCCTGCTGAGGGCACACTGTGATTTCTTGCTCTGCCCCTTCAAAGAACACAAGAGAAAAGCTCCTTCCCCTGGATCCAAAGGGAACTGTGCAGCCTAAAGAAAGGTTAACTGCTTTAACACCCCCCTGAGCAACGGCAAGGAGAGAATCAATTGGCGTCGCCCTCCAGAAAAGCTGTGAGCCAAAGGGAGAAGGCAGGAGGGGATGCGCAGAGGGAGTGAGCAACAAGTGCTGGCACTGTGTGCTGCGGGAGGCTGCACCCGCGCTGGCTCCGCTTGCGGTGCTCCTGGCCGCCCGCCTCCTTCCCTCTCTGGCACACACGTAACACGAAACTTCACATCTCCGGGACAACCAGCAAGGAAAGCAGCAAAGCCAACAGCTGGCTGTCAGTGGCGAGGAGCTGAGCGAGGAGCCCCACAAGCGGCACGAGAGGAGAGATGCCGTGAGTTTGAGAAGACAGAAAGAAAAACAAGCGGAGAAGAAGAGTTCGTGGCACGGCTGGGGTAAGGCTGAGCTATCGCTGGTGTTTGGGCACACATAGCACCTTCCATTCGGGGAGTCAGCAAGGGGCTGGAGCTCTCATCGCTCTCTGAACTTGTTTGCAAGGGGCACTCCGGAGCAAAGGTGGCAAGAGAAAAGCTTTTGGCAGGACTGGGGACGGCTGCAGCCGTCCCGCTAAAAAAAGGATCCAGCCTGCAGCCTGGCACTGCTTTCACAGTGCGGGCAGTAAAGCAGCTTTGCTGGTGAAGGCTGGCTGCTCACTTTGCTGTGGCTGTTTTTGGAATGTGACCTTAGCTGATAGCAGGGCTGCACAGGGCATTCTGCACAGAAGTGACTCGATAGCATGAGCGCTGCACTGCTCCCTGCGCCAGCCCTGCGTGAGCATCAGCGGGCAGCAGCCAGCACAGAGCACAGGCGGGTGCACGGACACCACGTGGGTGCCAGCCACAGCGCTTCCCCACAGCAACTCCCAGATGGAGTCAAGTTTCATCCCCCAAATCCTGAAGCAGACAGAGAGCTTAGAAAACACAGCCTGATCGGGAAACCAGCGTACGGTGCAAGTTGAGCATCTGTGCCCAACAGAAGTAAATGGAAAGATTTTGCACAGCTTCAAACAAAAGCATTTAAACAAACAGCTCAGGTATCGCGCACAGGTGCCAGTTTACTGTCCAGAACAGCCGCCCTCTGCTCTGGGAAGACACTTCCATACGCACACACTATGCATCAGGTCTGCACGCAGTGAGAAGGGAAGGAAGAGAATCCCCAAATACATGAAATTACACACTGTAAGCCTTGGTTTTAGGGAGTGAGGTGTGCCACAACCTGCGCTCCCACCTCCATTTGCTGCTGGCTGGGAAGGGGCTGGCAAGGAGAGTGACCATGTGAGCCCCCATTTTCTCTTGTCTGAAGCTGATTTCTCTATTTGGAAGCTCTCACAGCTCCAAGCACTGAGCTGAGACTCCCTGACCCTTGCAGGAGGCTCCGGGGTAGTCACACAGGTAAGGAGGGAGGCAGAAAGCCCACGCTCACAGAAAGATGTCTTCCTGATCCTATCCATGCCTGTAGGAAGGAATGTTAAGGATCAGGTATTTCCACTTCTCTCTGCTGCCATTAACACAGAGGGAGGGCAGGTCTTTGACCTACGTGTTGTACAAACACCAAATTGGAACTGTCTGCACGAGAAGATCTCGTGGCTTGGCGCCGCACGCCTCCAGCCTTGCCCTGGTTTCAAAGGGGATGGAGGGAAGTTTCCACCCTGCTAATAGGGAGTCTGGGTGGTTGTTTGTTGCAGTTAAGATGGTTCCTCAAATGAAGCATGGGAAAAACAAAGTTTAAGGGAAAAAGAAGAAGGAGGGAGGAGCAAGGAGGGAGGGAGGCAGAGAAACACGCCAAGTCTGCCTCGCCAGAAGAAAATTTTAATGGGTTTGGCTGGGGGCTCGTCCAGCCACAGCCGCGTTGTGCATGTGCGGGGGGAGCAATGTGAAACACATGTCTGGATAAAGCACTGGGCCCTGGCTTGTGTTCCTGCTGTCAGTGCATGAGTCTGTGAGCCCAACGGAGCTGTGGGAGGGAGGGGAGGCACAAACCAACCGAGCCTGACAGGGCAGAGCCCCTCCATAAGGCAGCCCCAACCAGGCAGCTGCGGCTGGGGAGCAGCTCCCACCCTTGGCTACACACGGGCTCTCCCCGTGCCCTGCGCAGCCCCAGCCAATGCTGGCAGCACGGCATCTCCCAAGGAAGCAGCTGCTGGGGCTGACAGCGTTGAGCTGCTGTGCCCAAGCGGTGCCGTTACAGGGATCAGAGCTGCACACATCAGAGTTACTCAAATGAATGCAGTTTGTAAGACTCAAGGGCCTGAGCCCAGCTGGGACAGGACACAGTGGCAACCAAAAGAAGATGGAAAAGGTGCTTCCAATGGTCGTGAGGGTGCAGCTGCCTCACCTCAAACACCAAACTGGTGACAGAGCCCTGGATGTTTCTAAGTAACCGTTCACAGGCCCACAGCTGCCTCAGGAAATGGTTATTTTGCTAATATTAGAGCAGGCTTTCAGGCTAGATCCAAGCACTGGCCACCCTAAAAAAAGTTCTCTTGTAGGAGAGCTACAGGTTTATTTTTATAACTGACCTTTTCCTTTCTCTGGATGGCTCTGTGCTTTGGTTTCCCCATGTTGTAAAAATGGGACTGGTAGTGAGGAATTATCTCACGGGGTTTGTGGACTTCTTTGTGGGTTGGGCTGGAGAAAGCCAGTGTGTTCCAAAAAGGCGTAAAGCCTCCCAGCTCGGTGCTCCGGTGTGTGCTGTGGCTCCAGGAGCTGCTATTACAGGCAACTCGGTGCCCTTTTACATTAACCTAATATTAGGCTGTAGGGGAGGCAGGGAACCTTTACAGTGCTGCCTCAAAACCCATCTCCAAACAGTGGCTGGTGGAGATGACAGGGTATTCCATCCAAAAGGCGGCCCAGGCAGGGCGGTCTCTAATCTGAAGGAATGTGTGGCCTCCTGTTCCCGAGCAGCTGACGAACTCAAAGTCCTTCTCCCATGGCATGGAGCTGCACTTTACCAGTTTGGGTGTGTGCTGCTAAGAAGCTGAATTCTCTTGATACGGGAAACTATTTTCATCTGCTTGGGAATGAATTATAGGTCTGTCTGGCTCCGTTCACTCCTGTTTTAGAAAGAAAGAAAGGGCTTGTCCGTGAGCTGCAGTTAAGATTCACACGGTTGGTCAACTGCAGTCATGGCAGCAAACCCTGCGCTAACAATGATGAGGGGAAAGCTTGCACTGATAACGCGACTGCATTTCTATAGCCCTTTTCACCTCAAAGTACATTGCAAACCCAGAACAATAAACATGGGTACAGGAATTATTACATGTTCTGCCAAAACGCATCTGAATGGTAAAACCACCAACCAGCCTCACACTGGGTTAGGACAGGAAGCGCTGCCGGCCTTATCCCTACGGAATCAGGAGCCGAGAACAAAGCTGGTAGGCTTAGGAACGAGCCAATGCCTTCATGCTCTTAAGAAAGCAGCCAAATACAGCCAGAGCTTATTTTGAAGTTTTAGACCAGAATGAAAAGCATCCTCCCCCCTTCAGCTGCTCAGTGCTTGCCCTTCATGAGGCTGGGGCTGCCTTCTGAGATTTCCTACCAAACCAGCTACCACAATCCAGACAGGTTTCCCATCCCTGTACTGGTCCAATTTCAACCAACTTTTTTGACTTGCCTGAACAAGCCCTACACAAAGTATTTGCTTCTACGCAGCCACAATCTTGGGGAACGACAACATTGCAATGAGAACGTTGCCCTGGCATCTGCTTGTCCAGGCCCATCAGGGAGGTCCTACTTGGTAAAGCCTGTGGAGCACTGCGGTACACCCTGACAATATTCCAGAAGCATCTGGACAACCCGTTCATACACCTAGTGTGGATGCTTTCGTCAGCTGTGCTGTGAATGATGTCCTGTGCAGGGACAGGAGTTGGACGCAACGGTCCTTGTGTGTCACTTCCAACTCAGGACATTCCATGATCCTGTGGTTCTATGAAGTCACACAACAGGAAATTGTCACTAGCAGGCCAGGAAGGCTGCCTGCAGTTACCAAATTCCAGTCCCAGGGCTATCCACAAACTCAAATTCCCAGTCTTTGCACTGGAACAGGCTGCTCTGATGCCACTGGGGCTATGACTAAACAAGTGCCTCATCCTGCAGCAGGAAGTGTGAGCTCATCAACACTCCACAGGTCAGCTTTTGGTGCCCCTGTGTAGACACACAGACAGCACCGAGCATTCCAAACCAAAGACACCCCCAAAAATAGATCAATTCACATCAGTTCCAACATACTCACAGCAACCTGACCAGCTTAAGCCACAGAGGGGTGTGGGACCCCACCTTGCATGGTCATCCCAAAGCTCTTTTTCTTGCTGGAAGCCTGGAACCTATCACGCACAGCCATTTCACAGACCAAGGCTTTTCTCTTGAAACTCTAGAATGAGTCCTTTTAATGGCTTTAGTCTCAAAAGGGCTAAGCAGTCAGCTTCGCTGAGTGCTTCAGGATGGCGTTAAGTCCATTAAAACAGTTCAGAAAGACAATTTCAGTGCTATTATGGCAATTTTCACAGCTTTATTCAGTGGGCACAGCAAGACGGATCTGCATTAAAAGCAAGTATTAGTGCTTTATGGGAATCTACAGCTACAGAAGCCCTAAACGAAGGGCACGCTGCTTTGGTTTTAAAGGATTATCTGGTCCTTGCAGCTGAGCAGGGCACCTGCAGATGCTGGGCACCTCCTGCATTATCACCATGCTCACACTTTCCAGCCAAGGCCAACAACTCACTGCACACAGCATGATCCGGCCTTTTTTCCTTAAAACCCAATAAACCCAAATCAAACACTTATTGTGTTCCCTCCCCAGCTAAGCCGTGCACCACAGAGAAGGGCAGAAAGATCTGATGACCTGGTCCCCCTGAAGCACAGGACAGACGAGTTATATCAAACTTTGTCCCTGAAGAAGTTCAAAGCAAGGTAAACAAGCAGCATTCCTGGCAAGGTTTAGAATAAAAGCTCCTTCACTTGGCTCCAGACGAGGTACCACGGGGCAGAGGAATGACAAGTGCTGAGGTGACGGTGAGGCTCTCTGCTACTCCACAGGGAGCTCCACACTCCTCACCAGCAATGCCACACTGCACCCTGCACTGCCTAGGCCTCGCTCTGACCTTGCTGGCTCTGGCTCGGCCCAAAGCCTTGTACAAAAGGCTACAGCCGACTCCTTGCTAGGAGAGCTCCTGGGTAGGCAGAAACACCCCAAAGGGAAAAAACACTTTCAGAATGTTAGAGACAGAAATACTTATTTTTTTACAACATTTTTTCTTCCAGAGCCAAGAGTAGAAAACACAAACTCCTTCACCTCTGCCTGCACTGCTGCCTCTTGGAATGGAAACAGAACTGGAAATCTGCTGACACAGAATCCCCCAGCACTGGGCAAAGGATAAAGCAGCTGTTTCTGGAGCAGCTCACTCGGGGTATGGCAACCATCTGGAAAGAACTCTTTACCTCCAGTCTCCAAGTGACCTTTGCAGGTCACAGGGCCGCAGCTATGCCTCCCTGCTGAGCTGCACAGAGATCCTCCTGTAGATGTAGATTTTCCATCCACCCCCAGCCCAAGGAGGCCAGCTGGTTCCGATTTTTATTCCTTAGCTTAGATTTAAAAAACAAAGAAACCCCTTTTTGAATTGCATAAACATACAAAATATAATTTAACTTGGCGCTGTCGTTTAAGCCCAGCATGCAAAGAAACAGCCAAGGTCCCTCCATCCTCAGTGTGTTTAGGAAAACTGAATTCCAGGCATCGATGTGTTTAAGTAACCAGACCAGATGTGCAGGAATGAATGGACTGGCTGGCTCTGGAAGCACTGTGCTGATCACTTGGCTTTGTGTCACCACCAAGACCAGGACAGTCTATTGCAATGCTCAAGCCCCATAAAACAGTACTGTTTTTTACCCCACAGGCAAGCCTGGTACACCTTGATAGACCCATGACAGGAAAGCCACAGTTCATCCAAGTGCTGGCCTGCCAAAACACTTGTGTTAGGCCAAACTGTGGATATTTCTCAACAACATCCTAATCCAGTCACTGACCAAAGCCAAATCTGAACTTCCCTAGCTCTCATGCAAGCCTGGGTGCTGCGATGCCTTTCAAAAGTTTGCTCATGGGGAAAAGGAACAGCAAATGTTGGTGGAAAAGCTGAGGCACCTAACTCTGACTAAACCAATCATATTTTCAGTAACAACACTTCTGGCGATCATTCTTTCTAAGAATAAGGAAGGAGTAGGGTTACTGGGCAGGGCAGGAGGACTCGGCTCCACAAGGGAGGGATCTCCCCAAGAGATCCCAGGCCTTTGCTTTGCACCAGCAGGGATGGGTGAATGTCCCCTGTTCAATCCATGAACTGCTCCAGTAGAACAGGTTGTGGCTTCCAAGAAAGAAAAGGCACATTTAGGTTACTGTATAAATCCTGCACTCATCCATAAGAGCCTGAGAAGCATCCAGCCATCCCCAGCAAACACAGACTTCAGCTCTTGCTGTCGCCGCTCAGTGAAACCTGGAGGCAAAACGTTATTGCTGGTTTTGTCGTGCTGAAGTGAGCGCCTCGGTTTTGGAAGGAGTCTACTGTGGCTGAACATGCAGGAAGTCTTCAAGGGGGTCCACTTTGTGTTACTCCATAAAAAACAACTGAAAATGGTGTTACCTGGGAGCTCAGCATTTGGAATTCAAGCTGAGTTAGAAATGCATTTCTTTCTAGGAAGACAATGTAGCACAACTGGAACAAAACTAATGACTTTCACTGGGCGAAAGGCAGAGGCAGACACTGTCCAGCTCTGCCTCTACGCCCGCCGGGATGAGCGTCCCTTTAGAAGAAATACCATTTTGCCTTTGCTTAATGGTGCAGCTGACAAAAACACCCTCAAAGCCAGATTTTTAAAATAAACCAGTGCCAGAACATGTAGACAATTAATAGTCCTCCACCTTAGCTACTGGGAGCAGGGACTGAGACCAGATAAACTTGTTTTCCTTGTGATCACCAGCTCTATAAGAAGGCTGGCGGCTCCCTAGCATTAGTCAGTGAAAAGGTTTATTCTGTTTGGTTCTTCTGCAGCACAGAGCCCGGGCAGGTTGGCCCAGAATGTCTTCAGAAGGCTTGCTGAAGGAAATGCAGACCCTTGGTGAGAAGTTTCTCCTTAAGCTCCAGAAACTGCCCAAGGCTGACCCGGTGGAGATCGTGTCCTTTTGCGTGGTTCTTCTGTTCATCGGTGAGTTTATCAGTGGAGGCAAAGGGCGGGCAGAATGTCTGTGCTCCTCTCTGGAGGCAGCTTGCTCCCATCTCTGCTGGGGGTTTGGTGGTGGTGGCAGTTGCTCCAGGCTGTGCTCTGAGGCCCAGTATAATTTCTAGCCAATTTTCTGATACTCAGTGTGTATTTCTGTGTGCCTGCAGAGCACAACAGGCATGGTACAGCTCTCCCCAGAGCTCTTGTGTTGAAGCACTCGTCCTAACAGCAGTGTCTGAACCAACCCAGAGCTGCTGCAATGCTTTGACGCATAGGAGATCGTTGATGACAAACAGTATCAGGGCACCTCTCTGTTGCAGAGGACACTCAAAGTCTGAGGCTCTGAGTGCCTCTCCTCTGCTTGGTACAGGGGAAGTCAGTCCGCTTCTGATGAGCCTGTTTGTTCTCCTCTGCTAAGGGCGAGATCCCTCCTGTTGCTCTCTGTGGGGATGCATGGAAGGGATAACAAAGGGCTGCCTGATGAAGAGGGCTGAAGTTTGTTTAGACAATGGCAAAACAAGCAGGAAGGGCAGCAGGCCCTCCCCCTCAAAGACATACACCTTGCTCCTAGCCAAAAGGAAGGGTGTGTATCCAGCTTGGACACTCCTCCCTGGGCTGGAATTCAGGAAGACACACCTGTTGCTTTGTTTTTTTCATACCTGCAGCTGGTTCCCCGCAGGCCCAGTAACCTGGCAGCCCAGCTCCAGGCTTTTAATGAGCACACGCGCACCCACGTGCACATTCACGCACTCTTCTGTGCTTTGTAGGATTAAACATGTCATCCTTTTCTATTCCCGAGGGACTAACATACGCCTCCCAACATCAGGCATCATGTCTAGTGTAGAAGAACAACAAGTTAGGCTCCTGCTCTGGAAAACAAACCCCTCTGTTTGAAGTATGCATTTTCTCAAGCTAAACAGGGAATAAAGAATAAAGCCAACCCAGTCAGCAATATCTGTGCTCAGCAAAGAGACACTGCATGCACTGCCAGTCAAACTCACCAAGCTCTCTCGAGTGGCTTCTGACACAGCTGTGGGGAGAGCTGGATCACATCCTTTCCAGGCACACAGCTCCACTTAGCACTGCATATTATCTCTGAAACAGCAGCCCTTTAGGCAGGTGAAGACGTGCCCCCCACAGTTCAGATTGTGAAGTGTCCAGTAATGACTGCCCAGATTGCATGGGTAACTGAGATAGGGGAGCAGGAACACGGGAGGAGGGAGGTAGGAATATAGGCAAAAAACCCAGGCTTCGTTCATTCTGCTGCTCACCAGACAACTCAGAGGAGATTCGGGGTTACTCCCTAGGGATTGCTCCTACCTCACAAAGCGCTACCCTTTGCTTCTCTTCCCAGTCACTGTTCTGCTGCTCATGATCATTGCCTGCAGTTGCTGCTGCTACAGCTGTTGTGGCTGCGACGAGCGACCTGACCACAGACGCAGGAAGATCCAGGTCCGCCCAATTACCCATTCCTGAAGTGCAACGGGAGGTGACACAACCTGTTATCAAGGACACGCACGGACATCGTGAGTCAGTCCTGTGGGAATGATCTACACTAGCTCACTGAAAATGGCAATAACAACATTCATTGACATGACTCAAGAGGACCAGAAAACACAGCACGGAATTCCTTCTTTCTGTGACAGCCAGCGCTGGGCTCCGTGGTGTGGCCAGAAAGGTAACACTACTTTCCTATCCCTGCCTCCTTCTTCTGGCGTGGGTGGGGGTGCATGGACACACACTGCTGAGAAAACAGACATGCTTTCCTGGTGCCAGCCTGGAGCTGGGCCAGCCCAGGATTTCCTTTGTGAGCACAGAGCCACGGACCAACGCAGCCACAAGGCAGGCAGCACCCACTCTCTTCACCAGCAGTTAATGCAGGGATGATGTTGGGCGCTAGCAAAACCCACGGACAACACTGGGAGGTCCATAGGCCTGGTTCATCTTGGAACAAGCCCAAACCTGCTCTCCTAAAAGCCACTGCAAACAGACACACTTAGCTGAGATGTCTCCTGGAAACAAACTGTGGATCTTCTGATCCAGATGTGCCAGCTGAGGCTCTGAGCGCAGCTGGTAACAAACGCTCCCTGCTTTATTTCATCACTGTAATAATGGTGTGAAATTGCCAAAGAGAAAAAACAGACCACGTGCAATACTCTTTGTAAACAGAAGGATGAAGGGAAAAGGGAAAAACTCACCAATGCTACAGCCTAATTAGAACATTCTGCTGCTACATGTGCTCCCTCCTCACCCCTGCACGGTTCTGCTCCTCCGCTCCGTGCAGGGCAATTGTCCTTACAGTGCACAGGAGACGAACAAATCCCTGTCCTCACTTGAGGGACCGGTGTGCCAGACTCCCTGCGCTGTGTGCAGTTTATTTTAGTGAACATAACCATCGTGCCTGAGGTATGATTATCAGCACACACAAAGGTATTTCAGAGGACTGATGTCCAGACTGCTAACTGGCACCTTGGGGTACGCGTGCAGCAGCAGGCATTGTGACAAAGCCAAGCCAAGCCACGGCTGTACAGCTGGAGTTAGCAAGTGCAAATAAATCCCCTTCCCATGCTGCAGCCACTGTGTACATTTGGGTTACACTTCAGTGAACTTCAGAAAGGGATTTGTGTAAGTACAAAGGTTTGGCGTCAGTCATGACTGGAACAGCTGAGCAGAAGGTGACCACAACCGCCCTGACCCCTGCAAGGCTGCTCTGTCAGCCCCAACCGTGAAACCAACCTTTATCAGAAGATTTAAACATTGCATGTGGACAGAGAATTCATCTTCTCCCCTGGTATCCCAACTGCCAAGTGCAGGGGAGGTGAAGGAATTACACATCTATATCCCAGAGCCAAGAGCTGCTAAAGAAAAGAACCATCAGGTTTGTAACAGTGATAGTGGGCTTTTACATGTTCTTCACTCTTCAGAAAGGACAAAAGTAGGCAAACTTTGTAAAGAAATCTATTTTCTCTAATGCCCACCCCCAAACAGTAAAAAGCACATTACCGCTTCTCATGTATTTAATGCACTTTAATTTTCGCAAAGAAACTGGGTTTAGGTATTTGCACTTTCGTGCTGCTGCACACTGGAATCTCTGCAGCGACACAGGGAAATGGCTACAAATGAAGAAAAAACTTCCTCAAACTCCCAACGTTACTTTTAAATTGATAAAAACTCTCCAACAGAAGACAAGGATATTCCTTAGGAAGGAAATAGCTGAGCCCCAGCTGACAACCACCAACAGCGACTGCAGTAGCTCAAGCTGCTGCACACACTGGTGAACCAAGGCTAACAAAGCCCCTTCCCAAAGCTTTCCCTCCCAGCCAACAGGTAGGGCAGGACAAGCTCAGGTGGGGCATCCCTTTCCTCTGATCAGCATTCAGAGATGTGTGGCACTAACCTCTGTCAGATAGGTTTGTAGGGGTAATGAGCAAAGGCAAGTGACAATCAGGGTGACATCAGAAGCCTCAGAAGCTCTTTTGCAGGGGACAGACTCGATAGAGGATTCTGTATTGAAGTTGAGTCACGAGACCTGTGAAAGAACAGAGCGCCCTTTCTCTCCCGGCCTGTGCCGGACAGTGCCAGCTCTGGGAGTTAACAGGACCCCATTGAGAAGCATCTCAGCAGCATGAAACCAGTCTGTGCTAACAGTCAGGAGGAAGCTCAGCGGGCTGGAAACCAACAGCTGCCAGGCTGCTGTCCTAGGAACAAGCTGCCAGGCCTTATCTCAACAGGAAAAGCAACAAATACAAGTTTCCAGTGGTGTTTCCAGTTAAACCACTGACACATACCAGGCAGGGGGACAACAGAAATGGCTCCTGTCTTATCTCTGCCACTGTAAGTTCCTGAATTAGAAGCAGAGCATAAACATAGCACAGTTAAAAAAAAAAAAAGGAGAGTAAATTAAGCAGTTTTCTAAAGGATTGTGATGGCCTTCTGGGCAGAGGAGCAGCCACCACATATAGGAGGAGTTCCTGGGCTGGTTTCTGTGTACCTGCCTGGATCTCACAAGCTTAATGCTCTACTTTGTACCAGTTTGTACCACTGTACTCGGCTGGGCTACTCCCACACTCGTGTTTAGATACACCCATTGCTCACCTGGGCTGGGTGAACTCTGCCGCCTGTGTGCACAGATCAGATGGGTCTGCAGACACCCAGCAGATCCCCAGCTTACTGCAGCTCTTCAGTTTCTGTTGCTAAGAAACACAGGGTCTCTGCATTCCTAATCACCACTCACACAAGCTTTGGTGCTTTTGGCTTCAATCTTGACCCACATAACAGGAGCTGGGATGCTCTGAGCACTAGTGAGGATGGACCCTCTCTTTCAAAAAGCAGACTGAGATTCAGAAGAGCACAGACTTCAGGCACATGTTGTGCAAGCCTGAGTGTGCCTAGAAGGGACTGCAAGGGAATGTGCAGTTACTTGAGTCCTAATGATAGGAGTGTTGAAATAAGGAGAAAGGGATGTCTGAACCACAGCTGACTGGGGTCCTTTTACCCAAGCTGAAGGCCTTCGATTTGATTAGCCACACCTTGCAGGCAATCAGCTATTAATCATTCACTGCAGTGCAAACAGGCGACTTCCAGGCTGGCTCTGCCAGCCTGTGGGTGCAGTAAGGGGGACCTTCCCCTACCACGATCTCTGGGAGCGGGCACAGAGGAGGCACCGGGAGGAACATCTGCTACAAACGCAGCAGCTCCAGGTATTTATAAAATCGCATACAGCTCTCCTGTTTTAAGAGGATTTTGGTAGTTATCGAGAGGTGGGCAAGGTGCACAGCCACACAGGGTTTCACCCTTCAGGTCTAAGAAGCAGCACCTAAGCCACCTGCTTTTTAAAGGCAAAGGAAGCTGCCCAGGGCAGCTTTCACATCCTGTGTGCTGCTGCTGAGAGGTGGTCTGTCATCATTCCAGAAAGCAAAGCACAAACAGAACATATTTGTTCTGAGAAAGAAACAAAAACCTCAGCAAACTGAAGTGTGAGCTCATGCTCCCAGTCAAATGTGACTTGCTGAGGATGAAACACGCTTTGCACCACTAATCCTCTTTCTTACATTAAAGACACAGCCATACAGGGCAGCAAGTTAAGGAGATTTTCAAAAATAACAAAGATCCCTTCCTGTATTATGTCTGCACATCCACATTTGAGAGTGTGAGTAATAACCCATCCCTTCCCTCAAGAAGCAAGGAGGCTTTAATGAAACCATAAGATGCTCACAAAGAGATGCTGGATGTTCGTCAGGAAACCAACAGCCCAGTCATTAAGTGAAGTACCAGGGAAAGAGCAGGCATGTAGAACCCACCGAGAGCCCCGGTTGAATTATTGCAGGGCCCAAGTACTTCACAGAGGAAAACTTGTGCTTCTACTGTGAGGAAGAGAAAGCGCTACTAAAGAGAACTGTTACCAGGAGACTTGTTTTACATAACCAGACTGCTCTAAGCCCTATGGGACCAACAAGCTGTATGTGAAGAGCTTTGCTTATTGTTGGTGGAGGGTTTGATTGTTTGTTTTTAAGTAAGAGTTCATTTGATCTCCAGTGCATTCGCAGAGTTCAAGCACCCAGCTACTGAACACCCTTTCACGTCTGGGCTCTCCAGCTGACAGAGATGAAGGGTTCACACTGAATGTGCTGGGAGAGATACTGTGCTATATTATTAAAATATTGGTAAAATATGATTAAAACAAATCTCAACTGCCGACATCTTGTAAAGCCAGAAGCTTTCCTCTTTACATCTCTCTAGATGTGGATGTGTAGCTGGCCTCAGCTCTCTCTCTTCTGGTTTATGCTCCCATTTCTGTGGAGGGTGACTCTCCCTGTTGAAGAGGGATGTCTGCTGGACAGGCAGCACCTGTGCCTGTACTGGCTTTGGGATCGTGGCTCAGAGCACACAGAGGATTCACCAACACCTGACACTGTCCTTGTCTGCCTCCAGCAGGGTGGAAGCCAGCATGTCACCAGCACAAGAGATATCTTTGGTTCTGGGGGACCTAAAGAGGAGGATTGCAACAAGTGATTGGGCTCTTGGAGGGCTGGTGGTGATCGGCACCTTCTGCCTTGTTCTTGTTGCTCTCCTCTTATTTGCTGCCATCTTTGGGTGCTGCTCATCTCCCAGGCACAGCGGAGCGGTGTGTAGCCAGCGAAGCTGAAACACAGTGCCTGGAGCCCAGCAGCTAAGCAAGGATCAGCCCAGTGACAACCTGATTGTACTGTTCATAGAAGTTTCCTCACCTTCTCCCCCTCCAACTTCCCTGCCTCACAAGCAAGGCGCCACCGCCAGCAATCGTTCCGCGAGCAAACTCAGCACGTAAGGCTCTCTGCATTCAGGAACTGCACAGCAGCCAAACACCAAAGTCAACACATCTCTGCCTGATTCTCATCTTTCCAGCAAAACCACAGGTTAGAGGTGGCAAATGGTCAACGACCACCTAAAGCCAACCAAGAGATGCTCTGCTGCTGCAGTTATGTGGATTTTTCCATCTTGCAAATAGGCAACAGGAAACTCTGACCAGCAAAAGCTTTGTCTAAGCCTATTCTCTAAGCAGCGGGTACCATTGTGCTCCTGCCATACTCTGACAAGAGACTAAATACACTATGCAAGAAATGCCTGCCAGTGTACCAGTCTGTCTTCATTTGTTCTTATTTAGAACCTTGCAAGGTCAGAGTTCCAGGTTTGTTTTTGCTGTTTGGGTAGCGAACAGAACTGCATGAGTTCAAAATGTAGAACAGAATCGCGATGTGGTGTCCCTGTAAATAGTATATAGTAAATGTCCCTGCCCAGTGAGGAGCAGGGAAACCGTGTGTGACTCTGGGATGCACATCCTGTACTGCAGACAGGATGGGCCAGGCTGGGGGAGGGAGGACCAAGTATGGAAGATGTGACTTCTAAATAGGGCAGTGATAGTCCCTTACAGAAATCCCTTTCGTGTACCCAGTGAAATCTTGTTCCCATTACTATTCCTGAGCGAAGAATGTTTTCCCTCTGCCTGTGCTGTTACTGCCTTGGTGCTGCAGTGCAGCTTTAGGGAGGGTCCTCACATCAGGGCAGTCAGGCTCTGTGCAGCACGTGTGAAGTGGGAGACATTGTGAGATGGTCGCACAGAGCCCAGCTCTTGCCCTGACAGGGACACCACCCTGCAGGGACTGCTCCTGGCTTTTGCAAGGTGAGTTCAGTGATCCTGGTCCAGTTCTTATGGCACCAGTGTCCATTCCAAGAAAGGCTGGCACGACTAACTCTACTGACAGCCAGCTTACGAGTCAAGGAGAATTAGATACCAAGACAAGGTTTCCAAGGTTAGCATCTAACCAGATACAGCTGCCTCTCAGGTGATACAAACCCCAGACAGAAACGGCCATCTGGCATTCCTGGGAGCTGTAACACACACCAGAAGGAGCAGAACTGTGTAGCCAAGTAAGTGGATCAAAATCCTATAGTAAGAAACTTCCTGGTAGCTCCTTCCCACCCAGAATCATTTTGACTTTGGGCAAAGAAGCACTCCTTGTGCCCCAGCACTACTCAATGTTGTGCTGTACTTCAGCACAAGCAAAGCTCTCCTAAAGCAACCCCATAAACCCGGGATCTATTTACCAGACAAGACCACAAGGAGAGAACCAGAAGGCATCAAAAATGAAGTATGTGTTACATTCACATTGAAAACGCTGCCCTAGACACGGGTGTGAAAAAAAGAAACTAAATGTAGACTTGAAAGCCAGACATATGTTTACCATTTTCAGTTGGTGAGAACGTACCGCTCTCTTACTGGCAAAAGTATAGCTCTGATGTCTTATCCAGCATGAAATAGCAGTTGGTACAATTACAGCTTACAAGTCATGAACAAAGCCTGAACAACGCACGCTGCAATTGCCAGTTTGCACTTAGAGTGGGCACATCTGTACTCTGGGCCCCTTTCTGAAACATTCTGAGCTCCACCAGCTCCTTCTAAGGTCAACAAGGATCACAGATACCTGGTACTTTGCAGAGTAGAGCCCCTGAGACTCAGGGAAACCTTAAAGCTAAATGCTTCCATCCCATGCCAGTTAGGCTGTCTGTCTGTCTCCTTAAAAGAGAGATGACGTAGTGAAGGATGAAACAGTCAAAACAAAAGCAAATGCAACTAAGTCAACCCGTCACCAAAGACAGAGCACAGCCAAATTCATAGCCAGAGGAGTTTCACTTTAACAACTCCACGTCACTTGGTCAGGCTCCAACTGTTAACTGTTAACTGTTAACTCAGAGGTGGTAGTTGAGTGAGAGGTGTCTCAGGGACACCTTCCTCAGTCCAGACAGCAAAGCACCAAGCGGTTCATTCCGTATTTCCTTTCTCCTAGGCATGCAAGATCTCAGCTGTAACAGCGCCTCGAAAGGGACAGGGCATGGTGCCCCGACATGAAATAGTGTTGGAAAGATGTGCACTCACCCCAGCTCCTCACAGAAGTTCACAATGGCATCAAAAGCGGTCATCACAGCCTTGTCAGATTCTTTCAAGGTGCCTTTTTTTCCCTGAAAGGAGATGGGCACAATAACTATATTCTTCATTTGAAATATAAGCAGATACAGTAACTCCAGCAATGACCAAACGCACTCCTGACCAATACCAAAGAGGTACAGACACCACCCTGTCCCTGCTCCAGGCTTCTGCCCACCTGTACCTCCCTCGCACGGCCAAAACTGGGTCTGGTAGCCCTCCCTCTCCCTGCTTTGCTCTCTCCTGCTGTCCCTTGGGACAGGGCTCTGGACAGCTCTGGCCCCAGAAACACCCATTCCATTTCACATATTCAGAGGTTACTACAGGCAAAGCAGCGCCTCTAGGCAGGGGGTACTGCTCTGCAGGTCTCACCTGGAGGTTAGAGAGCTCCTTCTTAATCAGGAAGCTGACCTGATCCCGGTCTGTCCTTGAGTAATAGAGGCGGCAGCAGGATGGATTCCCATCTCTCCCAGCTCTGCCAGACTCTTGGTAATACCCAGCCATGGACTTGGCAATATTCCAGTGGGCAACAAATCTGCACATGATAAAGACAAGAGGAAACATAAGGCTGTAGCTCCTCAGATCACTGTGTACATGACTGTGGTGTTTGTGGTCATCAACATCAGTAAAAAATAGGGCAGCAAAAGCATAAAAGACAGAGGATTTAGCAGAGCAGAGGACTTTGCACATGGAAATTTAAGTCCTCTTAACACAAGGCAGAAGGGAAGCAGAAGAGCTGTAAGAAAACAAATGCTCCTGAACAACATGTGAGCAGGATTTCAGGGCACACGGACAGAAAAGAATAAGCACACAAATATCCCAAATGCACACAAAATCGTACAGTGATGATGGCTGAGAACAAGGACATTAACTTAAGGAGTTTGGGAGATTTTACCGAAACATACAGCATTTAATTAAAAAGTCCTGTTTAATCATGGAACACCATTTGAACATTACAGAACATGTTTTTAACTACTCAGTTTAAAAAAAGACACTTCTTTGCCAGTAAAGCCTGCAGGGGAAATTCTGTCTCACCAAGCTCACAGGTAGATGAGGGCATCCTTCCAAGCTATCAAATATTGCTATGAATCATTAGGAAAGTGCAGGTCCTCTCTGCAGGAGGGTTTTCAACAAACCACTGCAAGGTGCTTTACACCTGCTTGTACCTGAATAGTCCACAGTTCAGATCATACCTGTGTGGAGCAGATTTTATAGCATGGTAACACTGCCAGTGTTTTAAATCCCAGCCTGCCTCAAACCCTGCAGTCCCAGAGGCAGGTGTGATGCATACAGGTGTGGCAAAGCATTACATGACAAAAGCAAAGAAACAGGTTTCTTCAATCACAAATACTCCAGGAACAGTCAAGCAGGAAGCATCAAAGCCCTTCACATTTATTCCTCATCAGGAAGTTTACTGAAGGAATTGATAAATCATCTCAAGCAAAACTGAATGAGAAGCCAAAAAGGGAGGAGCACACGAAATCAGAAAAAGAGACACCACCTTTGCCTTTGTTTTCCCTTTCGTCCACAAAAGTCACCTCCAGAACCTGTCAGACCTGATCTTACTTGGTAACAGATGCATGAATGCTCAGAACTCTGACAAGGTAGAGCAAACACTAAGAAGCAGTGCCTTGCTGCCTAGGCTTGGGTATAACGTCCTTTAAACTATTTTAAAACATTGTGTAGAGAGCAATAATTTTCACTCTACTCCTTGGAAACTAACCAGATGACAAGCATGTTTCAGCTGCATTTCCTTCCCATGCAGTTCAGTTACTCTTTGCCTGAACAGGACAGAGGCATTTCCGTTACCTGCCAGCACGGGGACACGGACAGAAGGACGGGGGGTTTGAAGGGGTGTCATTGTCTCAGTGATGCCCTGTCCCCTCCTGCAGCGTTCAGATCAGCTACGATACATGGGTATCAGAGGCCAGCTCTGTGTGGGTGCTCTGTGAGCTGCACCCAAGTTACCCCTCTACCACAGCTCACAAAACTAACACAGCAGTGCAGGAGTTCTAACCACCCAGAGCAGCTACAGCAACAGAAGTCCCAGAGGACAGTGATTAAAACCACATGTCAAGTCTCTCTCCTTGGACTAGAGCTCTGTTTTCATGTGGCTATTGCCATTTGTGAACAGCTATATTTTCCCCACTCCATTGCAAAAAGAGATCTCTAAAAAATGCTGGCTCTGACTATTTTAGTAGGGGGTGTATGAAATATTTTAGGTGCAGGTTTTCTTCCCACTGCTTTTTAATAGCAGCTATTGCACCAAGAGAAGTGAAAGGCACAGCTGTGATTACATCGAGATGGCTCTTTTGAAACCCTGGAGGGTGTGGTGAAAAACAAGCACTCCTCCAATTTTCTTCATTTTGAAGAGGACTGGCAAAGGGGTCCTTGTTTTTAATTTCTTTATAAAACCCTTCCAGGTTTGGTTTTGCTGCTTCTAAGATGAAAAACCTTCAGCTCTTTTTTTGTGGATTTTAGTAAGTGCTCATCAGGTGTTTGAATCAGATTTATCAGGTAACAGAGACTGAGGCTCTCTCTTCTCACCGCTCAGGTTTCAGCCTTTGGTGGTGCACAGCACTCGGCTCACACACCTGACATTTGCTTTGTCGACTCCCATTCCAAAACTGATAGTTGCAACAATAACGGGGATCTTCTCCTCCATCCATTCATTCTGGACTGAAGTCCTGTCAGCTGCCTTGAGTCCTGGAAAGAGAAAAAGAGGGATGGAAACAACAACTAAAAAACAGGCAAAAAGAAAAGCAACATGGATTTTCTTCCTGCTCTGCTCCCCCACTGCGATCCAGCCCCCTCGCAAGAGCTGACTGATGTACACACTCCTCTCTGCCCATGTTTGAGTTGGCCTGGGATCAAGCAGAAGTCAGCAGCAGCTGTTTCTATTCCAAAGAAAAAAATTCAGATCTGTCCTGGGATAAACGCAGTTGTTATATTTAGGCCATGCAAGATCCAACAAAATCAGCAGTTCTGGAGCAAAGGGAATGCCATTCTGTTGAATGTCCTGCTCTTGCCTCACAGACCTGATGTGCGAGGGTCAGGTACAGCAAAGATCACGCCTAGAAAGCCGTTTTCTAGGCAGCCCCAACCCAGGTATTAAAGGCAGCACAGTTCCATTCCACTGGCTCCGCAGAGGCGCAGGGGCAGCTCCCAGTACCTGCATGGTAGGCCTTGGCTTTCACTCCTCGGTAGCTCAGCTCGATAGCCAGCTGCTCACACACATCCCTTGTCCGGCAGTACACGATACCACAGCCCGAGTGCACCTGGCAGACAGCAAAGAACAGCCGTGACCCCATCTGGAGCCAATCAAAAACGCTGGGGCCATCACTGTGACTCTTTACCCCTCTGTCACGTGGTGGAGACAGCAGGGATGCCTAACGCTCACCTCTTCCACAAGCTGAGTTCCCTGCAACTGAAAGATGCTGTTGCAGCACAGAAATATATCAGACATAAAGAGAGTTTCCTTATAAGGCCCAACATCGGCCAAATGGTCCCCCAGTCCTTTCCCAGGAGATACAAGGGAAGAAGCAGACTCCCTCCGCCCTTCAGACAAACGCAGGTGTAGAGTCTATAACCGAGCAGCTGAGAGCTATTTTAGGAATTGGCGTTAGAGCAGAAAATCCAACACAACATTTTAAATGTTTCTGTTCAACCTCACCACACCGGAGCACCACACTAGAACACCAAACATCAGTGATCACCCGGGACGTGACAAACCCAAACAGAAATGTTAGTCACATGCTCCTAATTCATTTTCTTCTAGACCAACCCCCTTCTGAGGGCACCTCTAACAGGAATGCAGCCTTCACATCCCGCCTACTTTAGAGGAACTAAAAACCTCATGCGAGCACCTTCCTTCCAGGGCCCTCCTCCCTCCCTGCCGTAGGGCCGTACCATCACTAGAATGTCAGTGACCTTTAAGGCAGATTTAGTCCTGTTTAGCCTTTTTCCCCAAATGTAAAACCTACCCCAGGGGTGTTCTTCACTTCAAGCGCCTTCAGACAGAAATCCTTCAGGTTGGCATACGGATCACTCAAGAGCTCCTTGAACTGCACATCATAGAACAAGTTAGATCTGAAGCAAGGAGTCTTAAATGTGGAAAGCGGCTGCTTCAGCTTAAGCGCTGCCACGATGTCCTCCTGGACCTGCCTGGTGGCAGTGGCAGTCAGGGCCACACATGGAGTATCGGGTATGCGAGAGCGCAGCACGCCCAGCCGAAGGTAGTCCGGCCGGAAATCGTGTCCCCACTGGGAGACGCAGTGTGCTTCGTCGATTATCAGGTAGGACAAGAGGTTTCGGGACACCAGAGAGTTCAGCACAGGTTGGAAGGAGGAGGCAGCTGCCATCTCTGGGGTGATATACAGGAGCTTCACCTGAGGCTTCTCACTGGCTAAGTCAGCCAGGATGGTCTTCTTTTCCTGGGCAGAAAGCTTGGAGTTCAGAGAGCAGGCTTTGATCTTCAGTGCCAGCAAGTGGTCCACTTGATCCTAGAGGGAACACAAAATTAAAATGAAATGAAAGGAAAATTCCACCTCCAGGGCTGACTCTCAGGACAAACACACACACAGTTCAGTGCTTCAACACAAGACATCTTTATCTTCCACTGTGAGCGTATCTGCCCAGCTCCAACACCCAACTGTGTTTTTGTGCACCCTTTCCCCTCCAACAGTGTTTGTGCTGCTGGGGAGCAGCAGCCAGGACCTGAGCAGTATCACTAACCACAGCCAGAGCTAGCCCAGACCAGCCACCAGCACCTCTAGGGCTGACATCACCACAGCCAAGAGGAGATAAGTTACCTGGATGAGGGCAATCAGAGGTGAAATGACAATGGTGATGCCCACTGCCAGAACTGCAGGAAGCTGATAGCAGAGGGATTTCCCCGCCCCTGTGGGCATGCACACAAAGACATCCTTCTCACCTGCAAAGACAACAGAAGAAAGCTCAAGACTACCAGAGCAGAGGAGGGCTCGGAGTGCTGGGGGGGTGTCCTGCCTAAACCAGGTAATGTGTCTCCCCAGAACAGGTGTGATAACAGCTCATGAAGCATCACCCCGCAGGGAGATGGAAAACAAGACGTGTTCACATCTCTGAGCCTCACCTCTCACCACAGTCATGGTCGCGCTTTCCTGCAGGGAAGTCTTGAAGGCCTCAAAGCCGAAGATGTTCTGCAGTGCTGTCCGTACCCTGCCCTCCAGCCTCGGGGTGGTGTTGCCGCTCATTGTAGGGAGGCTGCAAGGGGGGACAGAAACCAGTGCTGACCCCGCTCGTGCCCCACTCTGCTGGCCCAGGCCTGCTCACCTCTGTGCAACCTCCCCCGTGCTGCCTGCCAGCCCCACATTATTTCAGATCCACGCCCTTCAGCGGAGGGAGCCCCAATACCATTTGCTCCCAGGCAAACCCCCCCGGTATCTCAGCCCGCCCAACCCTTTCAGTATTCCATTCCCTGATGCTCTCCAGGTCTGTCCCTGCTGAGGGCCCAGATCCCGCTCGCTCCCGTCTCCCTAGACCTATCCCACCGTGGGCGCGGCTCACGGGGCCACAGGGTGGGGTTCCTCGCCTCCCGCCCCCGCAGGGAGCCCCGTGTGCCCCACTCTGCTCCCTCACCCCGCGCGGCCTTCTCGCGGCCCGACCAAGGCGGAAGAGGGGCCACGTTGCTATAGATACCGCGCCGCAGGCGTCATCGCTACGCGCCGGAAGTTGTGGTGGCGCGGACGGAAGTGGCACCGGTCGGGCGGAAGAGATGGCGGCGGCGAAGCGCAGCGTTCTCTCGTCGCTTGCCGTGTATGCTGAGGACTCCGACCCGGAATCGGACAGCGAGGCCGGGGCGACGGGCAGCGACGGGGGAGCGGCCGCGGGTGAGGGTGGCGGCGGGGCGGGAGCTCCGACGGGATTTACCTCGTGAGCTCCCCCGTGCGGCCCGGTCTGGCCCACGGTCTCTCACAGGAGGGAACGGCCCCGCAGCCGGGAACGGCCCCGCTCGCCGCCGCTTCCCCTCTGAGGGAACGTCCCTCACTTACTGCCGCCTCCCTTCTATGAGGGAACGGCGTCACTTGCTGCCACCTTCCCTTTCCTCACACTTTTTTTCCTTCCTCTTTAGGAGAGAAAGGAGGCCTGGTTTCGGTTGGGTACGGCGATGACGACTTCACCCGCTTGGAGGGGGATGACGATGGCTACGAGGAAGAGGATGATGAGAACAGCAGGCAGTCAGTAAGTACCTCTCTGCTTCCGGAACTTGATCTGGTCCCTTTCATGCATTGCTGGGGCTCTTCTGTCTCCAAAGAAAGCCTCTGGGTGGCAACCCATGACAGAACCTGGAATAACTGACCCCTGGCATGGGATTCGGCACTTCCCAAACAGTTTTGTCCACTTTGTTTTCAAGTAGAAAGCATTTGCCTTGAGCTCCCCAGCAGCCTGGTGCAGCTCACGTTGCTCGTTACTGACTGTTGATGCTGTTTGACTCTTACGGGTAAAAGGCCGGTGCAAGTCAACAGCCACACTGAATGAAAATTAGTTTTTAAGCATAACTCATGTATGAGAACCCTGCAAGAGGAACACACTGTTGCATGGTCAGCTGGAGGACTAAAAGAAATAAAGTTCTCTGATGTCTTAAATGATCCTTTTGTGTGTAACTCAGCCCACTCCATCAGGTTATCACTGTGTAACTGCGTCCTGTTGGTGTAAGTGGCTTTTGTTCATCATAGGCACATGGTGTGTGTATGACATTACCTGAACACCGAGACAACCGGTGCCTTGTGGGGGTGGGCATGTAGCTCACAGCCTGTGGGTGCAGCTGTAACACATACAGGGATGTGCAACCCTGTCCTCTGCAGGAGCAACACAATGAGGTTTGGGGCAGGAGGGAGGTTCTTGTCTCTGTTCTTTCTCATCAGCCTTTTGCTTACTGCCACATTGCAGATGTGTTGTCCTATCCCTGTTCCTGTAATGTGTGGCCAAAGCTGGGGCTGTTACTGTAACCTTTCCGCCTTGGTACCTGTTTTGTGTGTGTTGGATCGGTCGTGTATGAGATGCTCTTTCTGCCATCAGTTTCCCCAAGCAGCAGACAAGAATGAAAAGCCCCTGTTGTTTCAGGGCAGTCCTCAGTGATGCCATTTTATCTTGGCAACCCCTCTAGGTTAGGGGGTTTGGGAGCTGTTTCAGTTACCTGTGTGTCATCTGAGTGGTTCAACCCACTGCTGCCTTGTGGAAAATGACTTTTGTCTATAATACAGGCGGCATTTGTAGAGGGGAGAGGGTTCTCATCTGATGAATATTCAGATATACTTGATGTCATGGTTCTTTTCCAGTTACGAGCTCACTGTTATTAAATTTGAGCAGTTATGACTGAGTTATTGGCACAGGCGCAGCTTTCAGGAAGGTAAACTGGAGAGTAACTGAGGAGTTTTGACGTCTCACTTTGGTGGGCTAAGCTGTTAATTTAGGCAATTAAAACACTGCCATCATTGTCTGGTCAGTCTCCAGCTTGCCATGCCACAAGTTGTTCATGTGCAAACACTCTGAGGTGGGCAATTTTTCCAACTCTTCCTTTCAGTTGCCTGCGATCATCTCTCTCTCTTTGTTTTTCTTTTTGAAGCTTTTTGTTCTTCTTCAATTTGTGGCATGGTTTGGAGGAAATAACATGTTCTGCTGAGTTGTGTGAGCATGAAAAATGTTTTCTCCTCCTCCTCAGACTTGTTTTGAACCCAGAGTGAGTGTGTCCAGAAGCCTAGGGAGCACTGGGATGCCAGGGCAGTGGAGCAGCAGCCTCTTCTGCCAGCTGGGACCACAGCTAGAGATCACTTCTCATGTGGTGTAGAATTCTACACAAGGCTGAGTTCAGTGTTTTCAGCTCTCACAGGGCAGAAGTTTGCCCAGTTTTTTGGTTTGTGGGTAGGAATAGAAAGAGAGTGGAGTGTTGTTACCTAAGGCAGTGAAACCTGTCCGTGGTTCCCTTCCGTGCAAACATGTTCCGTTATCTGCAAATGAGGCTACGGGAGCACTGCACCAATAAAGATGCGGTGTCAGACGGTGTCACTGGGCCTTTGGGCCTCGGTGCCAGGCCAGACCCTGCCCAAGGCTGCGTGTGCAGCCGTGTGTCTGCTCTGTGTGCTGGTTTGTGCATGGGACTGCGATAGGTCTGGCGATCGCTGCTTTTTCTGTGAGTACAGCTATGCGGGGTCGGATGCAGAATGCCCTCTGCCAGCTGGAAGAGACAGAATTATCAGATGGCAAATGCTTTTATCCCTGTTCTGTTGCTTCTTCTTGCCAAGTTCTGGCACTGCATGGGTTTTGCAGGGACATCAGAGGAACGTTTTTGCCTAAAAAACGAACCCAAACAAGCACTCCTTTCCCTGACTGCAGGAGTTGTTTTTGTGAGTGGGTGGGGCAAAACCAACTCCGTGGAAAGGAGCTTGGACCGCTGCTGGGCTGTGAACACCAGTCCTTTGCTGTAAGACTTGCCAAGTCTGCTCTTTAAGCTTAATCCTGTAAATTCTTGTCTTCTAGGAAGAGGACGATTCAGAGACTGAAAAACCTGAGGCTGGTGACCCAAAGGTATTTGAAGTGTGGTGTGGTGGGGGGTGGGAAGCACAGTATGAGAGGAATAAGTCTTAACAGCATGGTGTGGTGTTCGTTTGTCATCTTTTCTAGCTAGTTTCATACTTTCCTTTTGTAGCTGTAACATGTTTTTGTGACTGTAGTTCTGGCTTCTGCCAAGGGCAGTTGCCCACTTAGGCCATGGCTGAGTCACCCTCCAGATCTGTGATCACGAACTCTGTCACCTCGTGCATTAGATCGCAGATGGGTATGCTGACAGCTCCTGTTTTCAGTGACCTGGGAGATGCAGGATTCAGTACAACGTGCTTTTATGACCAGTCTGAGTTGGAATACTTCCTTCATTTAGAACAACTTAATGAATAAATGATCTTCCGCTCCTAGAGGTCATGAAATTTGTCAATATGGTGTCTCCAGCTCTCTCTGTCCTTATGAATGGAGCAGTTTTGTAAAGGCTGTATTTAAAAGAGAAATTGGATCCCCGTGTGCCAGTTGCCATAAACAGGTGAAGCCATCTTTATTTTGGGGTTACCTCTTGTTTCTGCTAACAGAACACAGCTGGTGTTTAACAGCACATAGGAATGTACGTCAGGCAAAAAGCCAGACAAGAGACCAAATCCATTTAGAGCTTCATAGAGAGCTGTGCTCAAATTCCTGTGCTAGTTCAGTCCCATGCAGTCTTTTGGGACATTGAGGGAACGGCCGTTCCAAAGGCCTGAGTTTGATCCAGCAGCTTCCTTGAGGATGCAGCAGTCTGAGGACTGTGAAGGAAACAGAGGACGGTGCTGCAGCCTGGGATTCTGGAGAGCCTTTGAATCCACATAGGACGAGGCGAAGGTAAATGAATGTGTTCAGCTGCTCTGCTTCAGTGAGTTTTACAACAACATCTTCTTCCTGTTTCTGCAATATCTTTATGGTTTTACACAGTGGAAAACCTTGGCAACTGGGGAAGTCCCGTGCCTTGGTGTGTGAACAGTCACTGATGCTTTTGGCATACAGGTAGGAGGCACTTGGAAATGGAATGCATTGTCTCCTTTCCTTGTTGTGAAGGAAAAGGTAATCTCTCAGTTCTGTTCTTTTTCTACTCTAAATCTTTGCCCTTGTGGCTGGTAAAGCAGCTGACAAAGTGTTTCTGGGAAAGCTACTGCATTCAAATGTACGCTGTGAAATGAGAATGATGAGTTTTCCTTAAAAGCCAGATTTGCCTCTGTGGTAATGCCCTGTCAGGATTGTCCACATTTCTGTCTCCTCTAAAGGGGCCCCGGTGCTTCAGGGCGCTGGGGAAAAGATCTGACAGAGGCACAGAGCAACACCAGACAGGAGCAGCTGCAGTAATGACGCATTATAGGAATATTACCACTGAGTTGTGTGCCTGTGCCTGGCTTGTTTCAAAAGCCTCTCGATCTCGGTGGGTTCTGTGTGTCACTGTCCAGGAGCGTTTTGCACGTCTGAAGAGCAGCTACAGGTGGCCACGGAGCAGCATTCTGGCTGTGGTGGGGAAGCCAGGAAACCCTGGAAGTATTAAAGCATTTAGTATTTTGGGAACCTCCTGCAGTAGGAGCTCTGCAAGAACTGAAAAGTGAATTAAGTTACACTTAAAAAAAGAAAGGGAAGTGTGATTCCTGCCTTACTCATATGGTGTGGAGGGTGAGGATTGGAGAAGGATGGCGCAGAGGAGCTTCAGCAGTTTCGGGCTTCCACGTCATCCTTACCAGATGTCTCCATGCATCAGTGGAAAGGAAGTGGCCTGCTCTGGCCCTTGGGTTTTTGAATTCTCATGAAGCAGCCAGCCCTGGGGAGAGGCAGAAGCAGGGCTCTGCCACACAGCACATCAAGAGCCACCTAGGCCGAGCTGGGAACAGAGCTGCTGCCAGGCGACTGCGTGTGGCACGGATGGTGTCGCACTGGCCATGCTGTTAGGATATCCACTTGGGGTGGGGGAGATGGAACATCACGGCAAAAGTGTTTTTCCATGGAGCAGCTGCAAGTATTTCCTTTCTCCCTTTCCCACCAAGTGGCGGTGTTCTCCTCCCTGATTGCTCTGAGCTGGCAGTGTCCATGACAACCAGTGAGTAAGAGCTGCAGCTGTCCTAAATCCAGAGTCCAGCAGAACATGAGGCACTTAATTAGAACTTGCTGATTCTTTTGGATAACTTCGATGTGTTGTCCCAGCTGAGTGTTGTAGCTGTTCCTGTGCTATTGGATTCACTGTGAGACATCGCAGACCTGGAAACATGGTTAAATAGACATCACAGGCTCTTTGTATACAGCGCGAGTGTCCCCAGGGTCTGAATCTGACTGTTCGCAGGAGTTAAATCCTTCAAAATGCAAGAATGAGGTAAAACCCTGCAATTAATTAGTCTTCTCTGTCACTGAGATCCTGTGAACCAGACTCATACACTGTGTGCTTGCAGTAGGAAGCAGAATCCTCTGCCTTAAATAGCAAAGTTGGATACCTTGATCCTGTAACTGCTTTGTGAAGTGTTCCAGAGACTCATGGGAAGTGGAAGATTCAAATCTAGCTAAAGCTAATTGCTCTTCCCAGCTTCACTCTTGGCAAGGGCGTGGTGTTGAAGATGGGATCTCACAGCCTGGACAAGCTCTTTGTGCCTTTTCCTCAGATGTTGTAGCTGCGGGTACAAAACAAAGTGAAAATGGGTGTGCAGTTTGGTGTTGGAATGCAGAGGGTTAACAGGCTGTGCAGTTTGAGGTTGGGGCTCTGTTTACAGCCTTGGGGATACCAACTTGCAGAGCTCCTGAATGGAGCAGCCCTGCAGGAGGGAGGAAAATTAACCTGCAATGGGAAATTGACCTTGTGCTGTGGTCTCACCTGAGGGACTCTGTAGTCACAGCGTAGGGCTGACCGGGGACCAGGCTGCAAGCGCTGATCAAGGACAGAGCCCAGCTCTGTGTTTGGCTCGCTGGAATCTCCATGGGGGAAATCATTAACTCCTGAGCCTTGACTCTCCAGTCAGGGCTGCCGGCGCAGGAAAGCCGATTGCCCCTCCCTTGGCAAGTGAATGCCTGGCACGTGGTACCGTGTTTTCAGGTGGCTGCTTTGGTGTTTTCCTTTTCTGGTTTTGCATTAAGGGTCCCCTCTGCATCCCTGTGGCCTGTATGGAGGGACGGTCAGACTGGGACCTAGAGGGAGGCTGTCACGTTTTCTGTCTCTAAGCAGGTTCAAGTGCCACCTCTTGATAATCATCAGCTCTTTATGTGTCGCTGTTCTCGATCCAGCATGCCCGAGAAGTGATTTAACTGTGCTGCAATGTGTAGGTGTGTATCAGGACTTCCACAGAGGCTTTTGATTGCAGTGGTTTTTATCTTGCCTGCCCATTAACCTGTTTGTTTAAATACCAAAATTATCTTGATTTAAAGTTAAAGTGGTGAGTGCTGAGAACCAGTAACTGGGTGTTTGTGCAGCGATGTAATCCCTGTAATTAACTCTTGTTTTGATAAGGCATGTTAATTTTTTTTGATTCAATATGCATTCATCAAGCCACGTTCTCCAAAGGTGTCTGGACCTACTGGGTAACTTTTACATCAAGTGTGACTGTTTTGCTCTGAAGAGGAGAAAAAAGTGCATTTGGGAAAAGCTGTGTCGATAAAGCACTGCGATTCGATTCAAGTGTTCCTGTGCCTGCTGTAGAAAAGAAGCTGCCATTAGGAAACTGGAAAAGGAATTTGAGTCTTGGGTGGTGGCAAAGCGTGAGGTTGCTTAGGAAATGCTGAAAGCATCAAGGGCAAATCTTAAAAATTCTGCTTAGAATATGTTTAAGTCCTTTTGACTGAAGAACTCTTATTAAGCTCCACCCAAACCCAGTGCCCTTCGCGATGGCAGATGTGACGCTGTGTTAGTCTTCTTACAGTGGTTGGACTTGGAAGGGTATAACTGGTTTGCCAGCGTGTTGTGGGAAGGTTCATCAGAAACAAAAACCCTTCCTTATGTTCTTTTTTCCTGCTCCCCCCCCAGGTTTTTGAGGCTGTCTGGGTCAGTTTGGCCTCTGGTGGGAGAAAGGACAAAGGAACAGCTGTGTGTTAGCAACGGCCTTGTGCTCTGTGTGCCTCTTGTGAACACTTTGAAAGCCTGAGCTGGGTGGTTTCCAGGGCTGGGTTTAAGGTTAGGTCTCCACTGGTTTGTTTCCCATTCATTCCTTTGCCTGGGAGCACAGCCTGGAGGTGCCACTGATAAGCGCTGCAGTCTGGGATCCAGCCTTTTCTGTATTCTGACTTCCTTCAGTGTCGTTGCGCAAAGTGCTGCCTGCACTTCCAGCTGGAGATAGTTTTCCCTTGTTGCAGGCTTGATGTGCTGTTTTCCAGTGCTGTCAGGGAACCAGAGCTGGGCAGTTCAGGGGTCAGGGTTCCACATGGAGAGCCTTTGGGTGGAGCAGAGTTAACTCTGCTTCCAGTGCCCTCCTCCTGGTGTTACAGTGAGTGCTCAGACATCACAACCACTGGTGCCTGGTTCCCATTTCTTAAGGAGGTGTTTGACCTTTGTTACTGCCTGAGAATATCGGTGGCAGTGTTAGTTTTGCATGCAGGAAGCAAAGCAGCCTTCAGCATCTCTGACTGTTTTGCCTCTTGCCCCATGTTCTTGTGTCTCCAGCTCTGTCTGCCTGAGAGGGAGGGAGGGGGATCACAGCGTTCCTGGTCTCTGAAGCTGGCTCTCCTACTTGGGAGCTGCTGGCTTCAGTCCAGCTCCTCGTGAGCTGTTTGGAGGATGAGACATGTCCACGGACATGCTTGCTCCTTCCTCCCCGCCAGGCAGACATGCTGCGGCAGACCCTGTGCTCCCCGCAGCACTGAATGCCACGGATTGCTGACACAGGTGTGGCTGCCTTTCTCCAAAGGAAGAGCCAGACTATTTTTGTTTAAAGACAAACTTGAAGAAAAGTCCTTTCTGGACTTTTTATTTCCCCTGATAAAGGTCTGAGTTCTTTAACTCCAGTTGTGCTGCTGTTGTAGTTATTTCTGTCTGTTGTAGTTATTTCTGTCTGCTGTGCTCAAATGGGCTGTTGTGAATTCGTGTGTCAGTGCATGCCAGGGGGATGCTGAACAGTCAGCACAGATGGAGGATTGCCTCAAATACCAGCAAATATCTGAAAATACCTGCTTCTGGGTACAGAAAGACCAAAATCTGCAAAAACTTCAGAGATCTGTTTGTGAAGGAGCATTTATCCCAGTGAGGATCCTTACTTTCACACCTTGCCTCTGCTCCACACCGTGAAGGACTTTTAGTACAATGTACTGGGGAGGAAGGCTTGTGCAAGAAGTTGATTTTGCCAGCTCTCCTGAGCCTTGCCTTTGCTGCTCTGAGGCTTAAGATTTCTCACAGCCCAGGTGCTTGATTCTGCACTGCAACAACCCATCAAAAATAAAGTCGTCCAAAGTCACTTGGCATCTCAGGCTCTGTCAGATGGTGCTGATATTTCACCTTTGAACCCCTATGGGAAGCAAAAGTGACTTGAAAGCAGAGTTTATGGGCTCCACAGAGCGAGACGTGTTGGCAGAGCAGGTTGACTGCAGGTGGAGGCTGTGCTCAGAGCGTGGCGGACGTTTCCCGCTGCTGTGCTCCTCTGTGGGCTGTCCTGCACCCTTGCAGCGCTATGCCTGGCTGGTGCTGTTGTGAGGAGGCCACGCTCTGGGGTCTTGTGAAGCACGTGCACAGGGTGATGTGTGGATGTGAAACTGGGGGGGCCCCCAGCATCTGGCACAGAGGAGGAGGGCAAGGAGGCAACTGGGAGGTGCCTTTGGGACCAGGGTGCTGTCACCAGGCAGGTGTTATTAACCATGCTTCCACTTGGGCAGCAAAAGTCCTGGCACACGGTTCCCTGGCTGGAAATTCCTTCAAACAAGTAATCTTTGTCAAATATTGAGATAGAATGTGTCAGATGAATGGAGTTGAGTTTCAAAGCAGCTATTTAAAGGCCTCTGTGCTATGAGTGCTTCCTTTCTAAGGCACTTTCTCACTGAAATGTTTTGCCAGGTCTTGGTTGGGGGTTTTTTGAGTTTTTTCAATGACCTTGAAGTGAAATTAAGGTGGATTTTTAGACTTAGTTTAGCTTAAAATGTCAAAGGCAGTGTGAGCTATGTATGTACTTTGTTTTGATAAGATGCCTAAGGAATATCTCAGGAGCTGACTCTTTCCTGACTTGTTTTTCCTTCCCTTTTTGCCTGTGACAGCAGTATCCCACAGCAGGTAGGTTTGTGCAGACAGCAAAAGTGCCGCTGAAGGCTGGATGTACTGAGTGTTCCTATAGGTGGCTTATTTCTGAGCTGCTGTGCTTCTCATGGTATCTGGATCGTGGCTCCTACAGGTTTTCCTTAGTTTAATTCCTTATCCTGCACTGGGCACTTTGCCTGGAGCTGTGTATCAGAGCTGGCAAACAGGATACGACTGTAGGAAATGTGCTGGTTTTGAGCTTTCTCTTGGGATTCTCCTCTCTCACAATATAAGAAAAAAAGGCGGGGAGAGGAATAATAAAAACTTTGCTTCTGTTTCCCAGTGTTCTCTTCCCCAGCCTCCGAACACACTTGACATGTGCGCCTTTTGCTGCCTGAGCTGGGAGCTCACCGGCGTCAGGCGGGTCTGGGGAGCAAGTTCTTGTCATACACTTTAATATCAAATGAGAGGTTTCTCATTTCTCTTCCCAGAGCACTTCTGATGTTTGTCAAAAGGCAAGAATAGAATTGCTGACACATTCCTTTAAAAAGGAGAAGAAAAAGGAAAACAATGAAAAGGAAACAAAAAGAGCACCCGATCCAGGGTTCAGAGAGGCCTTTCTCTTGCTGCCTGCACACAAACATCTCACCTGCCTGTTCTGGCAAAGCCAACTTCGCTGTCAGCTTAGAGAACTGCTCTAACAACCTGTGCTAAGTTATAACATTTCCTTCTACTGTGCTCAGCCAATTGAGGCTGTGAGTGTGTCAGGACCACAGGAGAGAGCCTGGATTGTGGAGAGCAGGATAAGGTACAAAACCTGACTGCTGGCGCTTGCTGAGACGAGAGAAACCCCGTGCTGGGGGGGCATGGAAACAACCTCTGCATTAATGTCTGCAAGCTAATCCACCAGCATGAGAGTGGTGGGACTGGTCTGGACATCTTGGGGCTGTCAGTTTGAATCAGTGCTAAATTTCTTTATGTACGAGACATCAGGTGAAATTCTGCAGTGCAGCAGGAGTGTCTGCAGAAAAGAACATGGCTTCCTACCTGCTTTTTTTTTAATGCCAACTGGAATTTAGGGGGAAAAAGAAGCTGTAGCTGGCCGCAAGTCTGGGAGCGTGATTGAGTCAGGGCAAACCTGGCATCATCTTTTTTTTTTTTTTTTTTTTTTACAATTTGTATCTTATTTAAAGGAATCAGTTTCTGGTTTTGTATCTTTTCTGCCTACCTGTTCAACCCTTTCTCCTCGTGGTTGGGTGCACACCTGTACCAGTACACGTGACTGCTACCATGAGAAACTGATGGTCTGCGTTTGTGCCTTTTGGCAACAGCTAAAGCCAACAGTTATGTCCAATGGGAGCTGTGTGCTGGATTTATGGATCTTGTTTCAGGAAGGATTTAGTGAGTATTGTTATAAGTCAGTCCATTCTTTCCATTAAATAAAGCTGTTCTGGGCAAGCTTTTCCAAACTTGAATTCATTGGTCTTGGATTCATGTTGTTTTTACTTCCTTCCTTTAATCTTCGTTCCACACTGTGAGGATTGTTTGGTTGTGTTTTTTTTCCATGAGACCTGAGTGGAGACTGTTTTTTATGTAACTGGATGGAAATGCTCTATGACTGAAGAGATGGTCAATGCAGCAAGGTGAAACTTCAGCCAAGATGCGGCGCTTTCCCTGTGCGTGCACGGGTTCAGCTTGTGGTTCTTCCCTAACTGACACATGAGAACTGACCCATGCTGCTGGGTTCGTACCTGTCAGGCTTTCACAGGCGGTGTCGTTGTGCCTGGCGCTTGAAGAAAGCTTTTCTCTGGGTGCACAGGAGTAGCAATGGAATAACTGCTTTCTGCTGTGCCAGGTGGTGCCTTGAGGGGTGCAGAGTTGCCCTTGGATGCGCAGTCTCAGAAATTGTGACGTGATGGTGGTGCAGGGAGATGTTAGAGTGGGGCTTGTTTTATTTTTTAACTCTTAATCTTTGTCTGCAGCAGTTCCTACTCTCCTGAGGCTGCTCATTGTTAGTCCCTGGATTAGGGGAACCGAGTCTCTCCTGCTTGTCTTGCTGTCTTTGTCCTCTCCCAGCTTGGCTCTGAAGCACTGCTGCATCCCTGGGCTCCTGTAGGCGGGTCTGTTGGAGCGAGGCCGCCTGGCTCCAGGCTCTGAAGCAGTTGATCTTGTGAGATCCAGGCTGGGAAGTCCATAGCAGCCAGAAAAACAGCAGGAGAAAGAGAATGGACACGGGACACATCTATTTTTTTTTTTTGCTGGAGTTCTGTATTTCCACAACACTGCTGAGATTTTTCAGTGTAACTGCTGTCCATGCTGGCCGTGTGAGCAGCGAGAGCCTGGCGGCACCAGGCTGTGTAGAGGTGTTCCCGTACCCTTTCGGAGGTCGGGCTGTGGGAGCTGCGCCGTGTTGGAAAGTGCCACTCACCTGCTTCCTTCCACGCTCTTCCTGTGGGATACTGAGACATAGCACAGGGGTGTGCATATTGTGGGAATCTACCAAAAGATCCCCTTGCTCTGAGTGGGTTTAGGTAAATTCTCTACTTCGAAATTCAGTTATCTTCCAAATTTTCCTTTGACTGAATGTGTTGGAATTCCTGTAGAACTCTCTTGCCCATGTGTAAGTATTTCTTCCATTTCACGATGAAGATAGCAACCCTGCAGTATTTATTGCACCTCGTGACTCGATGATTCTCCATCTCATTGTCTTGAGCTCAAGTTATCCTAAGGGGTCCAGGACAGTTCTCCTTGGGCAGTGACCCCACTGGAGGTGTTTAGACTGTCTGGAAGTTCTGGATCGTCAGTAGATGCTCAGAGGTCTGAACAGGACTTTGTGGTCGTGCGCCTGCCTGTGCTCAGGCTGTTGATACTTGCCTGCAGTAGTGCTGGATGGTACCAGCAGAGACCAACGGGCACTGTGGGAGGAGCCGCTCATCCCTTTGCTTTCTGAAGGCGTTTAAGAGGGTTGACAACAATTCTGTGTTGATGTCTTCAGCTCGTTAATGACAGAGCAGTGGGTGTAAGTACACAGTAATTCACCAGTAAGCAAAATTCATGTCCTCTGGGCAGTGGGGTGTGGCTGTAATTTGCTGATGAACTCCTTTTCTGTTGCTTGGTGTAGCTCCAGGGTTCCTGATGCCTTGGCCATGGCCTGAGGACATGAGAAGGGACTTGAGAAAGGGATTTGGGCAATCAGGCCAGGCAGATACAGTGGCAGCCCCACGGGAGGGCCTGGCTTTGCCTATTATAAATGGAGCAGGTTTGGGCTGTGTCTCTGGGATTAAAGGGTACAAATTTTTGTTTTAGCATTTTCTCCTTGTGCTTTTCTTTCTGAGGAGCCCAGGAGAAAAGAGGCATTGACACACAAGTGCCTTGGCTTGGGAGGGCTGGAGCTGTTGCACCACAGCCCATCTCACAGTGGGGCCTGTGCGCTCGCCAGCCAGGAGATGTGGGTGCTTTCTGTTTCTTTCTTTCTGAAATAGCTTGAGCTGGATATTTTTGTGGTCCCAGTGTATTTACAGAGGAACATTGCTGTTCTTCCCCATGAATGGCTCTGCCCTGTAGCAGTAAATGCCACATGAGGAATTTGCTTTTATGTTTCCAGAGGGCTTTGGCTTCTCTGGAACTTGGTGGGTTTTCCCCATGAATTTGGCACAGGGATTTGTTCCCAGATCTGATCTGGTGACCTTGCTGCTGTCCCCTCGCCATGTGCGTCGCTCACCTGGGTGGAAACAGAGAGGAGGAGAGGGTTAGAGCGTGGTTACCAAGCAGTGAGGAGGCAGCATTGTGGCTTTGTCAGGTTGGATGAATAGCTTCAGTGTTCTGAGGCACTGAGGAATTTTGGGCACACAGTGCAGTGAGGCACAAAAGGTCTCTGGGAGGGAGTGGGGGGAGAGGGCAGTGCTGGGATGCAGCTGGTGCTGTTTCAGAGACTTTATTTGTGCTGAACTTGATGTCGCTTGTGGCTCTCCTGGGGTCTCAGATACACCAGAATATTTCAGCATTGATCTCAAGTTGGTGAAAGCTGATTTAAGTGTCCTGTACTACTGAAGTGTCTTGGAGAGTGTCCTGTCTGACCGCACACCTCCTGCGCAGCAGGCTGGGGGGCACCTCTGCTGTGCTTTGTTGCTGCCTGTTTTCTGTTGCTGTCACTGAGGGGGGCTCAGCTCATCGAGATCCCCAAGCAGAGCATGACAAGTCCCTGGAGGCTCCACTTGAGTTTCTGGTGGAGCAGATGGGCTGTGTCACTCCTGAAGAGCAGCAGCCAAGAGAGGATTGACAGGGGGAGCGTTTTTCAGAGGTGGCAATGCAAGCTCTGTGTCGCCACTATGCTCCCTGGCGTTCTGGTCTGTAGAGAGTTCATCAGCCAGAGCCCTGGCTGGCCCAGTTCCATAAGGGGATCCTGGCACTGCCAACCCCTGCAGCCTGGGAACCCCACAGAGCCCTGGGTTCCTGCGCAGCAGCTGCTCTGGAGCTGCTGCGTTCTGCTCCTGCCTCTGGGAGCCTTTTGGCTGTTTTCACCTTCTCTGGGGAGCGTGTCCTGCTGATCCTGTGTAGAGAACTGTGGGTTGTGCAGGCCTGTGGTGGGTATTCCCAGGGCTCACGGACTGGATCCAGCTTGTATTCAGCTGGTTATGATCCAAAACATTGGCTCATGGCCGGTGCCAAGGGCCAGTTACTGAAAATGAAGAATCTGTGGTTTGATCTGTGTTAAGGAAAGGCTTCCAGTACAGCAGGGTTTGTGGAGCTGAGTGTCCAGGACTCGTAGAAACAAAGCCTTAATTCTTGCATTAAATTTAGAGTTTGACTCTGAAAGGAAACAGAGCATCCTGTTAGGCTCTGCCTTCCCATGGTACAAACATTGCACTGTTATCTAATAACCTGCATTTCTTTTTTAATTTTTATTTGTTTGTCTCAGAGTAATGTGTAAATGTCTAAAGAAATGGACAGTAGAGGTTTTTAGAATGTAAGTATGTGCCTTGACTAAAATTTGTTTCTTCCTTCCAGGAATTCTCAGAAGTGGAGAAGCGGGATCCTCAGGAGCTCGTTGGTGAGTTCACTCAGAAGTGTTTATTCACATATGTTTTCAAACCAGACCTTCTTGGCTCCCCCTTCTTTAAAAAGCATCTTCTCTTTATCCTGACAGTGCTGAGCTTTGAGTTATTGCCTGCAGTCTTTTATCTTGGTGGAACATTTTCAGTGAAGTTGTCTTTTGAGAGAAAGGTGCCATGCCAGAAAATACAAAAATACAAAAACTTCTCCAACCTGGACATCTACAGTTTTGTCTGGTATCATACGTGGAAGTCGATGTCTTCCTTAGACAGTTTTCCACAGCTGTGTTTTGCATGAAAAGCTTCTTGGGCCTGCCCTTCTCAGAAGATAACTGTGTGGTGTCCAGTGTCACCTTTATAAAACCCATGGTTATGGAGATGCTTAAGCACTTTTTTGCCCTGAAGTTCTTTGCATCACGGTTTGTTTACCTTCTGGACTGTAGGAGATGTTCTCTCCAGCCCTGAGGATATCTGAGCACAAAGTCAGTGTTCATAAGGGCAGAAAATATGGCTGAGTTGCAGGTCCCTCTCTGCATTTCTCAGCCCACAGAGCAGAAAGGAAACTTGTGCCTTTCCATGGATGAGTGGCTCACTGGCACGTTGTTGCCTCCAGTTCTGCCCTCCAACTTGGCTGTTCTGGTGCCAGGAAAGCAGCAACCCACACAGCCTGGTTTATGCCAAACAGATTTGATTAGAGTGCCAAGGAATGCAGCTGTAGAGGCCAGGCACCGTTGGTCTGCCTGTCTCCAGGGGAAAGCCATGCCCCTCTGGTCACCCCTTCCAGGTCTCTGCTTGGTTTTTGTGCAGTGTGACCTTCATAGCCAGCCTGGCACCTGGTGCTGCCCCAGATCCCCCGTGGCTGCCTAACGCGCAGCACCCAAGCCAACCTTGAGAAGGAGAGGAGTTCCGAGTGCTGCCTGGGGGCTGTTACTCACCTGGAGCATGAAGGCAGGGTGCTTCATCATTTCTCAGGTGATCCACACCCCGTGTACAGCTGCAGCCGGCGCTCTGTTCTTTTGGTTTTCTGTACACTGGGACAATTTGCCTGCACACCTGTAGGAAACAAAGCTCTCTTGTGCCCCTGTCCCTGTCCAGTGTAGCCTTTGGACTGGGAGCAGTCATTGCCTACAGGAAGGGACTGAGTGCACAGTTTGTGCTGGGGCACCTCTCCTGTTGTGGACTGTGTGTACTGCTCGATATACTGGTCAAATAACTCCTTGATCTGAAACACGCAGGTTAAATGTAGCTTTTCCAGTTGATTATCTGCCTCACCAGGATCTGGCAAGCAAATACCCTGTGCTGGCTACTGAGGTACCAAATCTTTGCTTGGAGCACCCTCATAGTGGCTGGGCTTTGGGCTGCCATGTAGAGCCCAGGAACAGCCAAACACCTCTGCCTTGCCACTGCATGAAGAGCCACAAGCAGCTTGTGCTGATGAGGTGTTATTCTCCAGGTCAGTTTGTGGAAGGACAATGTATGGACTGGGCAGCAGTGCTGCGTCCTGGGCATGCTTTGAGCTGCAGGCCTGGCCCTGCATTGGCTCCTGCTTTCTTGGACTCCCACCTATCTTTATGGCCCTCATGCTTTACCTGGGCTGTGCATCTGATTAGGGGAAGGTATTTACTTACCGTGAGCCCCAAATCCGGGTGTGCCTGTAGTGATTAATTGTGCCAACAGACAACTTCCTGCGGTCCCTACATGGAGATTTTGCAGGCTGTGGGCCAGCAAATCACAGGCCCAGCTTGAGACCGCGACCGTGGCACCGCCCGTGACTCATGCCAAAGGAAAACTTTGATCTTGGCAGAAGCAACAGGATGCACAGAGCACTTGGATGTATCCTGTGAGGACACACCTTGCTGTTTGCCATCCGTCTGCATTTATGGACAGCAGCAAGCAGTGCTGGGACCACATCTTTTCTACAGGAACGTGTTACCTTGTGTGCAAGTTCCAAGCTTATTTTGAGTGGTGGTCCCAGCTGCCCATTCCTGTGGGGAAGGAGATGATGGGAAGAGGCCATGGAATCAGCCATTCGCTATCTGTTTGGGGAGGAAGTTTGAGCACTGCTCCAGGGCATGAATGACTTGTGCCTCCTTACTGTAAATGAGCCTGTAGGGGTTAAACTCATCCTTCCACCCAATGATGTGGCATCTCAGTCTGGCTGCACTGTGATGAGATGGCTGAGCAGCACTGGATGTCTGTGCTGGGCTGTGAGGTGCATGAAGCCTCAGTGCTGACTCGGCTCCACTGTGTGTGACTGTGGCGGGGCCACAGCAGACAGAAGTGCCTCAGTTCCAGATGAAGAGATGCCTCCCCCAGTCAGTACAATGTTAATAGATGGTGGTTTTCACATGGCTCAAACAAAAGAGCAAATGAGCACCGAAACCTGAAAAGTAATGGAAGAAAATGCATTGTCTGGGAGCTCTGGTTCTACCCCCGGTGCTGTTTCTGTTCCAAGAGAGATTTGGATGAGTTGCTGAACATGCCCTTAGGAGTTTGTGACTTCTTTGCTGGCCAGACAGAGTTCTTGCCCACAGTTCCCCTTTCCATATAAGTTTTGTTTCTCTGTGGCTCTCCTGGTCATCTGCAGAGATGAGGAACCTCTGGGTGTCCAGCCTGGAGCTGGGCTTGAGTTTTGGTTGGGTTTTATTTTATGTCCTGTCTTTGCCTTGTGAAGTCTGGATTTGGTGGCCTTTTTTCTTAGGTTTCTGCTGTCGCTGTGAATCTCTTAAGCCATTAATCAGCTTTTACCTTTTCTGGAGAGCTCCGTGTCTGTATGCACACTTCCGTGTATTTGCTCCTGTCTCCCCCAAAACTCTGGTTAAAGTTGGGGTTCCCCACCCCAGCAGCAGCTGGAAGTGGTCGCAGACGTCGGCCTTGTTGCCGGGGTGCTCCGGTTCGCCTGTCTTTCTGTTGGGGCCCTGGCAAGCTTTCCCTCTCCCAGAGGCACCTGTTGGTAAATGCTAAAGGATGCTTTTTGTTCATTACTCACGACTGCTGAAGAATTTAACCCTCAGCAACATCTCGATTGAACAGAACAAGAGGTCTCCTGCCAGCTCCACGTCTCCAAAGGTTGTTGTCCTGGTGCTTTACAGCTTGACAAAGGAAATGGAAACTGCAGGAGCACTTGAACACGGGTGGTGTTGGTTATCTGTGACCTCAGCTGTCCGAGGCTCTATGCCAGGAGTGCACAGGAGCACACACTGTGTTTGTGTCTGTCCTCTGGGCCTTTCTGGGCTTTATTCAAAGGGGCTGAATCGGAGCCTGCTGGAGCTGCAGCGCAGGCAGTGTTTGCCGCCAACGGGAGCGGCCTGGGTGACGCCACTGCTGTGCTGGGGTCAGGTCTGTTACACACTGCAGGCCTCGACTCTGGGATGTGTTCCCCATACAAACTTTGGCTGAAAACATTTACTGACCTGTTGTCTCTCAGTGCTAGAGCAGCACTAGCAAGGACACAAAACACTTTTAATGACTTGCATGGCTTAAATTCCCTTCAGTATTGCCAGAACTCACACCTGGTTTGCTCTCTGCAGCTTCTTTTTCAGAGAGAGTGCGGAACATGTCTCCAGATGAGATCAAAATCCCCCCGGAGCCTCCAGGGAGATGTTCTAACCACTTGCAGGTTGGTATAAGTCCACTTCCACTTTATTTTTTTCAAAGGCTTGCATTTCAGTGGGGAGGGGGATGTTTGGGAACTCTGCTCAGAAGTGTTGCACGAGGCAGAAATCCCACGTTAAAGCTGGGTTTCACCACACCGAGTTCATGCACGCACTGGGTTAATGCTTTAGGCTTTTTACTCCTTTTGGTTTAGGACAGTAGCTGAAAGCTATTTTCCAGTCTTTGTGGGTCTCTTAAGGTTTAACGCATCTCTCGGTCCCACCAGTGACACAGAACAATGTTTACTGGGAAAAGGCCGTTATCCTGTTACCTCAGCAAATTCTGCTCCCCAGGAAAGAACAAATCATTGTGTTTTTCTGTTCAGGCCTGAGAGTCCCCAAACTGGAATAGTTGAGGCAGCACTGGCTGGATTCCTTTTCTGCCTACGTATCTGGATGGTAAACATTTAGAGGGGAGGCTGGTAACTTAGAGGCAGCGAAAGAAAACAAATGCGTGTTTTCTCTGGTGCACACCCAAATAATTGCAGTAACCAACTCTACAATAACCGTCTGCTCTGCTCCCCTCCTCCTGATGGAGGGCAAATGGAAGAGCAGAGATTGCTGTTTCCTGCCATCCCTTTGAGTTCAAATGCAGTCCCATTAGAAATGGAAGCACCGAATGGCTCCTGGAATGCTCTGTAGGGCAAGCTGCCGTGGTGATTCAGAGTGACTCTCCATCCGGATCACAGCTCCTCCTTCTCCACACCCTGTACCTGTGTACATCCAGTCCTCCTCTTGCATTGCAGGAGGATTTTACTCACCTGACATCAATGCGTTAGGGTGCGTTAGATCTGAGGAATGTGTAGAGTGTGGGAGAGCAGGCACAATAAAGCAGATTTTCTTCCCATTTGACAGCAGTTGGCAATGATAAAACAGAGGAGAACTTGTACTGTTAGCAGGTCAGACCACACTTCGGAGCACTTTGAGCAAGAAGATGGGATCATTCTGTAAATAATCAAAATGGTCTGGGCTTTTCACTGGTGATTTGCTCTTCCCTTTTGTCAGGTTCTCCCTCTAATAAGCTGAGCTGTGCCAGGGGAATACTTCTTGGTGTAAATTTGATTGAGTGTTTCTCCATCCATGGACTTTGTGAGCCATATTACTCCTTCCACAGGGAGGGAACAAAAGGGAACACCTGTGCAATCATTTCCACTCCCCAAATTCACTCCCTTTCCAGTTTTTCTTCAAACCTCATGGTATGAGGTTCTGATGAAAATTTGTCTTGTAAGGCTTTTCTTTTAAAGTTGATGAAATAAGACTTTGGTCTCAGCTCTTAACAGTCCTCTTTCAGTTGCCATCAGCAAACCCTGAGACAATTGTCAGGTCTGTATTCAGTTGTTTCTCCATACGGAGGAAGACTTGAAGCAACTTATCCAGAGGGAATGAAGGAAAATATGACTCAGTGCTCCCATCCTGAGAGACCAAAGTCGTGGGTTCACATCTTTGTGTGCTTCACTTATGTGAGAAATCCATGTTGCAAAGAAAGGTGAAGGAGATAACTGGGATTATTCTCTCAGTAACAGCACTAAAGGGTATGTTCCATCTGAAAGTTTCTGCTTTTGCTATCCCTTCAGCATCACCAGAGTAAAATACTTCCAGGGTCTTTCACTACCTTGCTGAGGAAGAAAAATCTTTCTCCCTTAGGATAAAATTCAGAAGCTATATGAGAGGAAAATAAAAGAGGGCATGGATATGAACTACATCATTCAGAGAAAAAAGGAGTTCCGCAACCCCAGGTGAGCCACCATTTTTTCCTGTGTGACCGAAGCATCACACAGCAAATCCTGGGAGTTTTCCTCTTAGTTGGAGTTGTGGCAGAAGTGGGATCCTGCTTCCAGAGTGAGAAAGGCATCATTTGAGTGTGACTGGAACAGTAATGCTCTTCTTTATGTTTTGTGAGGCAACAGCTGGAGTTGGTGTGTTGGTTAGATTTTCAGTGTACACGCTTTGGGTGAAGTATTTTAGAAGCTGTGTCTGTTCTGGGAGCTGGGTGGTGAATTTGGGGGAAGTAGGAAATAATGTGGTTATTGGCATGCCAAGCGTAGCATCCCAGGTTCTGGTTCTACTCCTGCAGTGTGAAGAGCTGACAGCCTCTTTCTGCTAACAAATCCGAAACGCTTCCATGTACTTGTAGCTCCCTGGCTCTGTTCTGAACTCCTGTCTTCCCCCTGCAGCATCTATGAGAAGCTGATCCAGTTTTGTTCGATCGATGAGCTCGGTACCAATTACCCAAAGGTGAGGTATGAAGTTTGACCGGCCGGGGAGTGGGGAAAAGATACACAGGCCGTAAGGTCTCATCTCAGGTTTGCCTGAGCCCACTTTAGAGGCCATTTAAGGGACATTCAGCCTGATCCTCTGTGTGGAAGTGAGGTGTTCGCGTGGTACTGAGCCTCGGGGCCTACAGCTTTGCTAGAAAAGTTCTGCACAAAAACTGCTGAAGTGGGTAGATAAGATCTTAAATCCCTGGAGGGAAAGAAGCTGAGCAGCAGAAAAATGTACCTTATCCCAGCATTGTTGGGTTTCAAAGCTGGTTCTTTATTCACAATAGAACATGGTCCTACAAAAGAAGGCCTGATGTGATCTTTGTGTCACTGGGACACAAGAAGAACTCGGTAATGAACATCATCAGTGCAGAGATAAACATAGAATATTGTTGAACCGTGTTTTGGGTGTATGTGGGAATAGCCCTAATCTGACTTATTTTCTGTTCTTTAGGACATGTTTGATCCTCATGGCTGGTCAGAAGATTCTTACTATGAGGCACTAGGTAATTCCAGGAAGTCCTTTTTCTGTCCTAACTAGCTCTTTGTGTTCCTCAGTTAATTAACTGGGAAGCACAAAGTTAATTAACTGGAAGTTAATTAAAGCACTGGAGCCTTCACTTCTTTTATAAATGAGGAGTCGTCACATGCTGCTCTTTAACTGCTTCATTCTCGCTGGATGTGCCTGAATGTTACTGATGTTTCATCAGTTTGGAAAGCCTTTTCACTTAAATCGGTTCTTCAGCGTTTTCACCTCTTAAATCATTAATTTAGGGCAGTAATGCTTTGATCAAAAAGCATTCATGGCAGTTTAATTTTCTATACCAAATTCAACGTTTTTGATTATGATGGGAAGTGTGTGAGAGGGAATTATGGGGCTTTCCTGCTCCTAATGCTTCTCATAACTTCTGATCTTTCTCAGCTAAAGCCCAGAAGATTGAAATGGACAAATTGGAGAAGGCCAAGAAGGAGCGCACAAAGGTAGCGATTCAAAACCAGAAGAGACAAAGACCTGGGGTTTCTGTTTGTTTCCCAGCTGAATTTCATTTTGTTACTTTGCTCTTCCTTACGAACTGCACTTCACACTCACTGATTGGGATTTCTTGGTTCTGTCCTTTCTTTTTGCTTGCCTTTTCCTGAGCAGCACTGATCCAGTTGTTTGCCCTTCCTTATGTGTCCATTTCTCTAAGCTCTTTATTCCACTGGATTTCCTTCTGCTTTGTCAGTATTTTTAAACCCAGGGGCATTTGCTAAGACAGATCAGGCAAGACACTGCATAAAGAACATCTTTTTTCTCTATGTGCCTGATGACAGGGCTTAGATGCAGCTTTATTTCCTTGCTGTGTCTCGTTGTCAGGCCATATCTCCTTCCTATTCTCCTTGATATTGCCTTCTTGCATCTAATTTCCAGAAACATTGAGCCTGTTTTAACTCTAACTGTAGTACCCCCAAAAAAGAAAAGAAACGGGTCTGGGAGAATTTAAGCTGTTAATGATTGCTGTTTAACCTTGCAGAGGGTTCCTTCCACATCAATACGAGGAGATGTTTGTTCTTGCAGCGGGTGCTGTGTCTTGCTTCTTGGTTTGGGTTTTGCACAGTAACCCATGTATCTGATTACGTCCTTGCCCATATCTGCAGTTTTGAAAACACAGACTGTGCTCTGGTAGCTGTAGCTGCTGGGCTTCCTGCTATTGTGCAGCCGCATTGAATCGTGCAGGGACTTGTCCTGCATTTATCTTAAAGGAAAAAGACCAGCAACTTCTAGCTGCATAGGTACATTCTTTAATGACCAAAATCTGTCCTTGCAAAGCTATCTCGAGTTTATTAAAAAAAAAGCAAAACCAGAACCCCACACGTTTTGATTGTATCTGACTTAAGAGCTGGGTGCAGTAATCCTTAAGATCACGATATCTGTACGCTTTGGCCTCTGTTCTGCATCATTCTTCCTGTGTGACATTCGGCTCAGAGGCCAATGCCTCGCATGACATTGAACCTGTTCTTTAAAAGCACAGGGAAGTGATGTGGGTTAAAAAGAACTGCGTGTATGAACATTTCATGTTTATCTTCTCACCTTTCTCCTTTGTGTCTCTCCCTTCCCAGATTGAATTTGTGACCGGCACTAAGAAGGGCACAACAACAAGTGCCACTTCTACAACCACCACAACAGCCAGCACCACTGTGGGAGGTAAAGACCAGTTGTGACGGTACCCGTTAAGCTGCAGTAATGCTGGGATTGGTGCTTCCTGGAAACCCTGGAAGCTCCCTGTTGCTTGTGTGTAATGCAAGAAGGCCTTCCTTCCAGGAGCTGAAGGCCCGGCTTTTCTCTTGTCCCTGTATCCCGTGGCTGTCCTTCTGGAAGGAAGGCGTAGGGGACAGGTTGTTAGTGAGGAGGTTTGTTAATGGGTCAGTGAGTCTCCTGATGTCTCTGGTCGCAGAGTGTTCGGGGGGCTGATACATGTGAAGAGATTCAGAAAGACTGAAAATCATTCTTCGGCCTCTTGAACTGTGAGGAGGGGAGAGAAAAGCCTGGAGGCTGATGAGTGTGTCCTGTACCTGAGCAACTGAGAGACAGATGCTCTGATAAAATAACAGATGCTCTGGGGCTGGGACAGGAAGGGAACCTGTCTCCCTTTGGCTGGAGTTTTACTGTGACTCTTGGTGTTTGAAATTCTCTTTCCTCCTCAGCGTTTACTGCTGAAATGAATGTGAGGGAGAGTTGTCCAGTTAAGCAGGGGTACATTAACCAGGGTTATGATGGTGATTGTGACCTCTAACATAATGCTAATCCTCATTTGCTTGTTCTAATTAAATTCACAGATGCCCAGAAGAGGAAGAGCAAGTGGGACTCGGCCATCCCCGTAACGACAATAGCTCAGCCCACCATCCTCACCACTACTGCAACGCTGCCAGGTGTTGTCACTGTGACAACCAGCGCGAGCGGATCCAAAACGACAGTTATATCAGCTGTCGGCACCATCGTGAAAAAGGCAAAGCAGTGACTCTTGTGCTGGGCCTGAATTTTCAGACTTTATTGTCATTGAAGCCCTTGTTCTCGAAAGGGAGCGGCGACTTTCGCCCTTGGTAAAAGATGACGAGATTCTTTGATACAGATCCTTCTGGAGGAATGGGGAGCGGGCACGCCGGCTGTGTGCCCACAGGAACAGACTCTGCCCACAATGCCTGTGCCTCCTCTGCAGCACGAAGAGCCAGCCTGTGTTGTGCTGGAGGAGGGTGGTATCGGGGGTCAGCTGTAAAAGGCAGCTTATTAAATTACTGCGTTAGGTTCTTACCCTACTTGAAAGTCTGGTTTAGGAGGGGGGATGAAAAGGCAGGTAGTGAAGGACTATCAGTGTCACCCTTGTGTGTTCCAGGCCTCGCTCTGCCCGCAGTGCTGTTGCCTCCCTCGCGTGCGCTAACTCAGTCCAGGGAATTACAGCAGACTGTCCGTGTCCATCTGCAAACGTGCAGCAGGGGCTCAGAGCGATCTGTGTCTCTGTCTGCAGACTCACTCTGTTAATTACTGATGTCTGTGCCTGTGTGCATGCCTGTGTAGGCCTTAGTGACTGTGCATCCCATAGCTGAATGACTGAGGAGGCTGCTGGAATAGTCTTGTTACTGCCTTGCAGGGATGGAGGTTGTTGTGCAGACCCCATGAACTGTGGAGGTTGGATTTGTGAACTCATTTGCAAAGATCACTCTTCTGTTGCCCTGGAATGCAATGGGACAGCAGATAAGTAGAGGAGAATGTATGATCTTGGTTGTGACGTTGTCTATCCTTGTACCAGGTAGTGCTGTACTGTGAAATGCACACATGGCCGTTACTGCTCGCTCCGCTGTTGTGAACAAGTATTTTCAGTTGAAAATTTTGTTGTATAAATCTTCTTACTTGTGTAGCAAAGAATTATTGTAAAAATGGAAAAGTCTTTAACAAAGCCCTGGTGTCATTCCAGTGTTGGTGTTTCACAGCTGGGTGAGGGAGAATCAGATTCTTTTAAATCTCAAACTCGGAAGGGGAGTAAATTGAAGCATTAAACTGATCTTGACTTCAGCCTTTTTACACTTCCACGATGGGAAACTCCCTCCTGACTCTTGCTTCTGCCGATTTCCTCACTTTCTGGAGTGATTTGGAAGTGAATAAATGCATCTGCAGTAAAAGTAGTTCTGGATCCCAACCAGGAACAACTGTGTTGGGTTAATTAGCTCGATTACAAGGAAATATGATTTATACACCTCGTTAGGTGTGTCAGGGCTTGTTCCTCTGTGTGCCCTTCCATATCAGGGAGAGGAGGAACAAAAGCTGAGTCGAGCTGTGCTGAGTGACAGGCTGTCTCCATAGTCATTCCAAATAGAGGGATATGGAGGGAAGTTTAGAACTGGCTCTGCTGAGGCGTGGCCACAAGGCACTGGCAGCAGCAGTTTTCAAGCTCCTGCAGCACCAGGGCTTCCACAAGAGACCCGGCTGATCAGGACTGCGCTGGCAGCCGGGGCCTGGGCTCTCAGGGTTAGTGTTTGCTGTCCACAACAGAGAAAGCCACTCAAAACATGCATGATTTATTTGGGCTTTTCTTTCTCCCCTCTGAAAGTTGGGGTGGAGATGCCAAGCACCATGTAGCAGGTTTGCAGCTGGCACGATGCCTCACTGCTCGTGTTGATTGCATGTGTTGCTATAGGGAGCAATGGGGGGATGCGCAGGTGAGGAGCTCCAGCTCTGGGAAGAAGCCTCTTTCCTACCCCCGTGAATGTGATCGTAGTGGTTGGTGGCCTGTGCTTGGCTGAGTGCACCAGAGGAAGGGGCAGGGAGCGTCAGACGTGCAAAGGCACCAGCCTGGGGGGAAAAGATCCTTTCCTGGCCTGTGCAGCCGCAGCCCGAAGCCCTGGGCAGTCTCTTTGTTATGGATCTGGGTGGTGTGCTTACACTGGGCTGTGTGACAGCTGCAGGGACAGAAAGAGCTGTAAAAGCCCCTGAGAACAGCAGGCTGTGTCTGAGCTGTGCTGATGCAAACTCACAGCTTATGGGGCTAAAGGTTCTTGCTGCTGCTGTGGTGGTCGCTCAGGCTGCACTCTGACTCCTCAAAGCTGTAGGTATTCATTCTTGCCTCTCCTCCCAAGAGGAGATGTAACTCTACCCAGGAGAGCAGACCTGGTCCAGTTTCCATCTTCCATCATTCCTATCCTGAGAACTGCAGGCTCGTGCTTCTTGAAAACCACAGAGCTCCTCTCTGCTCCTCACCTTTTGGGGCACGGTGTCTTTTGGTTGGAGTGGGTTTGTCTGAGCTGAAAATCCATGTTTGAGTGTGTCTGTTCAGTGGGGGGAGATCTGCCCTAGTGAAGTCATCCTTGGCAGCAGTGGGGCTGCTCTTGCCCTCCCCTCTGAAGTCTCTTCTCCCACCTCCATGGCCCGAGGTGATGATTTTCTTTCCTGTTTGCTTGTTGTGATGTAAAGATCTGCCCTCCTTTGATGCTGCTGTGGGAAGTGATTTTGTGTGTTTGAGACTTGCTTTTATTTTATGCCTCTCAGGGCGCTGCCAAATGGAGGGAGCAGGTGGGGAGGGGCAGCCCCACCTCAAACCATGAAATGTGAGCACCTGAAGCTATATTTTACTTGGATCATGGCTGGACTGTCTGGTTTATGAGAGGTATTTACTGAGACTTTAAAATCAAAAGCCTTCCTTGCCAAGGCGTTGGGCCATGCCAAGGCTTTGCCGATGACACAGCCGACTCCAGCAGCAGCGATTGCCTCTGCCCACACTGCAGGAGCTGCTTTCCAGCTCATCGTCCTTGCAGGGGAGCAGCAGCTGAAGCTCAAACAACCCTCTGGGAACGCTGCACAGAGCATTTATCTGAGAGGTGGGGGCTGCTTGCTCCTGGTAAATGGTGTGAACCCAGGACAGCCCAGAGGTGTTACCTCCAGAGACAGGGAGATGCTCTCAGCAGGGCTCTCCAAGGCTGCCCAATATTCCTCTTCCTTTGGGTGAGCGTTTACACCAGCATATTCATGCCTTGCTCTTACGGAGCAGTTTTCCATCTCCAAGCCTTGCCGTGTGCAAGTTCATCTCGTTGTTTATATTCAACTTCCTTCCTTTGGTGCTGAGCGAGAGCCATGGACACCAATGACTTCCAATATTTAGTCTTTATTTATTTGGAACTTGTCTTTGGCTGGGGCTGGGCTCGTGCCTGTGGTTGCCAGTAAACAGCAAAGCACTGGGGTTTCACAAGAAAAGGTTTTGCCTTTTCACGTAAGAGGCGTCTGTCTGTCTGTCTGTCTGTCTGTCCTCTGCCGCGTTCCTATGAACCAGCGTTAGGAAACAAACAAGCCTGCCTTTCGGTGCAGCGGTAACAGCTGAGCTTACTGGTGCTTCTAACCTCTCTGCTCTGAGCACAGCAGAAGGTGACATTCCAGCCTCTGCTGGTTGGTGTTGGCTGGATCCTCAGGAGCCTTCGCCCATGCTTCCGAGTGTCTTGTGTGGGGCCAGGAGGGAAGGTGGGCTGTGTCGCTAAGTCTTTCAAACATAACATCAGTGCTTGCAGCCCTCTGGCAGCTGGGCACGATATAACCCTGTGTTCTCTGGATGGGTGTTAGGGTTGTGGTAGGCTGAAGGTTTATACTGTGTCCTTTATTGACTTTTTGGGCTGTTTTGCTGTCCTGCTTACTCTCACTGCTGCCCCATCCCAGGGGCAAACAGTCAGCAGCAATGTCCAGCAGAGAGATTGACTTTATGTACATGATTGGCATGGAAAAAACATGGTAAAACAGCGGCCACACGTAGTTAACACTGTCTTGGGGAAAGGCTGAGGAAGAGAACATGGGAGGATTTCGTCCTGGACTCTTATTTACCTGGGCAATTATATTAAGCATAATTTAGTATAATCAATTATGTGCACATTAGTGTACATTAATAATACATTATTAAACATTCCTTAAATTGATGGCAGATCGCAGGACACTGCTAACCCAGTGTGCAGGGCAGCTGTGGGATCGGGTACTGGTTTCTTTTTAGCAGCGTTAGAGAATTCAGAGAGGGAATGGATGTGCTCCCGCTGCAGGGTCCAGGCTGTGGCCTCTCAACAGACACCAAGAAAAAGCCCCAGAGTGCTTTGGGCTCCCTGTGGTGGCAGGACAGAAAGAAAGAAGGTTCTGTACAAACTGGTGTGGCATTAAAAAAAGAAGGGAAGAATTAACTCTAAGCACACTTGCAAATGCTCAGTAATTGGCACTCGCGCTGGTTGGCTCAGCAGAGAGTGCAGTAGTTCAGTGTGAGCTATAAAAATGACTCGTTTTCACTCCCAGGGCAAAAACCCGGTGGCTCCATTGCCAGAGCAGAAAGTCACTGGGTTACAAATCCTCCACTGTGTGTGCGGCTGGGGGCGAGGGCTGCCCCGGGGGCGAGGGCTGCCCGACCCTGCTCTCTGCAGCCCCTACTCTGCCGTTCGAGGCAGCCGTTCGGTGTGGCAGAACCTGATTCAGTGGACTGTGAGCACAGGGTATTGGACCATGGTGAAAACTGGGACATGCCCGCTGTGCTTCCCTGAGGGAACATCTTGGAGAAGCTGCTTGAAAGGCAACCCGTAAACCAACACGATTTTTAAAGACAAGGTGAAGTGAAAACATGTTAAACTCTTACAACTGTTTACTAAGAACTTCTAATTCCTCTCTGCTTTGAAATTTGGTGGCAGAGTTGTCTTGATGTAAGAAAAGTATCTTTTCTCAGCCCTGCAAACGTCCACTGCAGTGCAGCCCCATTAGAAGCCCCTGGGAAAATACATGCTTACGTGTTTGGAGATCTGTCAAGGACTGTGGGACACTTCAAAGAAAATGGAGAATTAACACCTAGGGCTCTTCTGGCCACACCCAGGGTGAGTATATGGGGGCTCCTGCTTCCAGCTGGAGGAGCTGGGCAGAGCTGGTCCTGCCCTGCTCTCTGGGCTGCTGAGACAGAGGAGAGGGAGAGGGTGCCAGGCAGACCTGGGGCTGTCAAAGTGTCTGTCGGTGAGACCAGAGACACTTACAGGAGGCAACATAAACCTCCTCCCGCTCCAGTGGGGAAGGGAGAACACCCAGAAATAAAGGGCACTGAAGGTTGTGGTGGAAGCTTGCAGCTCACAGGTTTTCTGGTTGGCTCCAGGGCTCCTGTTGGGGAATCATCACTAAAATACTTTTAGTTTAGTAATATATTCCTTGCTTGTAGCCTAAATTGCCAGTGCCTGGCAGCATTGCTTGCCCCAACACCAAGGGAGGAGAACAGGAGAGGCAGGAGGTAGGATGCGGCACTGCCGCTGGATGGGACTCAGGGAGGTGAGCACCCACACGCGCTCCTGGGAGCTGCAGCCCAGCTTTCCTCCAGCTGAAGCATCCTTACACCTTCTGCTGCCCCCACGGCTCCCGGGGCAGAGCCAGCCCCTCTGCCTTCAGCCCCTCAGCAGGAAGGATCTTGCTTCTTGCTGGCAGCCGCTGCTGTAGATGGAGCATCAGCACCTCAAGTCCCAGCTCTGGTGTCACAATGAATATCTGTTGGGGTTAAAACCAGAAAACAGTACTCCTTAATTTTCAGAAATTTTGTTTAAATAAGGAACGGGCGATGCTCATTTTGCCAAATCAAGTGTTTGGAAACCGGTAAATGCCAGGCGTGAACAGCCTGGGCCGTCCTCAGGGGCACCCCTGCCTGCTGAGTTTTAATGGCACAAGCACATCCTCCTTTTGCCTGGCACTTTATCCGTTTACACATTTTCTTGAGCTTCCCATTTCTCGTAGAGAAATGAATCCTGTTCATTTGAATTGGTGCTCGGTCACTGTTATTAGGGGCATGATCAGCAGCCACTGCAATACTGCATTGATAACGAAAAAGCAAAAATTACCCTGCTTGTATTTTTACTGACCAGGAATGAAAATATGCAACTTTTTCATCTGGCTGTAGCTATTGTTTGAAGCTGAGGGGATGCAGTTTTCCTTGTGAGGATTTGTGGAGGAGCTGAAATGCAGCCTCTGCTGTCATATCTGCTCTGGTATGTGCATGCTTGGTACCACGCAGTGCTACTCTGCGGGTCTGAGCCATGAGAGACCCCGGATTCTAAAGCAAAAGGGTGATGTGGAACAAAAAAATAACCTCACCTCAACATCAAACCCTCCTCTTCTGTTGCTCTGACCAGGGAGGGGGGTCGGATCCGGCCCAGCAGAGGGACTGGACACTTTGTCAGAATGCTGCTCCTCACACCTTTGGACCACGGTAGGATGCGTTAGGAGGGGGTGTGGATGGGGCTCGGTTATGGTGCCACGAGGGGCTGCATTGCACAGTGAGATGGATTTATTGCAGGTGAGGATGCTGTGCTGGTGTCCTGGATAAAGTGGGATGCAGATCCATCCTCTTTGTGAGCCAGGGACCGCAGCTGGTGTTGGCAGCTTTGTTCTTGCTGTTGCGGCAGGAGCTCACCTGATCTTTCACCTAGGAGCTACCTGGATGCTGGGGTGACTGCTCCTCCCAGCGGAGGAGAAACCCCCAGCGAGGGGGGCTGAGGAGCACCCTGGCTGTGCAACCGCTGCCCCTCGCCCGCTGCCGCTCCCCGCACCCTCGCCGTGACGGGCACCTTCCCACCTCCGCGCAGCCCTTTCTCTGTGGGACAGTGCCTGCGCGGAGGCAGGGAGGGCTCTGCCTGCCCGGCCAGGTGTGCAGGGAGGGATGCCAAGCTATGAGTCACGGGCACCCCCTCCTCCCTCTCCAGCTGGGATAAAGCTCGTCTTCACCCGGGATCCCATCTCAGTTACTGCAGCTCCCACCCTTCCTCCCCCCAGCGCACCGGGAGCGAAAACAAAGTTGATATTTGAGTGGAAGGTGCAGAATCCGGCGGGGGGGGTGGTGGGATTGCGCTGCCGCCTCCCGCCGGGGAGCTGACGTTTAACCGGAAAGAGAAAAGGGACAGAAAAGAGAGAGGAGGGGAAAAAAAGAAAAAAGGTAAGAGAAGGCCGAGGCTGGAAATCAGGTGGCGGCAGCGAAGCAGCGCCGGTCCTCATCTGCCTTCGGAGGAATTTCTTGGCTTGGTGTGTGGGGACTGTTGTTCGGGCAGCAAAGGATTTGGACTCTGAGTCAGACACAGCGCTAATGAGGTTTGTGGAATTAATTCATCGGGCTCTTCAGCATCCAGCCAGCTTTAATTTCACTGTGTTGATGAATTGGGGGAGAGATAAGGTGTAGGGCTCCTCGCATGCGCAGGTACACAGGGCACGGAGCGAGGACTCAGCTCCCTGCCCACTTGTTGCCCATTTTCCTCCAGTTTGGGCTGTTGGACGCTGTCTTGTGCCTCTTGGCTGGCAGGGAAGGGCAGCGCTCGCGACTGAGCACGGCTCTGCGGGGCGGTTTTCCTCTCTGAAGGTATTTGGAGGGGGGTTGAGGTTGAGGTGCTGCTATGTGGTGAGGCAGCACAGAGCCCTCAGGGGCTGCGGGGTTCAAACGCTGCCTTCTCCGTGCACCCCGCTTCCCTGGGAGAAGGCGGCTGTGCCCTGGAGCTGGCACCCAGGGACAGTTTCATGGGGCTGTGGGTGACCCCCACCCACAGAGGCTGCTCTGCAGAACTGGAGGCTGCCAGGAGCCCCTGCGAGGGGAGGGGGCTCAGGGTGGGTTGTGCCGAACTGCAAGTGTCGGGGTGTTTTGGAGCCGGTGGATCTGAAACAGGTGGGAAACAGGGAAATGGCCAGAAGTGTTGGTGTGAGGGAGCTCTCAGGTGGGAGAAAAGGGGGATGAGGAGAACCCGTGGAGGGGGGGGAAAGAAAAAGCGTCTTGTGGGGCAAAAGGAGCAGAGAACATGCCGGGAGCAGCGCGGGGGGACGGGAGGGTCCCGGGGCTCTATTGGCATTCGGGCAGCCCTGCAGGGGTCCTGACCTTGCTGCCAGCCCTTTGGGGTCCCCCCTGCCCAGTTTAGGGGCAAAGGGAGGAGGCATCGGTAGCCCGGCCACCCCAGCTCCCAGCAGCTCTGCAGACGTCCCCGGGCTGGGTCCCACTTGTTTGTCCTTTGCTGGAGGATGCGGGGGGCTGGGGGCCGAGATTCCCCTTCCTGCTGGAAACAACGAATGGGGACACTCACATGGAGCCCCCCAGCTGCAGAGGCACCCCTGGGGTGGGGGCAAATGGACAGGGGAAGGCAAGCACAGCCAAAGACAAACATGACTTTGTGTTTTAAGAGATGCTTTGGTTTGGGGGTCAAGCATTTGATGATTTTCTGGAGGTCTGGCTGGATATTTTCCAAGCTGCAGAGCGTGGCCCCCGGAAGCTCTGTGCTGCACGTGAGAGCGTGTGTTCTGCCCCCGATCCATGCGCCCGCAGCCGTGCCCTGGGAGGAGAACCAAGCCTGCACGAGGTGCCATGGCTGGCAAGTCCCTGGGGGAGGACCCAATTGCCTTTCTACCTTGCCTCCCTCACTGTTATCTCCCCCTGGGGACACCCAGCCCTGCGCTGAGCTTGGTTTCAGTGACCTGCTGAGGAACACCTCCCTTGCTTTCCCACTTGTATGTCCTCAGCCCGCCAAGTGCTCCCCATGTGGCAGTTGGGACGAGGCTCCCACCATGGGCTTATTCCTCATCATTCCTGCCCCTTGGTCCCTCTCCCTCAACCCCCCCCTGCCTCAGAGCGATGCCCAGCTTCAGTCTTGTCCTTCCCAGCACTGAGCTGGGGTGGGAATGGGGTGGGAGGGTCAGGGTGATGAAGCTCTGCTTCTCCAACCCTGTTCTCAGCTTGTTGCTCCAGAGGTTTCTGTGGAGAATCTCTTGTTTTGGGGATGAACTACCCAGCTTGGGCTGCTCCAGGTTTGGGGAGGGTCCTGGCGTCTGTCTGGAGTAGGTCTGTACCAAGGCTGGGGGAGACGTAGGAGACCAGGAGGAAACATCAGAGCAGTGGTCTGTGACAGAGTAGGAAGTTTGTGCACAGCCAGGAGCTGCTCTGCTTTGTTCCCTGGTTTTGCACAACTGAACAGCTTTTTTGTTGTTGTGGTCATGAAAATCCAACCAAACCCCTGCAGCTTTTCCGAAACGAAAGTGACCTTTTCCCTTCCAGAAGACACTTTACACCAAGGGGTGGCCGCTCCTGTGCTTTTGCACCGATATTCCCAGCTGTGCCCCCACAGCTGCGATGCTCTGTGCCACCACCCCCCAGTGCAGCCAAAGCCTGGGATCCTGACGGCTCATGGGGCAACAGGGCGTTAATATCGAGCTGAGTTTTATGACCTTTTATCTCGGCACTTAGAAAGACATGACAGCAGTCTGTGTGTCCAAGGCCCAGGGTGTGTCTGTCCATCCCTTGGTGACTTTTGACTTGTAATTAAAGGAAGATGAATGAGGTCTGTGCTTTGAGGCTGCCCTGGAAGGAGGGTGTATGCTGGGCAATCTGGTCTCCGTGCTTGATCCTTTCCTTGTGGCCTTTGCTGTGATGGCAAGTGGGATTTACCAAGCACTCAGGATGTTTTTGCTGTGTTTTCCCTTGCTGGGCTCAAGGGACTTCCCTGCCCTTTCATCTCACCTCTGGCTGGCATCTCCCTGTGGCTCTGCTGCACTGCCACTGCTCCCTGGGGCATTGCGAGGAGAAAAGCGATTTTCCTGACTCCAGAACCCACCCATCCCCGTGGTGAGGGACACGATGTTTGCCAGCAAGCGGTGGTGTGAGGACTTGCTGAAGGAGGTCACGGGCAGATTCAGGCACCAGGACAACTTCCAACCTCGGAGGCAGCACTGGGCTCAGCTGGAGGCACCACCTGAAGCCAAACCCTGAAGAGCCTGAGCTGGAGACAGTCGGCAGTGCCCAGGGGCTGAGGAGAACAGAGAATGTCCTTGCCCACTGGTGCATCTCACCTGTCAGAAAACGAGCACATTGGCAGCCAGGCCCTGACAAACTGCAAAGCTTCCCAGGGTTTCCCTGCAGAGATGCTGCCTGAGGTTTCTGTTTCTCATATTTCAGTGAGGCATTAATTACTGTGACTAAAACAGTTCCAGCTTCAAGTTCCAGCTCTGTCCCTTTGTTCACCATGTCCAAACACTGCCTTCTGGATGGCACTGAGTTTCCTTGGATGCGCATGGGTGCAGGGAGAATGGTTCGCTCTTTGGGATCTGCCTCTGGATCCATGTGAGGATTCCTGCTGCCCTGGGCAGGGCATATGGGAGCTGCTGGAATCTCGATACCATGGATTCATTCAACAGCTCCAAAGTTCCAATTCTGGCATTTCCCAAGGCCTCACCCTCTATTTATTGTTGGTTTGACCATCCTGGAAACTCTTAGTGTGATAGGAAATAGTAGGAAATAGCTGAAGGGAGGGGGTCTGTTTTCTTTGGGGGAGACATGCAGACACTCGCTTTGTTTTCCACCTCTCTTTTTCCCTCAACGCTCCAGGAAAAGCAGGGTTTGACCTGGTGGGTGCTTGTTCCTGCAGTGATGCCAGACTCCAACTGGGAGCAGCCTGGGCTTCGGCCGCCTACCGTGGGTGCTGTGGGGTGGCAGCTGCCTTGCCCTGGTGTGGCCGGGGACTTTGAGCCCTTGGATTTGCCCTCATGCCCTGCCCTGCTGAAGTCAGAGATTGCTTCCAGGCTTCAGCCTCCCTGAGCAGGGGCTCAGCCTCCATCATCTCCAGGGCCGTTTCATCCCAGCCTCTCGGCTCCCTGTGACGCAGCGATCTGTGTGTTTCAGGAGGAAGAAGATGGATGTGCTGCCCTGGGTGAGTGTCTGGCTGCTGCTCCTGTCCCTGCTCTGCACCACTGGCCTCTGCCAAAGGAGCAAAAGTGAGTGCAGCCCTGCTGTGTCTGTGCCTGGTGCCCCCTCAGTGCTGCCCCACGGGATCTGTGCCCCTGGGCTCTGGAAACGCCACTCCTCATGTGGATAAATCCCTCTGGATCTGTCATAGAATCATAGACTCGCTTGGTTGGAAAAGACTTTTGAGATCATTGAGCCCAGCTGTACCTGTCCACTACTGAACCATCCCTGAGCACCTTCTCTGCCCACGTTTTAAACCCTGTGCCTTTGCTCCTGTTTTCTCTCTCTGCAGCCTTTGGGGCCCCTCTCTTGCCACCCTGCTGCTGTTTGTAGCCCAATAACCACCCAGGTGAAACCTCCCTTGACTCCCCAGGAGCAGGATCAGCCTTTCTCACACCTTCCCACTTCTTGCCCAGTTTTTCCCACCCCGATGCCCTGACATTTCCTTGCAGGTAACCGCTGTGTGCTGTCCCGGGCCAAGAGCTGCACCGAGTGCATCCAGGTGGACAAAGACTGCTCCTTCTGCACCGATGAGGTGAGACCTTGCAGCCGCCGGCTCCGCTTCCCACCTAGCAGGTGGAGGGGTCCCGCCATCCCCAGTGAACACCAGAGTGGGACCAGAGAGCAGGGTCAGCTCCACCTTCTCTCTGGCAAAGAGCTGTTTTGGGTGGGAAGCACTGAAATTTGATTTTCTGTTGGGGGGCAAATTGGGGAGGAAGGGGAATTGGGGCAAACTTGCAGGATTGCGGGGGTTTATCAGAAAATGCTAGTGTGCCAGGTCTGGAAGAGCCTGTGCAAGGGATGGAGGGAGATTCTTATCCCACACAACCCAGTAACTCACTGGTGGTTGCATTTCCCTGCTGCTGGGGGCCATTGGCTCTTCTGTGTGAGACTTGTCCCCTTCTCTTGCCGCTCTGCTGCTCCCAAAGCCTTGCTGCTCACCTCTACGAAGGACCCTGGTCCTGACCAACCGTTCCTCTGCGTGGAGCCTTTGTTCTCTGTGGTGGTAATGCTGCCCTTGCCCTCTCGACAGAGCTTTGAGGAGCCTCGCTGCGACTTGCGGGAGAACTTGCTGCGCTATGGCTGCGGAGAGACCAGCATCATGTACACCCAGGGCGAGAGGAGGACACAGCAGGTGGGCGCTGAGGAGACAACCCTTGCTCGCCTTCTCCTGAGGGGTCCCACCATTCCCAGTGCTCTCCAGGTCTTTCACACTCCTCTGGAGTCTTCAGCAGGAAAGATACCGACTCCAGACTGCGGTTTGTGTGGGGTCTACTCAAAACCAAAGCTCTCCCTTCTCTGGCTGATGAGCCTGTTGGCAGCCAGCCCTGCTCACTTACAGCTGGGGTGGATTTTCAGGAAAAAAAAGATGTAAACAAAATGCCAGAGTCTGGAGGAGGCACCCAGATGGGCACACGTGGACGGGGGGAGGTTGCCCGTGTCCCCAGCTGAGCATGAGGGAAGGGAGTGCGATCATCCCTGCCCTTCCACTTCCCACATATCTCCCTGCTCTTCACCTCCTCCTCATTGCATCTGTGCAGGAGATGGAGTCCATCCCATTCACACCACTTTTCCTCCCCAGAATTTCAGCATCAACACATCCTTGCAGAGGACCCAGGTGTCTCCCCAGAGCATGTTCATGCGGCTGCGAGCTGGGGAGGAGATGAGCTTCAACATGGATGTCTTCCAGCCCTTGGAGAGCCCTGTGGATCTGTACATCCTCATGGACTTCTCCTACTCTATGTCTGATGATCTGGACAACCTCAAAAGCATGGGCCAAAACCTAGGTGAGACCAAAGCTGGGAGCAGAGGGGAGGCAGGTCTTGTGCTGGGGAAGGCAGACAGCTCGCTCCTACCTGCGAGTTCTCTGCCAGCACCAGAGAAAGGAATGTGACTGGCAAAGGACTGAGGGATCTGCCTCAATTAGTTTCTCATTCTCGCTGCTTTGTGGAGTTTGTGGGAGGTTCACTGTCCTGACCCTGCAGGGATCATCCCTTGTGCTCTCTCCTTGCAACCCAGTGTCAGGGCTGGGGCCCTGCAGAGCTGATCTGTGCTGTGGTTTTGGCATCTTGAACCTGTAGGGTTGCTGTGTGCTATTGCAGAGGCTCCAGCCTTGGGAAGGGCTATCAGAAGTGGCATAGGTTTCTGCCCAAAACAAGACAAATCCCAAGCCCAAGGACCTTAAAAGCTGACATTTGGGAGTCTTATCTAAGACCTGACCAGCAGAGAAGATGCCCAGGAAAGGACTTCTTTCCCTTGAGCAGCAGCCTCACAGACATCTGTTTACTTATGTGTCTCCTCCCTCCCTTCCTCTCCTCCCAGCGGAGTTCCTGCAAGCCCTGACCTCCAATTACACCATTGGATTTGGCAAGTTTGTGGACAAAGTCTCATCCCCTCAGACAGACATGAGACCTGAGAAGTGAGTGAGGCCAAGTGGTCCCTGGGCTGGGAGCAGAGAGGGGAGGGCAGGTGCCTTCTGTTTCTCTGTGGCTTTCCTGATCTCCTCTGTCTGCAGTCCAAGAGCTTTCATCCATCTCTCTCCTCATTGCAAATGTCTCTTCTGGCCTCCCTGCCCTGTGCTCAGGGCTTGCTGTAGCACTGTGCCAGTGTCAGCAGTGCCCTCCTCCACCTCTGTACCTTCCCTGCTCGGCCACAACAGATTGCACGTCTTGTCTTCTCCTCTGCCTCTGCCCTCACCCCTCGCACTGCTCCCACCCCTCCTTATGGTGCTGATGACTTGCCAACTCATGTCTTTCCTTGCAGGACCCCAGGTGCTCTTCACACCTTTTATTTCCTCGCCCCCAGGTATCTCTTTGCTCCCCACAAACACCCTGCTCTCTCTTCTCTCGTAGGCTGCGCGAGCCCTGGAACAACGCTGATTCCCCGTTCTCCTTCAAGAACGTCATCCGCCTCACCAACAACATAAACCACTTCAGCCAGGAGCTCAGGAAGGAGCGCATCTCTGGCAACCTGGATGCCCCTGAGGGCGGCTTTGATGCCATCCTGCAGACAGCAGTTTGCAAGGTGATGGTGCCCGGGGGTGCAGGAGCCCTGTGGGCAGAGCTCTGTTTGTAGTGAGTGGATCTTTGTGTCAGTGAGTGACGAGCGAAAGAGTGGCTGAGGCAGCCGGGGAGCCCAGGTTGTACCTTTGGCTGCAGTCAGTTCTCGCCCTCCCAGCTGCGTGGTCCCTGTGCTGAGTTGTTCTCCACCCCTAATTCCCTGTGCCTCAGCCTCTGGTGTTTGATCCCAGCACAGAAGATCCTTGTTGGGCACCCTGTGTTTGCTCTTCGCTCTGTTCCCCTTTGTACCCGCAGCGGGGAAACTCTGCTCCCTGGCAAGCAGCCTGCCCGAGCTTGGCCACTTGACTGGGGGACAGGAGAGCTCTGGCTTGTCCCCTGCACCTGTGTGAGCCTGGCATGGGGCGTTTGGGAGACACTCCGTGCACTGGTGGCACGGTTGGGGACAACAGAGACCTCCTGGCTTGGATTCCATGTAGCTGATTGCATTTGCTGCCAAGAGAGGTGGTGCCTTGCCCCGTGGCTTTCCCAGCTCTCGCCAATGCTGCGCTGCTGATGGCCGCAGGAGTAGGGCATGGCTTGGGGGACACAGAGGTGAAGCTTTCTTCTCCCCCTCCCCGGCTGCAGGACAAGATTGGCTGGAGGAAGGACAGCACTCACTTGCTCGTGTTCTCCACTGAATCTGCCTTTCACTATGAAGCCGATGGTACCAATGTCCTGGCAGGGATCCTGGCAAGGAACGATGAGCAGTGTCACCTGGACAGCAAAGGCACCTACGTGTATGACACCAAGCAGGACTACCCCTCGGTGCCCACCCTGGTGCGCCTGCTGGGACAGCACAACATCATCCCCATCTTTGCTGTCACCAACCACTCCTACAGCTACTATGAGGTGAGGACACTGCAGCAGTGGGCTGACCTTTCCTCCAGGGCCATCGCTCCTCTGCCTGCAGCTTGGCTGTGAGCAGAAAGTGCTCTCTCATCTCTGGTCCTCAAGCGGAAAACCAACCTGGTACTCTGGGAGGGTGGCACAGGGTGTTGGGGGGGCTGCTTTGGGATGTCTCAGGGTGTGTTATTGTGTGCAGGAATCTGGGCTGCTGCAGGTTGGTGTCCGCACTTGCAAAGCAGTTAGGACACAGAGCTGAAGAATAGCTCAGGGACCTTTGGAGGTCTCTGGTCCAAGCCCTGCTGGAAGCAGAGCCCACACCAGTGCTGGAGGAGGTTTCTTGAGGCCATGGCTTATGAGGCTCCTGTCTCTCTGCAGAAGCTGCACAAGTATTTCCCCATCTCTGAGATCGGGGTGCTCCAGGAGGACTCTTCGAACATCGTGGAGCTGCTCCGCACAGCCTTTGAGGTAACGGCACTCTCTGGGGCTTCGGTCCTAGGGGAGGCAGAGGGTGTGCAGCTCCTGCCCAGCAGAGCAGGTGGGAGGCAGGATGTGGCCTTCCCAGGGCAGGCCTGGGGTCACCTGGGTGTTCTGCTGAAACTCAATGTTGTGGTTGTCTTCTGCCGCCCAGCGCATCCGCTCCAAGATGGACATCAGGGCTGACTTTGTCCCCAAGGCCATGAAGACAGAGTTCACCTCCTCAATGTATGAGAAGACAGAATCTGGCTCCTTCCACATCACCCGTGGGGAAGTGGTGAGTCCTCAGATGGCCCCAGAGGGAAGCCACGTGTGAGGGGCAGAGCCCCCCACTGCGCCCCCCTTCCTTCTTCACCCGGGTTGGTCCATCTGAGCCATGGCCCAGCAGAGCCACCTCAACCCCGTGACCTGTGCCTTCCTCCCAGGGCAAGTTCACTGTGCGCGTGAAGGCGCTGGAGTACGTTGGGGGGCAGCACGTCTGCAGCCTCCCCGAGAGAGACCGGCAGGGAGTTATCCACGTGAAACCCTCATCCCTGAGCGACAGCCTCACAGTCTCAGCCTCAGTTATCTGTGATGCCTGCCCTTGTGAACAGGTTCGTGGGGGTGGGTGTTGCAGGGCCGACCCCCTCCTGGCCAGCCTGCGGTGGGAACACGTGGGCTGGTGCATCTTGGTCCTGCTCCAACCCTTACTGGAGGCTCAGCCTGGCCAAGGAGATCTTCACCGCTGCCTGCACCAAGATGGGCAGGTTCTCCTGTGGCAGAGCTCGGTCTTGTGGGCAAAACTGCCTCTAGATCTGCCTTTCTGATTCCTGAAACGGTCTTGGGGGCAGCCAAGCCCATGCAGCCACATCTCTTCCCTCACAGCAACGAGAATTTAACTCACCCAAGTGTAGCTTCCATGGGGATTTTGCTTGTGGACAGTGCATCTGCCACCGAGGCTGGTAAGGACCTTGCCCGGCTCCGTACCCCTCCCCGGGTTCCTGCAGGGTCTGGGGACCCGCAGTGGCGCTCACTCGTGCCCTGGGCATCCTCTCTGTGCGCAGCCCCCAGGACAGGGCCCTGCTGTCCGCGCCCTGCTCCCACCTCTCTCAGCATCCCTTTCTCCCCGCCAGGCGAGGGGACACGTGCGATTGCTCCCCGGCGTCATCCCCCAACAACGAAGCCTGCATCCGCCCCGGGGACGCGGAGCCATGCTCGGGCCGGGGCGAGTGCCTCTGCGGGAAGTGTCAGTGCTACTCCGAGGACCTGTCGCAGCGCTTCGACGGGGCCTTCTGCCAGTACGATGCCCTGCAGTGCCCGCGCACCTCGGGCTTCCTCTGCAACGGTGAGAGCGGTCCCGCGTCTCCCTGCTGCGGGGGGCGCCACGCCCAGCACTGTCCGGCCATGGGCTGCGGGTGCTCTGCACTGCAGGCGAGCAGGGACGACCCTGTGGAGCCTGTCTGCAGCCTTCTGCAGCTCAGAGACAGTGGGGAAGCCGCAGACAGGGCCTGGGGGGCACAGCTCTGCACCCTGGCTGATTTCTCCTCTCGCATTGCAGACCGCGGTCGCTGCTCCAAGGGCGCATGCGTGTGCGAGAGTGGCTGGGAGGGTCCAGGCTGCGAATGTCCCACGAGCAATGACACCTGCATCGACAGCCGAGGGGTAAGTCCTGCCCTGCCTCGATGCCCAGAGCTCAGGGCCCGGGGGAGCTGGTGCTTTGCTGACTCCCGGTGCTGCCACACACCTGCGAGTGCTCTCAGATTCCGATGCCTCTTCCCTCCCAGGGCGTTTGCAACAACCATGGGAGGTGTGAGTGTGGCAGATGCATCTGTGACAAAGCTTCGCTCTACACCAGCTCCACCTGCGAGATCAGCTACTCCCTGGTGAGACTCAGCCTGGGTTCCTCCGCGCTTATCACTTCCCTTTCTCATGCAGTCTTGGGGAAGGAGAGCAAAGATGAAGGCACATCTTAGTCAGGAGTGAAATCCTCCACAGGGGTTGGTCTGGCCTGTCCTGCCCCCAGTGGTCAGGGTGGTCCTTGTATGGGAGCTGCTTTGCAACCATGGGGTTTTTTTGCCCTCCAGTCCCCCAGCAGCAACTGTTGGGTCTGTGTTTGTCTGCACACTGGTGTGGAGCAGAGGGATGAGGCTCGGTTCCTGGCTTCTTCTGATTTTCCTCAAGACTGGAAAAAGTGGTCTGGTGCCTCAGTTTCCCCACTGGCAAACATGAGCGAATCCCCCAGAAAAGAGGGAAAGCTCGCTTGGTTGTGTTTTGGCAAGGCCACCTAAAGCCCTTGGAGAAGATCAAATCCTACCCAAACCCAGGCTGTTCGTACAAGGGATTTTGTAGCCAGATGTGGCTGGGATTATAAACCCTTTGTTAGCTGTGTGTTCTCTGTGATTGCTGGTTTTGACCTCGCCTTGGTGCAGGGTGAGGACACAGTGCTGCCTTTTGGAGGCGATGCCCTCCTCGCTCCCCGTGTGGGGCCTCCTGACTGTCCCTCCTTGCCTCTCTGCCCAGGGCTTCCAGGCCATGTGCGAGAGCATCCGGGACTGTGTTCGCTGCCAGGCCTGGGGGACGGGCAGCATGAAAGGGAACTGCGGTGCGTGCCACCTGCAGATCCAGATGGTGGAAGAGCTGAAGAAAGGTACCAGACGAGCGGTGCTGGGCACAGACACGTGTGGTGTGTCCGCCCTGGGACCTGCCCTGAGTCTCAGTGCATGTGGGGCTGCTCCCCAGGCTTTTCCTGCTCCTGGTGACTTTGCAACCCTGTCCTTTCTCTCCGCAGAGGAGGCCAGTGAGTATTGCTCATTCCAGGATGAGGAGGATGACTGCACATACCACTACACCCTGGAGGGAGACCCCTCTGTCCTCCCCAACACCACCGTCCACGTGCAGAAGAAGAAAGGTGAGCAGGGCCCTGGCAGCAGACGATGTCCGGCCTGGGGTCTGGACCAGCAGTGACCTGTGCCACAGCACCTGTGGTCCCTGCTTTGTCCCTTTGTTGTGCCCCTGGGCAGGGTCAGCTGCAGGCCGCCCCTCCCTGCCCACCTCCCTGTGCCACAGGGTGGGTGACACTAGCCATCACAGGAACTACAAAGAGTGTAGACCAGCACCTCTAGAGTTTGTTGCCTTTTCACCACTGGCACCAGTAGGGAGTGGCAAGGTGCTCGGCAGCCCCTGGGATGGATGGCTGTGAGCAGAGAGGTGGGATAATTCTCTCTGAACAGCACTTTTCATCATGAGCACCAAGGCAGAAGTTTCCAAGCTTAACTGGGCTGCTCCATCCATCAGAGTCGTGGTCCAGCCTTTCCCCTGTCCCTGTATCCCCGCTCCTCCCTGCACACCCCATGGAGGGCGCTGGTGTCCCACGGTGAAGTGTCTGTCCCTTGCAGAGTGCCCACCAGGGAGCTTCCTCTGGCTCATCCCGCTGCTCATCTTCCTCATCCTGCTCCTGGGGCTGCTGCTGCTGCTCTGCTGGAAGTTCTGCGCCTGCTGCAAGGTGAGCACCTTGACCCAGCCTGGGGAGAGGACCAGATAAAGGCCAAAACCATGGCAGATTTCCAAAATCCACCCAGCCTCCAGCTTGACCAGACTGGCAGAGGCTGGGTAACAGTGTCCAACATGGGTTGCTGTGAGATCTGCCCCACGGGAGGGGTCTCTGCCTAAAATCACCTTCTGGAGCCCCATCTGCCCAGCCTCCCCTGATGATGTGAATCCTTACAGCTGGAGACAGGGGTGGTTTTGCCCTTGGCCACAAAGTGATGGTGTCTTTGATTGTTTGTCTTCCAGGCTTGCCTGGCCTTGCTCCCTTGCTGCGCACGAGGTACCGGCCTTTGAGTGGGGGGAGAGGGGTCTGTGGGGTTCCATGTCTTCCCAGGGTGGGGGGGCCTGCTGGGGTGAGGATCCCTCCTCCTTCTCTCTGAGCTGGGGAGATGGATCAGCAGGAAAATGTCCCAGCAAAGAGCCTGAGACAAGGAGCCTTCGAGCTGCTGGTCCAGTGCTCCTCCCTGCCCCACACCCTGTGTGTCCCACTGAGAATCCTGCTGCTGGATCTGTCCTTGTGCCCCTTGCAGTGCCCACCTGGAGTGATGTGCCATTCCTACTCATGGACACCCTTGCCTTCTCCACCCCACTCCTCACACCCCAACACCCTTTGCTTGGTGGAAGCCCTAACGATTGCCCAGAACGAAGTCTCTGATGGCTGAGGTTGTCCCAGTCTGCCCAGACTCTGACCCTGTCCCTGGCTCCGCAGGTCGCACTGTTGGCTTCAAGGAGGACCACTACATGCTTCGCCACAGCCTCATGTCCTCTGACCACCTGGACACCCCCATGGTCCGCAGTGGGTCCCTCAAGGGCCGCGACACAGTCCGCTGGAAGATCAACAACAACGTTCACAAGCAGGGCCTCCCCTTGGCTGCTGCCGCCAGTGCCAAAGAGCCCAGTGAGTGCCACACCTGAGGAACAGGGCACGGAGAAGCAGTAGGGGCTGTAACAGACACCAACCCCTGATGGTGGGCCCCAGGCTCCAACCGCCAGTTGTTCCTTTATCTGCTCCCACTCTGGGGGAAGCTGAGCCACACAGTCCTGTGTCCAGCCCTGTAGCAGGGCAGGAGGCAGCCTTGGAGGCCTCCTGGCAGCTGGCTGCGTGGTGGGTGAATCTGCATGTGCCTCAGTCTCATTAGCTCAGTGACCCAGCCTTGACTTCACTGCCTCACACAGTCCAGAGCCACCACTGGACACTGTTTCCTTTAATGGGTTTGGCAAAGACCTTCCCAGTTAGCCCAGTTAGGCCTCCAGTTCTGAGAGGGCTTTCTCTGCTGGTGCTGAGGGGTTTGGGTGTAGTGATACAGGATCTGGACACTGAGCATCATGTGTGTCCCCACGCTTCCAGCTTTTGTTTGGGTTATTTCTCTGATGAAGAAGGAAGGAGTCTGACTGGGGAATTCCTCTTTCCAGTTCCCTACGGGCTGTCTCTGAGGCTCACCCGGCTCTTCACGCAGAACCTGGTGAAGCCGGACAGCCGAGAGTGTGAGCAGCTGCGCAAGGAGGTGGAGGAGAACGTAAGAGCCTGGGCACGAGGCAGGTGTGGGGTGGGACGGGGGGGAAACCATACTGAGGGGGTATCTGGGAGCACCCTGGGCAGCTCTTGAAAGGAAGAAGCCATTCTTCCTCTTTTGAAATAAAGCTCTAGTTTTAAGACCACAATGGTGATCATCATCAAAGAATCGCATTGCTGAGATTTGAGGTTTGCTTCAGGGCACGTGGTCTGGAGCTCCTCTTGCCATGTCCTGAGAGACACCACATTGTGGTGTGGCAGGGTGAGGCAGGGGGGACCTGGGCATGAGAGCCAGAGGGCTCTTGTATTTGCTGTCAGCAGCTTCTCTGCTCGCTGAGCACATCCCTGCTCAGCAAAGGTTGTGTTGTGAAAGATGCTTTTGCTCCTTGCAGCTGAACGACGTCTTCAAGCACATCCCCGGGTGCCACAAGCTCCAGCAGACCAAGTTCAGGTGAGTCACTGGGAAGGGCTTCCTGTGGGGCAGGGTTCCCCCAGGGCCTGCTGACAGAGTGGACTAGAGGGCTGGACATGAAATCCGGGATGCTGGGAGGGAGCGTGATCTGTGGGACGTCGCTGATGCAAGCCTGGTGCAGTGCTTCACCCACCCGGGGCTGCAGAGCAGAGCCCAACCAGCTGTGCCCGTGAGCTCAGTTGCCTCGGGCTCTGGGCTGAGACTTCTCAGGACAGGGACAAATCCTGGTCACATGGTGCTCAATGGGAAAATTCCCACGGAGTTCAAAGCTTTCAGCCCTGTGCAAACTTATGAGCCGGGGAGTTAGATGCAAAGTTAGGTGCAGGACAGAGGAGTCTGGGGATGCTGGTGCTGAGCAGGGAGCGTTGACCCCTCCCAGGGGCCTTGACCTGGTGTGATCTCCCCTGTGGGCTTGTTCTTTCTGCACTGGGAAATGCAGGGCTGGAGGGAGCAGCCAGGCAGGAGGGAACTTGTTATGAGCTCTGCAGGCTGGACTGGTGCCCACAGGGCAGCTGCTGCAGCTCAGGCCTGCACAGGGCTCTGATTCACTCAGAACTTTGTCTCCCCAAGCGCGTTACTCACTCTGATCTGGGTCTTTCCCCCCCCCCAGGTTACAGCCCAATTCTGGGAAAAGGTAAGAACTCGCAGCCCTCTTGTGTGCTGCTGCTGCCCCTCAGTGCACACACGTGTGGGTGACTGAGCTCACGCGCTCACCCGCCCCTCGGCTGCTCTGTGAGATGGGCAGCCCTGGCCTCAGCTCTTCCCACGGGCTGCAGGCAGGACCACACCATCGTGGACACAGTGCTCACAGCCCCTCGCTCAGCCAAGCTGGAGATCATCAAAATGGTAGAAAAACACGTTTCCCACGAGGCTTTCAATGACCTGAAGGTTTCACCGGGCTATTACACTGTGACCTCAGACCAAGGTAGGGAGCAGAGCCCAGCGCTGCCTCCTGGCTGGGCAGAGGGGTCATTTCCCACCTCTCGCCACTGTCCCTTCCCCCAGATGCTCATGGGATGGTGGAGTTCCAAGAGGCTGTGGAGCTGGTGGATGTCCGTGTCCCACTCTTCATCAGGGAGGATGATGATGATGAGAAGCAGCTGCAGGTGGAGGCCATTGATGTCCCCACTGGCATCGCAGAGATTGGACGCAGGCTTGTCAACATCACCATCATCAAAGAACAAGGTGAAGGGCCATGACCATGGCACAAGATGAAGGGTGTTTGTGTTTGGGTGTTCCATGTCCAGATGGACTCACCTGGTTTCTAAGGAAGGTGCAACCTGTGTATCTGAGCTCCCCCAGATCACAGACCAGAGGCTGTCTTGGTGACCGCTGTCTTAAGTCACCTTGACCTGAACTAGAGCATCTTCTAAAGCATCTCAGGGAGGGGTGTTCGTCCCTGGTGACAGAGACCCAGACATTTCACCATGACAAGTTTAAATATGCCCAGTTCCATGGCAGATCCAGTGCTGGCCATATGCCTCTGCGGCTCCAGTTCAGAGGTAGCTGGAGTAAAGTAAAACCCCTTTGCTGTTACGTTGTGCTCAGGGCAGGTGAGTTTCCTCAGCGTTTTGCCTCTGCTTTGAGCAGGGAGCACGAGCCAGGAGTCTCCAGCCCATGCAGTAGTGTTCCATACACAGCTCACCCCAGGGGTGACGGGGACTCTGTTTGGGGAGGAATCCTGCGTGTTTGATGTGTGATTCTTCGTGCATTTGCTCTATACACTCCTCCTCTCTGGCCCTTCCAGCCAGCAGCCTCATCACCTTCCTGCAGCCAGCCTATTCCCACAGCCGCTTCGATAAACTGGCCAAGATCCCTGTCCTCCGGGAGATCATAGACAATGGGAAATCCCAAGTCACCTACAGGACCCGGGACCTCACGGCCAAGAGTGGCAGGGTAAGGGTGGTGCTCCTGGCCTCGGCAGGCAGGGACAAGTGTGCATGGAAGGCTGGGAAAGACCCGACCCCAGGGCTGCAAGAGAGCTCAAAGGGGATGTGGCTGGGAGAGGGGAGGCCCAAGGTTTGAGGCAGAGGATACCGGCTGCCCCTGACCCAGGTGGAGATTCACTAGGAGATAAGAGGAAGCTCTTCAGAGCCTTCTCATCGATGCTGTGGGGTGTGACCATGCACCTCTTCCTCCTTCTCCAGGACTACATCTTCACAGAGGGTGACCTGGTCTTCCAGCCTGGGGAGACCCGAAAGGAGGTGCAGGTCCCCTTGCTGGAGCTGACAGAAATAGACACCCTCCTACACAACTGCCAGCTCAAGCAGTTCGCCATCGATCTCCTCCATCCCAAGTACGGTGCCAAGATCGGCCGGTACCCCCAGACCACGGTGACCATCGCCGACCCAGGTAGGGGCGAGTGGCCACGCAGTGGGGAACGGCAGCAGGGGGGTGGAACCCCCACACTGGGCAGCCCTTCCAAGTGAGATACAGAGCTTCAGCCCTGCTCCTTACCCGAAGAGCCCCAGTGAGGAGGTTCCTCCAGCTCCAGCCGGTAGATCTGGGCCTCCCTCTAGAGGCATCAGTGGGTAAGGACAGAGGGTGGATAATCCACCTGGCAAGAGGAAAGAGTGGATTCTTCATTCCTTTTCGTTAGAGATTTGAATAAAAAGCTGTAAAAACAGGGGAAAGGTGAGACCTGCCATGAGCTGTGCTTGGTGGTTCCTGTGGATGGACAAACGAAGCTGTAAGTTGTTATTAAGTGAGTCAGTAACCTAAAGGCATTTATCACAGCACTGGGCATGAATACAGGGGTTGCAAGAAGTCCCTTGTCACTGGATGAACCAGAACCACATCAGGGGTAGGCTCTGGGGCTCCAGAGAGCTCTCAATTGGACTTAGTGGGTCTCCAGGAGAAGCAACCATGCAACTCTAGAAGGCTCTGTCTTCTCTCATGGTTGCACAGGGCAAATGATCAACAGGTTGAAGCATTGTTAAATACATTCAGACAGAGTTAAAGACTTTCAGAGACAAGAAGGTGGTCTCTTCATTTCTTCCTACCTGGGCAGTCTGTGAGAAGCAGCAGGAGGTGCAGGACTTGGGAGTTCTGAGCCCAGTTCTCACGCCAGCTCACTGTGTGGCTTTGGGGTGTGTTATCACCAAGTGCCTCCATTTCCTTTCCCTTCCCTATGATGGGGATTTACCCCTCAGAAATGCTTGGAGAGGCTCAGCCGGGCTGGCAAGTGCTGGAGAGAGGAACACATCCTCCTTTCCCTTCCCCACAGGAGACTAACGTGCCCTTTCTCCCTTGTGTCCGCAGAGGTGGTGGATGGTGGCCCCTCGATGGCTGGCCTGAGCCAGGTCTCCCAGTCCCCCAAAGGCCGCCTGAGTGTGCCACTCAACCCCAACGCCCATGCTCTCAGCTCCAGGGAAATCCGCTTCAGCTGGTTTCCCCCACCAGGAAAACCTCTGGGGTACAAGGTAAGGGGTGAGCAGATCCCAGGGAGGGGTACGCGTCCCGTCCTGCACACGTTTCACGCACACGGTCACTTGTGGTGGAGGGGTACCACGAAGACACCCAAAGAGGGGTGTAAACTCACCCCTCCTAGTCCCCTCCATCCTTAAGGGACCATTGGTGGGTGGAGGTGTGATTTGCAGGGAAGATTTCTGGTGGGTTCTTCTCCGTTTCCTTCACTTACCATGAAATGCCCAGACTGTCCTGGCCTCTCAGTTCAGAGGAGAGGCACAGCCAGCTTTCCCAGAGCAGGTGGGGTGCAGGTCTGAAAGAATCATGGCTGCTCTTGCTTTGCAAGGTGAAATACTGGATCCAAGGGGACCCTGAGTCGGAAGCCCACCTCATCGACGTCAAAGCACCATCGGCAGAGCTGAGTAACCTCTACCCCTTCTGTGATTACGAGATGCAAGTCTGCGCCTACAATGCCGTGGGTGAAGGGGCTTATTCCGATGTCACCCACTGCCGAACGCTCGAGGACGGTGAGCGGCTTCGCACCACGTGGGGCCCAGCTGGTGCCTGTGAGCGCAGCGTGGTGGTGAGGCTCCAGCCCTGGTCTGGGGGAAGAGCACCGGACGGCTGCGACCCAGTTGTGATCCAGGGAGCTCTGGGCACCTGCGAGCTCTGGCTCCTGACCTGGGGTAACCTGGCCCCTCTGCTCTTGCCTTGCCAGTCCCCAGTGAGCCCGGCCGCTTGGCTTTCAACGTCGTGTCTTCCACCGTGACACAACTGAGCTGGGCCGAGCCTGCAGAAACCAATGGGGAGATCACGGCTTACGAAGTCAGCTATGGACTTGTCAACGAGGACAACGGTAAGAGGTTGTTTTCTGACAGGGAGGTTGTGACAGCTCAGCAAGGCCGAGGGGCTGGAAGACACATTATGCAGGCTGAGCTGCTCTCAAGCAGCAGCAGAACAGCTCCAAGCACATTCCCTGTGAAACTGGGATCTGGAGGGGTCACTTCTTGATGGAGGGAGCACAGGAAGGTCACTGCTCAGCACTTAATCCTGTAAAGCCCGGAGCACTCTCACTTCTCATTCACTTCCATAGTGTTTTGCTTTGCTTTTAATCTTAAACACTTAGTTTGTAAGTCTAGAGCCAGGGGTACGGTACCAGGAAGATGCTATGTGGTGACACACCAGCACCAGCACACCTCTGCTGCAGGGTGGCTTCAGCACTCCATTTGGGAATGTTGTGTGTGTCATGAGCAGCTGAATCGCTGCTGCCCTTCATCCCAGAGCCAGGCTGTGTCCTGGCACCATTCCTCAACAAGCTGTTGGCCAGGGGTGGAGTGCGGGGGGGTCCTCTGTGTCTTGTGGGTAACACATGTTCCGATGTCTGCAGTGCCCATCGGCCCAACAAAGAAGGTGCTGGTTGAAGATCCAAAGAAGCGCATGGTGCTGATAGAAAACCTGCGGGAGAACCAGCCCTACCGCTACATGGTGAAGGCCAGGAACGGCGCTGGCTGGGGACCTGAGAGAGAAGCCACCATCAACCTCGCCACGCAGCCCAAGCGCCCGATGTCCAGTGAGTTCCTGGGCTGAGCTCCCATCGCGCTCACTGCACTGCACCCATCGCCCCAGAGAACGCTCAGGGCCAGCCTGAGCGTGGTGCAGCCCTGTGTGGTTTTGAGCTGCATGTGTAATGGCACTTCCCACCTTTCTGCCAGTACCCATCATCCCCGACGTCCCCATCATCGATGCAGAGGGAGGAGAGGACTACGACAGCTACCTGATGTACAGCGCAGACATGCTTCGCTCTTCTGCTGGCAGCAAGCGCCCCAGTGTCTCCGATGATTCAGGTACCTTGCTCCAAGTTTTGCAAAGGTCATTTTAACATTCACTTGCCTTAACAGCTTTTAGCAGTGACCTTCATTGCTCCTTTCCTCCTTGTGGAGATGGGGAGATTCAAGTCACAGAGCTGGTGGAGATCAGCCTTTCCGGATCACCTTTGGGAGCACTTGGCCAGTCACAGTGTAAATAAGAGCTCTGTGCTGAGCTGCAGTGCAAAGAGAAGTTTTAGTGTGGCCTGGGAGAGGAGGTTTTCGTGGCACTCCCTGCTCATCCTCCCTCCCTGTTGCCATTTGCCTAGACCAGGAGAGCTTCTGTTGGCAAAGAAGCACTGGCACAGACCTCTGAGCCCCTTGGATGCTCAGGGCCTTGGCCAAGCCAGCAGGAGGGAGCACCCCGAGTGCTGGGGAGTCAGTCACTGGCCCCTCTTCCTCCATCGCTTCACTCTCTGAGCGGGGCTGCCCCCCTTGTCTCACACTGGGACAGTGGCAAGATGAGCTGTAATGAAATGATGGGGCTTGTCGGTAGGATATGGAGGGTCTTTCCTGAGGGAATCCAGGGATCCTGGAGCGAGTGCCTGGGCCTTGCAGGGAGCAAAGGTAATGGAAGCGCCAAGAGTCCAACCACCCTGTGTGAGCATCAAGGAGTGAGGAAACCTCTCCTGAGCAGAGGACAATTGTTGCAGACTCTTCATGACAGGGACAGGTGTGTGTGGTGTGACTCTTGCCTGTGGTTGTGGTGGACACAGGGCTGGAAGACAACTCTGGGGCTGAGGAACCCCATCAGGTCATGTTCCTTCCATCTACCGGTCACAGATGGTGGCACTGTGTGAACTCATCAGCCAGCACCTAGTGGGATGGGCTGTGAACAGGCATCACTCCCACCAGCACCGGCCCCTTCCCCTCCCTCCCCAGCAAGCAGGACCAACGTGGTGGGTATCCCACTATGTCCCCTGCAAATCATGTCAACACCACTGCTTGCCTTGTCCTAAAAGGCTCCAGGTGGAAATATGTGCAGTTGCTGGGAGAAGACTTGGATCTTCGCCGCATCACCTGGAGGCTCCCACCTGAAACTATTCCCCGCCTCTCTGGCAGCAGCCGCTTCTCCTCGGACACCGAGGGTCTCCTCCATGAGGAGGACAGTGACATGGCTACTGGCAGCCTGATGAGGAGCGGGACGCCCCGGCCCCAAGCAGGTGAAGGACGCCTCGTTACAGCACAGTGTCCTGTCTCATCCTGCTCTGAGCCAAGGACCGACAGCTGGGCTCTGCCCCAGCGCGTGTCCTCTGCTCCCCTCGTGTGCCCATCCTTGTGTTGCCATGGGGCACTGCTCACCTGCTGCAGCCTGCCTCAAAACCTTGTCCTGATGTGTCTGCTCACGGGTGTCAAGGTAACCCCCGTCTCAGGGTGGACTTGGGAGCCTGCTAGCAAGTTCCTTCTACAAAAGGCTTGGACCTTCAAGGCAGGAGAAAACTCAGATGATACCTGCTAAGTGCCACCTCCAAGGGCAGCTCCTCACCTTATTTAAGTGCCCTGACCTTCTGGGCAGATCTGCTGGACTGTTAAACAGAAATCACTCTTTTGTGGGTAGCTGATCTCTCCTGACCTGCTGGGAAGGGATGGGGTGTTGTCAAGGACCAGAGTTTGCTTTTCAGGTCCAACTGCTGCAGGATCCAGAGTGATTTTTGGAGAAACTGCCTCCACAAAGGGCTTCTTTTTTAATCTCGAATTATAAATCTGTTTTTTCATCAAAGGGGAGATGTAAGAGAATGTGGCAAAAACCACAATGCAGTGCCCCAGAGAGGCTGAGGTCTGGAGTTACCTTGGGCACCACAGATGTCTCTGGTGCTGGGTGTAGAGCAAAGTCTCTGTTTACCTGTTTGTTTCCCCATCGTCGTGTTGAGTGATTGTGGCTTTTTCTATATGTAGTGCTCCAGGATGACCTTCCAGAGTGGCTGAAGCCAAGATGCAGCCAAGGCAGGGTGCACCATGATGCCTCCCGTTTCCTCCCCATGGAAACTGGGGCAGCAGCACTGCCCAAGGCCATGTTCCTCACATTTATCCTTTTTCACAGAGCACTTGCTGAATGGCCGGGTGGACTTCTCCTTCCCTGGCAGTGGCAGCAGCTCGTTGACGAGGACAATGAACACCAGCTACCAGCAGCTGAGCTCACATGTGCAGCAGGAGCACAGGGTGATGGGGAGCTCCTCGCTGACGAGAGATTACTCCACGATGCTCATGGGGCATGGTGAGTCATGAGGTGATAGGACCTGTCCTCCCCTTGTCCTGGACTCATGCCCTGCAAATCCTGTTGGGGTGAGGAGCGTGTTCACAGCTAAGGGGGGCTATGGACCAGGGATCTGGAAGGTCGTGTTCTCACTGCTGACGTGTAGGTGCTCTGCTCCCAGACCAGTTCGGAAAGGGTTCTCATTCCTTGTGTGTAGAGCATGCAGGAAAGGGAGCTGCATCCTTATCCTCACACCACAAAGCACTCCTGGAAGAGCCCATGTCTCTCTTCCTTACTCTGTCTAGCAGCACCGTTGCCTTTCAACTCCACACATGTCCATCAGCTGGCACTGACAGGAGGCTGATAAAAGGCTTTTCAAATCTGAGCCTTCCAAAGCCATCTCTGTGGGAGCCAGCACCAGGGCCAAGCCTGCTCTGAAGTCTCCAACGGTGATTTTCTCTCTTTCTCTTGCACTGCTTCTGTAGATCACCCGGGGAGGTTCCTCCCTCCCATCCATGAAGATGCTGGGAGGACAATCCCTTGGCCCCGGGATGTGGGTTTCAGGAGCAGGGCAAAGGTGAAGGGTTACTACCCCAGCACTGGCTGCCGGGACTCTATAATCATGACCGATGGGTCCACAGGGATTTGCAAGTACATAGGTACTGCCTTGTCCAGCATCTCCCTCAGCCACGCATCCCATAATAACTGAGCCACCGGCCGTCCATCAGCTGTTGCCATTCACTGTTCACCCCAAACCCTCTCACCGCGGCTTGCTGTGTGTGCACTGGTCCTGCTCCTGACCCGGACTGTGCCTCCATCACACCACCTTTCCATTTGCAGGTGACTTGAGCTGTGTCTCAGCCCACTGGGGCTGGTTGTCACTCACCACCACTGCCACTGTGCTCTAACAAGCTGGTTGTCCCCATCTTCATTCCTAATGAGCTCATTGTTCTCAGTCTGACCCCACAGGTCTCTGGAGGACTCCTGGGGAGAACGTGTGCTCCATGCAAGATGTCCCTTTGCAAGCTCCTTGGCCAAAGCCCATGTCAATGAGGGGTTTTGGTCCCTGGGTGTCCCCTGCCCAGGCGGCTGCTGTGCTCACCACGAACCTTGTGTCCCAGAGAGATGAGATGGGGAGTAGCCAGGAGCACCCAGTCCTGATCCCACCTGCCCCCATCCAGCTGAGCAGTGCCTGGAGGTGCCGGACTGCTGTAGCTGTAGATTAGGGTTGGCCTTAACAGAGCCTCATCTGGAGGTGTCTGTAAAGTGTTTTGCAGACTGGACAGGGTGTTTCAGGGTAAGCAAGTTGTGCCTCGCAGCGCAGGGGCCCCTGCCCTGGTTTCTCTGCCACAGGCACCTGAAGCTTACCTGGCCTTGTCCCATCTGAGAACGGCACTCCAAGGCCATAGGATGTCACTGTAGGTGTGCAGAGCCAGCCAGTCCCCACTTGTGACAGGAGAGCCTGCAGAGATAACATCTCGCCACGTTCTCCCCAGACCATCAGGATCATCCCATGCTTGCGTGTTCATCTCCCTCCTCTCCCCCAGATCGCTGAGCCCCCAAATCTCCCCCCTGACGTTTCCTTTTTGCCTCAGACTCCAGGCTGCCCCTGGGCATCCCTGACACCCCCACGCGCCTGGTGTTCTCCGCCCTGGGACCCACCTCGCTGAAGGTGAGCTGGCAGGAGCCACACTGTGAGAAGGAGGTGCAGGGCTACAGTGTGCAATACCAGCTTCTCAACGGAGGTCAGTGAGCCGGCGGCCACCACATGGTGGGTGGTGGGAGGTCTGGTCCTGGAAAGTGTGGCCCAGGTCTTCTCTTGGGCAACTGCCCCTGAGTGACTCTGCTTGAGTCAGAGGGGTTGGACCAGATGACCTCCAAATGTCCCCTCCAACCTCAGCCAGTCTAGGATTCAGGGTTCCCAGCTCTGCTTTTTGTGTAGCCTTGAGGAGATGTCCCAGCTGCCCCACAGCTCTCATTCCCCATTTCTGCTCAGGTTGTTTGTGGAGTCAGCTCTTCTCCAAAAAACCTTGGACTCCTCCTCCACCAGCCACAACATCTTAGTTCAAGGTTTTTTTTCATTAGGTTGGACTTGGGAGGAAGAATTGCAGTGAAGATCTCCTACTTTTACTTGAAATTTGGGGTAACGATAGTGAAAATGTGGTTTTCTTCACATAAAAATCCAAGTTCTCAAGAAGCCACTGTTTGTCCCAAGCCTTTTTTGGAACAACATCTCGTCCTGCCCCAGCAGCTGTTGGTGGCGAGGTGTGATGGAGGTGGCTCGGGAGGGGCCCCGGGTGGCTTTTTTCCAGGCAGTTTGTTTGAGGTAGGGGTTAGGTGAAAGCCACGGCTCTGTCTCTGCACCTGCACCGCGGCACTGATGCCCCCTTCCCGCGTGTCCCAGGAGAGGTTCACCGGCTCACCATCCCCAGCCCCAACCAGAACTCGGTGGTGGTGGAGGACCTGCTGCCCAACCACTCCTACATCTTCAAGGTGAAGGCACAGAGCGAGGAGGGCTGGGGCCCCGAGAGGGAAGGAGTCATCACCATAGAGTCCCAGGTGGACCCGCAGAGCCCGCTCAGCCCTGTGCCAGGTGAGAGGGATGGGGAACGGGGGGTGACACTGATGTCTCTGCTGCTGTCTGCAGGGCTGGTCTTGCTGTCCTGTCTTCCCTTACTGCACCCTGAGCTCTCCTTCCTTTCATTTAGAAATAGGACTTTCTTCCCCACATACTCACCTTCCACTGCGTGCCTACGTAGCTTCCAGCTCCTTACACGAATGCTGCATGCAGAACCCCCTCAGGCTCCTCGGTGCCACCCTCTGTGACGCTGACCTCTTGCTCCTGTCCCTGCAGGGTCACCCTTCACACTGAGCACACCCAGTGCTCCTGGACCACTGGTTTTCACTGCCCTCAGCCCTGACTCCCTGCAGCTCAGCTGGGACAGACCCCGCAAGCCCAATGGGTCCATCCTGGGCTACATGGTCACCTGTGAGATGCTGCATGGAGGAGGTAGGGTGTCTGGTTGTGGAAACCCAGTTCCTTGTGTAGAGCACAAGAAACCTCTGGCAAAGGCAGCAATTTGCTGTGTTTCTGCTGGGAGCAGCAAAAAAAGTTGTCTGCTCACATCAGTGCAGACCAAGTGGGGACATGAGGCCAATTCCAGGCCTGGAAGCCGGGGGACCCTGGTGCTTTGTGTCACTGCCTGGCCTGGTGTAACAAATGCAGAGGGAAGAGGGAGCTTATTGCAACCCACACCTGCAGGAGGTCGGTTGTTGAGGGTCACTGTTGTACTAAAGCAGGGTTGTCTTAACCCTGAGTACAACCAGTCAGATCATACAGTCAGTGGGTGGCCCAGAGCTTTGGGAAAGCCAAGACAGCAGCCAGAGCTGGGGGAAGTGTGTTTGGAGGGACCATCACTCCTGTCTTCACCACCAGTCTGTCTGGGTGTATTAGGGGAGCCCAGGAATATCTACGTCGAAGGGGACAACCCGGAAACTACCCTGACCGTGCCCCACCTGAGTGAGAATGTCCCATACAAATTCAAAGTGCAAGCCAAGACCACCCAAGGCTTTGGGCCGGAGAGAGAAGGCATCATCACCATCGAATCTCAGGATGGAGGTACAGTACCGTGGCTTTGTGAAGGCACAAAGACAAGAAACCTCTCTGAGCGGGGAACACAACTCCTGGAGTGCCTTTCCAGCTCCGGTGGTGACTCCCTTTTCCATGAAAGACGTGGAGATGCTGTCTTCATGAAGACAATGCTGTGCTTTGTGAGCACTGAGCCAGTCCTGATGCACGGAATGAGGGAGAATCATGAGAATCTGACAGTGTTTAATTTATTATGAAACTTTGGTCTTCCGTCTGGTTGAACACAAACCTGGAGCCACCTCCCTGTACTGGGTGTAAAGACCTGCCCAGTCCTCCCAGTTCCCCTCAAACCTGGCTCTGATGTCAGCAAAAGAAACCTGCTCAGCTGACTGTTGGTGCTCACTGTGCAGGTCTAGGGGCTCTAACGACGTTCCTTGTCGTTTCCTGACTGACTCTTTCCCTTTCCTTCTCCGCAGGCACTTTCTCCCACTTTGGAGGGCAGCAATACATGAGAGAAGAGGTGTACAACTTCCCCACGGAATACAGCACCAAAACCAGCATCAGCCATTCCTCTCTGGATCCTCACTTCACAGGTAGGGTCTCTCTGCTCTGGAATCCTGGGCAAGCAAAGGGTATCTAATGATCCAGAGGTCTGAGGGTGTCAAAGGAAGGCAGGGAGCATCCAATAAGTGGGATGGATGAAGAGGACCAGACCCTTTCCTACAGCACGTCCCTGCTCTGCCCCAGAGGCAGTTCCAATCATTTCCTGCCTGTTGCCCAGTCACAGAGGGAACAATGAGTTTTCAAAGTCTGGCAGCGCCATTGCTAGGGACCAACTCATAACTCTTCCTGCAAAGCTGTATATCTCATGTTTTTCCTGCTTTGAAAAGTATGGCAACATCTTTAATTGTGTCAGGGTAGTTGTTCCACGTCATCCCCATTGACTTGAAGGACTCACGTATGATGTGTCTGGGAGCTGTCAGGAAATCCACCTCATTGACTGACACAGTAAACTGCTGAATCACTTGATCTGGAGAGGTTTTCCATCAGTGCAAGTGGTATTTAAGGAGAAATCAGGTAGAGCAGATGCTGTTCCCCGTGACCCCGCACTCAGCGCAGTGCCCTGACTGCTGCCCTCTCATTGCAGATGCCGTGCTGACGACGACCCAGCACGTGGAGAGCGCCAGCAGCACCCTCACCAAACAGGTCACCAAAGAGTTCGTGAGCCGGACCATGATGTCCAGCGGGACCCTCACCAGGCAGATGGAGAGGCAGTTCTACGAGGCCTGAGGCAGGGCAGGCTGCCCACAGCGGGATGCTCTGCTCAGGTGGCAGGACCTTGTGGGATGATCCACAAGAACTTCATCCCGACACTGCTGTGGTGCCCAGGCAGCTCCTCCTGTGGGCGAGACCCTCCATGGCACTTCAAGCTCTGGACCTCTCCTTTGGAGCCCAAAGTGCGCTCAAAGCTCCGGCATGGCTGGGCCATCAGGTGTGTGCTCATCCTTCAGGGCTTATTTCCCCTGTCCTGCTCTGCGAGAGACTGTTCTGTGGAGGCTACAGGGATGTCTTCTATGAACAATCCCTGCTCAATCCACCACCATTTTTGGTGCCGATCCACCCAAAGGCACCGACAGAAGTTCAGGTGTCTTGATGGCTCCCAGGCCCTCAGTTCTGAGGGGATCCCAGCCGGCAACATCCCTGTTTATAGAGGTCACCATTTCCACCTTTGCTCCAGGCTTTCTGACAGCTCAGCTGCCCCTGGAGATGGTTCTTTTGTTCTGGGTTGGGGTTCAGGGTAACTGGTGCTTTCTCATCTCTTTGTGTTTGTTCTTCGCTGCTAACACTCGGTACCACGATAGCAAATCGCAGCCTTTCACATGCCAGGTGTTACTTGACATGGCCTCTCATGCTCTTTTTTGCATAAAATATTGTACAGTTTTCATGGCATATGAATATATAAATGTATTTTATTGTTTTATAAAAAAATGGAGGTAGATAACATCTGGGACTGTGACTGCTGAGAAGCACGAGTAACTGGAAGAAATTAGTTAAGAGCTTGGTCCAAAGGTCACTAAAAGTCATGTGGAACGCCTGTGGATGGGCTGGTGGGCTCTGGCTTGGGCCGTATCTCCTCCAGCAGAAGGCTGCGAGCAGCACCCAACCTGCACTGCACCCACAGCCAAGGGCTCTCCAGCCACCACATGCACAGAGGGCTGGGAGCTGCCTGGAGGTGAGGGATGGGGATGGCTGTGGCAGCAGTGCCTGGAGATGGGAACAGTGCCTTGGATTGCTTAAAAGGCTGATGGGGGGGAGCATGAGATTTAGGGGCAGAAAATGTTGCTTACCTTCTTTTAAAAGCCATTTTGCCCAACAGTAACATCAGAAGGAGACGTAATGGCTCAGTAAACACAAGGGAAGAGCCAGCCTGGGACCAGCAGCAGGCTCTCATCACCCTAAGCAAATCCTGAGCCTCCCTCAGCCCTCGGCTTTAACTGCCCTTGGATGGAGCTGGGTGCAGGGTGAGCAGAGACCTTGCTGGGCCTCGTTCCCTGGCTCTGGTCACGATGCCTGTTGTCTCGGTGCCCGCTGCCAAGGAGAGCAGTTGGGCTCTGTGTCTCACTGAACAGCACATTTCCCAGCGAGGAGCCCGCCCGAAGCAGCGGCTGCTGCTGTGCTGGGTCAGAGCTTCCAGTCAGAACCGCACCCTCCTGCTCTCTCAGGCGGTGGCACCTGCCTGAGCCGATTGGACGCTGGGCCTGGGCTTTTTGTCCTTTTATTTTGCAATCAGAAGAAAACTTCCCTGCACCAACATCATGGGAGCTCCCTCTCCTCTGGCTATTCATCTGAGCAGGATGTGCTGTACATGTTTGAGGTGAGTGAAGCCCACAGGAGGCTCCTGGAGTGCAGCTGGAGCGAGGTCAGGCTTGAATTCGAGCCAAGAGATACTTGACCAGCCCTGTGGTTTTAGTGCACCTTCCAGAAGCACTTGTTTTTCCTGAGCAAGTGCCAGTGGTGTTACCCTGCCTCCCAGGTCCCACCTCACTTTTGTGGCTGGAGTTTCCTCTCCAGCTGATGTGTTTCCTTCTGCACAAGGACTCTGGGACCTTTCCCTGTGCTTTGTGGGTCAGGGTAAAGCACTGAATGTGGCCTCAGAAGGAGCCCCACTTCCAAGCATTTTAACCAAAAAGCGAAGAGTAGGGTCCGCCAGCCACTCCAGGGCGTCCCTGCTGCCCACCTCGCCGATGCCTTGCGCTGCAGAGCATCCCTGCTTCATCTGGACATTGGGACTGCTGGTGTTGCAGCCTTTCCAAGGTGGATCCAGCATCCCACCCTGACAGCTATCTTTGCCCAAATGGCTCCCTATTGCACTCAATAAATATCTTCTCTACAGTCTGCCTCTTCCCTTGTCTTTAAATTAAAAATATAATAATTAAAACAATCCTCCCCCACTAAGCTCCATCTGCAGCAGTTGAAGGACACGAACCAGAAGAAGATACCTAAGCAGGGGTTTCTGTCCATCCTCAACGCCTGCTGCTCCTTCTCCACTATCCCCTCTGGCGAGGGCAGTTCCAGAGGCACCACCAGACCCCCTGTCCCCAGTAATGGCTCGGGTAAAACAGCATGAACTGGAGCTGGACCAGTCTCCTCTGAGGAAAGGTCCCCAGTGACCCTGGTGTCCCAGTTCAGCACAGGTGGGTGCAGAACAACTGTGCAAATGTTTTGCTTTTATTCAGCAAATGGTGCAGACAAACTGATTCCCTCGTGCAGCGAGGAAAGCAGCCACCTCGTGGCAGGAGGCGCTCCCAGCCCAGGCACAGTGGTCATTCCTCTACAGGGGCAGCACCTTTGCCCCTCCTGAGGGTCTGGTGAGGTAGAAGGTGGCAGTGCCGCTGTATTTCTCCTAGGAGGCAAGAGAAGCAGTAGGTGTTGGTGCTCCAGGGCTGCATCCCGCTGCAGCAAGGCCCTTGGGCAGTGCTCTGTGACCAGTGGTGCCCAGCTGACCACAGGACCTCAGTAGCACCAACTCCAAGTGCCTCAGGAGAGCAGCTTGAACGTCTCCTTGGGATCTTTATGTCCATCTCCAGGCATTTTTCTGCCATGTACCTGGATGTGGTGCTGGGCTCTCTCTGCGGCCCCGGCCTCCAGCAGCGTCACTGTGCAGCCTCCGAAGCCTCCACCAGTCATCCTGCTGCCATAAACCCCATCGACCTCCAGGGCTGCTGCAACCAGCTCGTCCAGCTCTGGGCAGCTCACTTCATAGTCGTCCCTGCAGGGAGGAGACCCACGGTCAGCCCTGTCCCACACCCGGACACAGCCCCTGCACCAGTAATGCCAAAACGCCTCTTGGTGCGCTCATGGTACACATCAGCGAGGCTGTGACCAAGGACTCGCTGGGCGCTGCTGGGACCAGCACCGTCTGTAATGTACACGAGCAGCTGCCTCATCCCAGCAACCCTGGCACAGAAGCCTGGGAGGTTCTTTCTGACCTGCCCCCCAACCCCAGAGCCGTGAGAGCCCCAGGGCAGGACACGGCTGTGGCTGCCCCTGCTGCTGTACCCACAGGCCAGGGAGCCTCCCAAGGACCCACCACAGGGCTGGTGCATCCTCACCTGAGGGAGTTGTGGCTCTGCACCATCAGCTTCCCGAACATCCCATAGTCCCTGTCCTGCAGTGCCTGCGCTGCCTGGGCTGTCCGTGCTATCTCACCGATGACGTGCCTGGCCCGCCGGTAAACCTCCTCGCCCACCTGGCTCCTGGCCGCTGCGGAGACATGGACACGCTTGCAGTGAAGCCACTTGGGTCTACAGAATGCTGCTTGCAGGGAGCACGGCTGCACCCTGCAACCACCCTGTGCCAGGGCTCCTCCACTCGTGCCATGCTCCCATCCCAGCACACATATCCCCCACCCACAAGGGGTGCTGCGCCAAGGGACTCGGAGCTCCTGCTGCCACGAGGAGCAGGACCGTCCCCACCTTCCAGCTCGGCCATGGTGGCATCTCGCAGGCTGGCCTTGCCGAGCGCTGCCGCCGCCTCCTCACACTGCCGCCGACGCGCCGGGTACTCGCTGCCCGTCAGCGTGTGCCGCACGTTGGAGTTGGTGATGAGCACGGCCAAGCTGGCATCGGCCAGTGGGATGGGAACAGTCTCCAGGGACCTGCAGGGAGAGCTCAGCACCAGCCATGCACCCGTCCCGCGACTGCTCCAGCCCTCAGCCAGGTAAGCCCATGCCACAGGCAGCTCCTGCCTCCACAGAGGCAAAGTTTGAGTGGTTTAGGGTTTCACTTGAGCATTTCTCTGCCTCCCAATTCTTAGTCCCATAAGAGACCCTAACGACTGTGGGAAAGCAGCCCAGGCATGCAGCAGAAATCATGCAGGAGGAGGAACCAAGCCACAGGAATTAAACTACAGGAAGTCCAGCCCCACGGTGAGATTTTGGGCTGAGCTCAGGGGCTAAACCCCTCCCTGCACTCCTGCATTTATTTCATGCCCACAGGACCTGTCCCAACCCGCCGGAGGGAGGAGGTGGGCACAGCACGGCGACCTCGGCACTCAGCCCTGACCTGCAGTCAATGAGCAGTGCGTGGCCTTCCTTGCCCATCACAGAGATGAACTGGTCCATGATGCCACAGGGCACGCCAGCAAACGTGTGCTCTGCTTTCTGGCAGGCCAGCGCCTTGGCCACCAAGTCATTGTCATCTGCGCCAGAGCAGGGAGATGCAGGTTAGCAGCTCCAGGACCTTTGCCCCTTGCCCTGGAGCTGGGGAAGCAAACACGAGGGTAAAGTGTTGCTTTCCCATGGAATGGGGTTTTGCTGAAGCCTAAGCTGCAGGTTCTTTGTCCTGCACTTGTGCAAGGCTTCTGTGCCAGCATGGGGAGCTGGATCCAGCCAGATGTCATAAATTGACACTGGTGTCTTAGATCTCTCTGTTTCTGGCGACATGAAGCTGGGCAGATGCTCCCAAGGAAATATGGTCTCATCCCACTCGCCAGCCCCAGGGGGAATCCATGGGCTTTGGGGGCACAGGCAGTTCAGGCTGGGTGAGCTGGAGGAGCTCCACAGCCACCGTGGTGCCAGCTCCTGCTGTGATGGGACCTTGTATCAGGGCACCCCAACCCTCACCCCAGCTCCCACCAGGAACGCAGGTGCCGAGGCCAGAGTTGCTGCCTTACCAGGGCAGAGCTGCTGGAGGAAGGTATAGGTGGCCACCTCGAGTGCAGCAGAGCTGGAGAGGCCCCCGCCGAGTGGGATGTCACTGGCTATCACCGCGGTGAAGCCTGGCACAGGACCCCCTGCAGAAACAGAAAGGAACAGGGGCACTGTGAGCCTGAGCAGGGCTGGCAGGGGGGTCTGTCCCGCCCCACAGCTCACAGGAAACTGATGGAGAGGAGCCGCTGTCCGATACCCCCATCTTAAAACCCATTGCAAGTGTGTCCCGGTATCCCACCCAAACCCAAGGGTCCAGAGCTGGCAGCGTCTCTGCTGGAGCATGGCAGCTGTGGGATTGCCCTGGCACTGGAAGAGCACCCTAGAAGCCACATGCCTAGCTCCAGCCTGTGAGCAGGGGGTCTGGCCTGGCCCTCACCCCGGTAGTGCTGGATGACGCCCTTCACGTAGTTGGCCCAGCGTGGCTGTCCCGGGCTCAGCTTGCTGCCGGGGCCAGGGGCCACAAACTGCACCCTGCGGGGCTCGTCCACCTCCGGTGTGGTGGTAACGATGGAGATGGTCCCATCCTGTGTGGGCGACCCCACCAGCACCGTCCCCAGCGACAGGGCCTGCGGGAGAGGGGGTTCAGGTGTCCCTGGGGAGGTAGGGGCGGTTTGGGCTGCTGCCACCCACAGCGCCCAACACGTCACCCCAATGCTGTCCACGCCAGCCCCATGGCAACTCCAGTTGTTGCAGCATTGACTTTTCTGGCTGTTCAATGGCACATAGGGTTGGTGTCAGTGCTGAAATGCTGTGAGCGAGCACCACAGCTCAGTGCCATGAGCCGGCTGTGGGGTCTGTGGGAGCAGAATCCCACGACGGGGATGGGAGAGGCTTCAGGAAGTGCCACACTGCTCGGCCTCGCAATAATGAGCTGGGGGCTTGATTTGGGGCTGAGTGCAGCTTCCCTGTGGAGCCAAACTGGGACAGAGGGCCCAGGCTGCTCTGAACCATCCCCACCCACAAACCCTTGCTCTCGGGAACGGGGAAGTATCTGCCGGGGTTGCAAAAGAGGCTTCGGCCCCTCCAGGCAGGGGGAAGGGAACCGTCTGCCCCGCAAGAGATTCAGGAGCCAGAGTCCCTGGGGTCCTGGGGTGGGGGGAGATCCAGGGGATCACAGGGGTCCTGGGAGGAAGTCCAGGGGGAGAATCTAGTGGGTCTCGCAGGTCCTGGAAGGGGATCCTGGCGGGGAGGGGGGGGAGAAGTGGGGAGAGAGGAGAGAGGTCCTGGGGGGTTCCCGGGGGTCTTGCAGGTCCAAGAAGGGGGTCACGGGGGGAATCCTGAGCGGGATATCGGGGGTCCTAGGCGGGGATCCTGTGGGGGAGCATCCGGGGAGTTCCTGGCCGTCCTGGGGGGGAGAATCCTGGGGGATCCCGAGGGTGATTCTGGGGATCATGGGAGGAGATCCCAGGAGGAGGTAGCAGCATGGAGGCTGCGGGAGTCCCGGCGGGGATGGCGAGATGCGGGAGCCCGGGGAGTGCGGTGCGGGGGCTGCGGTGCAGGAGTCCCGGCCCCCGCCCTCACCATGGGCAGCACGAAGCCGCCGCAGTAGTCGCTGTGCTCGCCGATGAGGTTCACCCTCCCGGGCGCCCAGACCGCCAGCGCCGCGGCCCGCCCGAACGCGCCTGCGTGAGCCCCGACAGCAACGTCCACGGGCGGCGGCAGCGTCGGCACCGACATCGCCACCGCGCTCCAGGACAGCGACGGCACTGCCCCGGGACCGCCCTAGGACTCGCACCGCCCCCGGGCCTGCACCGCTCCGCGCTCACACCGAGCTCCGGGTCAGCGCAGCACCACTCTCGCTCCTGCACCACACCCACCCCAGGCTCCGCCTTGTCCGCCCCGCCCCGCCCCG